>PVHT021183543.1:37043997-37217094 GCA_004024745.2 Catagonus wagneri
AAAAAAAAAACAGAAACAAACTCACAGATTTCAAAACTAATCTTATGGTTACCATAGGTGAAACCGCTGTGGTGAAGGGAAGGATTCAGAGGGTGGCACTAACATATACTCACTGCTGTGTAAAAAGGGATATGTGTTTCTTCTTCTTTTTTAAATTCAGGGCTGGTGGTACTTGTAGGAGGAGCTGGAAGAGCTACTGAGTACAGTCAGAATTTCAACCTGAGAGGCCACTAGAGGGCGTCCGAGATCCAGGAAAACTACTAGTGTTTCCATGGGAGGTCCCAGGAGCCCTCAGGTCTGGTCTGGGTCAGGTGTTTGGGTGGGAACCTGATTCCTGAGAACCGTCCTCAGGAGGTGGTCACCTCCCCATGAGAAGAAAGTTGCCAGCTCTGTAGGGAAGTTAGATAATGTACGGACCAGTTTAGTCACTGTAAATGACTGCTGCATGCAAGGCCCAGCATCCTCAGGGACACTATGGTTCTTAACCTACTGAGCCGCAGCAGGAGCTCCTCATTTCTTTCTTCGTCTGCTTCCTCTGTAGCAGAAGCCATCCTAAGCTGAACTCTTTTGGCTGCCACTCCCTAATTCGATTCCAGGTACACCCACAAATTTGGGTGGGATGCTAGGCCTATTATAAGGCAAGTTCACATTCATTTCATTTGATTAATAGTTACTACTGGTTCTAAAGGCCTGATGCATGCTGGCCTCTATGAGGTTCTGCAGGCAATGCTGCAGGGGCTATTCGGTCGCTGGCCTTATGGGAAAGATAACACACATACACGGCTGGACTCCTGCCTTGCCCAGTGTGATGTGTCAACTGAGGGGCACACAGAGGCTGAAACAAACAAACAAACAAACAAACAAAAAACTCAGGGAGTGGTGATTCCTTCTGATTGGAGTTTGAGAAAGATTCAGGGAACCATCTAAGAAGTATGGGTGGGTTAGAATATTAATAGATCGAATGAGTCCAAACAGAGAAGCCAGGCCTCCTCCATCTCAGTTCCTAGAGGACTCCTACTTGATGTTAAAAGATAAGACTGGAGTTCCCGTTGTGGCTCAGCAGGTTAAGAATCTGACTAGTATCCATGAGGATGTGGGTTCAATCCCTGACCTCACTTAGTAGGTTAAGTTAGGATCTGGCTTTGCCTCCAGCTGTGGCATAGGTCACAGATGCAGCTCGGATCCTGAGTTGCTGTGGCTGTGGCTGTGGCGTAAGCCAGCAGCTGTAGCTCTAATTTGATCTCTAGCCTGGGAACTTCCTTATGCTTCAGGTGCAGCCAAAAAAAGAAAAAGAAAAAAGGAGAACAGACTTGCGGTTGCCAGGGGGGAGGGGGAGAGAGTGTGATGGACTGGGAGTCTGGGGTTGATACAGACTATTACATGCGGAGTGGATAAGCAAGGAGATCCTGCTGTATAGCACAGGGAACTATATCCAGTCACTTGTGATGGAACACGATGAAGGATAATATGTATCTATTTTTTCTCGCATATATATACATGTGGCTGGGTCACTTTGCTGTACAGTAGAAACTGACAGAGCACTATAAATCAACTATAATGGAAAAAACAAAAATCATAAAATTTAAAAGAAAAAGAGAAAACCGCTGCTTCCCTCTCCCTCTCCGCTATACTTAGGAAAGCTTCTGGGTTTACTGCTTATCTCAGATCCTCCAATACCCAGTGAGAAAACTGCCTCATCTTTCTGATATAAACAGACTGATCCAGACCCAGGTCCAACCATAAAATAGGTATATCATCCCAGAATGCATTTCACTGTTTTATTTTGGCTATACCCCCGGCACGCAGAAGGATCGAACCCACCCCCCAGCAGTAACCAGCGCCAAGACAGTGACTATCTCACATCTTTAACCCTCTGAGCCACCAGGGAACTCCTGCATTTGACTTCTAGATATCAAATAACAGGGGTGTAAACAAAACAGATGCTGATTCTATCTCACATTAAAAAAAAAACAAAACCAGAGACAGCATCGATTGCCTCTGGTTTAGCTTCTCAGCACCCGTCACCAAGCACCCAGTCTTTCTCCGTATTCCGCTTCTGTCCTCTTTAATGTGTTGGTTTTTTTCAGTCTCATGCTTCTCACCTCCCGATTGCAAGTTGGCAACATTTTTGCATATTTATTAAGTGGGCTTTTAAATTACGTATGCATGTATGTATCCATGTATTGGCCGCACCCTCAATGCGTGGAATTCCCGGGCCAGGGATCAAACTCATGCCACAGCAGTGATCTGACTATTGCCAAATCCTCAACCTGCTGAGCCACGAGGGAACTCCAAGTGGGCTTTTTTCTTTTTTTAGAACTTGTCATCTGCCAGACTCTATTAACAAAACGTCTACCTAGTATTTCACACATATTAGCTTGCTTAATTTTTATTGAACATGGGCTAGGTAGGTCCTACTGTTATTCTCCTTTTACAGGTGGAAATTCTGAAGCACAGTGAAGTGAAACAACTTCCTCGAGGTTGAGTATCTTGGAAAAGGTGTGGATTCCCCTAAGAGTAATGGAAAAAGGAAATGGAACTCTTGGCAGATGATAAAATATTTCTCCCAAAGCCACATAAACTCTGAATAAACATAATCATTTGGGGGGGGGAACCAACTAGCCTCCTCATTGCCAAGAGCCTTGATTTGACATATAGAAGAGTTTTCCTGCCCAGCATCCTTCTCATTCCTCCTACCTACAGCATCCTGATTTTTCTTTGGGGACCGCTCTCCCTCATCTAGTCCACGTGCTTTGAGAGGGCAGATCTGACCCTCCATCTTCAAAGCTGGAAATTCAATCGGGCCTGGGAATTAGCTGAGAAATGATCAAGTAACCCAAGCAGAGGACAATGGCCATCAGCCTTAGCACTTTTGCTGGGCCTTTCAGGGGAGAAGCACACCCTCTCTGGTAGGGGTGTCAAGGACAGGGCAGGAAGCTGGGATCACTAACAGCCATCATGCCTCGGCTGGAAAAAATTGAGATTTAAAGCAATACAGGGGGCATCGATGTCAGAAGACCGAGATAAATAAATTCCTAATGATGTTATTTGTGCTCCTGGATTAGCCCTGTCTGAACCTCTCATTACAGAGCCTGCAGACTTTTTAGTTCCTTGAGCCCATGGAGAATCTTCACTGTCAAAGCCAGTTTGTATCAAGCTTCTGTCACTTGTGACAAAAAGCCCTTTCTGAAAGTGTACAAGGTCACTAAGTCCGTTATTCTGCTCTAGGGGTCTCCGATCTGTCTGTCCAGCAGACTTTGCAGTAGCAGGCTCATTTTCTTCCTTTGATGCATCTGCAAACATCCTCTCATTCTTTGAAATGCTTCCTTTGAGTCCTTGACACCAATAACAAGAACGCAGGTACTTTTCTTGCAAAAGTTTCAAATTAGTCATTATGAAGAAAAAGGAGGTCACATTGAAAAGGAGCATGAAAAAGTTATAAAGGTGAAAAAAAAAAATCTCAGGTTTTTACAGTCCTGGTCTCTGATGGAGTGTTTCGCCGTTCAGTGTGGTAGGCGTGGAAGTTCCCGTCATGGCTCAGTGGTTAACGAACCTGACTAGTATCCACGAGGATGCAGGTTCAGTCCCTGGCCTCGCTCAGTGGATTAAGGATCTGGCGTTGCCGTGAGCTGTGGTGTACGTGGCAGACGTGGTTTGGAACTGGCATTGCTGTGGCTGAAGTGTAGGCCAGCAACTGCAGCTCCAATTCGACCCCTACGCTGGGAACCTCCATATGCTGTGGGTGCGGCCCTAAAAAGACAAAAAAGTATGTGTATGTACATACGGTGGCCTTGAGTGTATGTATCTGTTGAGCATAGCAATCGTGGCCATTACAGTGAAAAACTGAATTTTTAATTTTATTTAATTTTAATGAAAAATTAAAGTCTCTGATTTTACCTGGAATTAAATTCCATTTTAAAATATGTACTAATCTCTGCTCTAAGTGCTTCTTGAAAATGTTAGAATTTTTGGTAAAGAGCAGTTCTCTCTGCCTCTGATGAGAGCTCAGCACAGTCAGATACACTACATGTAATCCTACTGTTTGTAAGTGTTTCTTCTCTGTTCCTTGTTTTTCTCCCTCCTTTTTGAGAAATCATTTTGGAATGTAAAAACCGGGTTGAAACTAAATGCACTTTCACGTCCTAAGGAAACTCGTACTCAGAAAAGAGTGCTAGAGTGTGTTACTAAAAATAAACAACTATAGGAGTTCCCGTCGTGGCGCAGTGGAAATAAATCCAACTAGGAACTATGCGATGTGGGTTCGACCCCTGGCCTTGCTCAGTGGTTTAAGGATCCGGCGTTGCCGTGAGCTGTGGTGTAGGTCGTAGCCGTGGCTCAGATCTGGTGTTACTGTGACTGTGGTGTAGGCCAGTGGCTACAGCTCCGATTCGACCCCTAGCCTGGGAACTTCCATGTGCCGCAGGTACGGCCCTAAAAAGACAAAAAAATAAAAATAAAAAATTATCATTTCAACATGGAATCAAAATAAAAATTATTGAGTTCTCAATATAAATTGTTTTTTTTTGTCTTTTTGGCTTATGTAGAGCCGCACCCGCAGCATATGGAGGTTCCCAGGCTAGGGGTCTAACAGGAGCTGTAGCCGCCGGCCTTCACCACAGCCACAGAAACGCGGGATCCGAGCCGCGTCTGCAACCCACACCACAGCTCAGGGCAATGCCGGATCCTTAACCCACTGAGCAAGGCCAGGGATGGAACCTGCAACCTCATCGTTCCTAGTCGGATTCATTAACCACTGAGCCATGACGGGAACTCAATACAAAAATTAACAAGAACGAGGTCAGGCATCAAACCTTTGTCCTCATGGATGCTAGTCAGATTCATTCCCTCTGAGCCCCAACGGGAACGCCAATGTTATTTTTTATATAAGTTTAAAATATTCTTAAAATTCATTTCACCAGTTTTCTGTCATGTTTTTGTTTTGTTTTTCTTCAAGATCGGCTCTCCTAGCAACTTTCAAATATGCCATACAGCATTATTAACTCTGGTAACCATGCAATACATTATATGCTCTTGACTTACTTTATAGCTGGAAATTCGTACCTTTTTGACTCCTTTCACCCGTTTCACCCACCACCTTTTATTTTTCTGAAAAGGGCTCGTGATGTTTCTAATGGACAGCGCTGGTCTATGGTTTCTCTCTAAATTGTGACATGAAGACTCTACTTGTGCCCTCTAGGGTGGAGCTTATTAAACCTGCGAACATGAAAATGTTCAGGAATTGGGTTTTTTTTTCTATTTATGGCCACATCTGTGGCATATGGAAGTATCCAGACGAGGGGTCAAATCAGAACTGCGGCTGGAGGCCTACGCCACAGCCAAAGTGACACCAGATCCTAGCTGCATTTGCAACCTATGCCACAGTTTTGCAGCAATGCTTGATCCTTAACCCACTGAGCAAGGCCAGGAATAGACACGGTGTCGGGTTTTTAACCCGCTGAGCCACAGTGGGAACTCCTGTCCAGGATCTGAACTTTGACCCTAGGAAAGCACTGAAGATGTGTCAACAAAGCTTTTCTTGTTAGTCTTATAAAAGTCTGGAACAATCTAATTAAACGGTTTTGATTATCTCTCTCATGATTATTGGATCAGTGAACAGTCCTCTGGTTTGTTCTCTTGGTCTGTCTGATGCTCTTCTAGTTGAAGGGTAAAAAACATGAATCCCTGAAAACTTTATTTTAAAAAAGGAAATATTCTGTTTAGTGCAAAGTGGGAGATGTAGATTGTTTCCAGAAATCTTTCCATATTACATGTTTTTATTGCTGTTTTTTTCAATTTTTTCATTTATGTATGCCCGATATTGTTATTGAAATAATCTGGCCACCCTGGGAAGTATGCTTTTTGCTTCATTTCTCCCACTTCCCAGAGATCATTATTCTAGAGTTCTTCCCACTCGGCAGCTGGAAGATACAGTAACAGCAGAAGAGTTAATGAGGGCTGGAGGCTCAAAGGACCTGCCAGCTGGGGGCTCTGGTCCCACTGGGTTTCCTTTCCCATTGTAGAACCTTCTCCAGAATTTCCTTTTAAGCATTCAAAAGTCCTTTGGCACATGGAGTTCCCATCATGGCTCAGTGCTAACAAACCCGACTCTTATCCATGAGGACACGGGTTTGATCCCTGGCCTTGCTCAGTGAGTTAAGGTTCTGGCATTGCCATGAGCTGTGGCGTAGGTTGCAGACGTGGCTCGAATCTGGCATTGTTGTGGCCAGCAGCTGCAACTCTGATTCGACCCCTAGCCTGGGAACTACCATGTGTCTCAGGTTTGGCCCTAAAAAAGACAAAAAAAATAAAAACGCAAAAACAAAAAAGCACAGTCCTTTGGCACAAACACATAAGAATAATAAAATAATACCATTTGCGGCAATATGAATGGACTAGAGATTATCATACTAGAGTGAAGTAAGTCAGAGAAAGTCAAATATATCCCTAATATGTGAAATCTAAAATTATGCAAAAGAACTCATTCATCAAACAGAAAGAAACAGACTCAAAGATTTCAAAACCAAACTTGTGGTTACCAAAGGGAAAATGTTGGGGTGGGGGGAGGATAAATCAGAAGGTTTAGATTGACAGTTATATATTACTATATACAAAATACATAGGTAGCAAGCACTTATTTAGCACAGGGAAATCTACTCAAAAATCTGTAATAACCTATGTGGGAAAAAAACCCGAAAAAGAGTGTATGTATGTATGTATGTATGTATGTATGTATGTATACAACAGGTTCATTTTGCTGTAACCCTGAAATTAACACAACATTTTTTTTTTTTTGGTCTTTTTAGGGCTGCACCTGCAGCATATGGAGGTTCCCAGGCTAGAGGTCAAGTCGGAGCTGTACCTCTGGCCTACACCACAGCCACAGCCGCACGAGATCTGAGCCATGTCTGAGACCTACACCACAGCTCATGGCCCCACCAGATCATCAACCCCCTGAGCGAGGCCAGGGATCGGGCCCCACGACAGGAACTCCTAACACAACATTTTAAGTCAACTTTACTCCCATAAACGTTTTGTTCGTTTGTTTTAAAGTCCTTAGGCACAGACAACAAAACAAAAATATGTGACCTTCGGTCTGGAAGGGTGACAATTTGAAGAGTTTTTAAAGAATTTTGTTGTAAATCCAGGATGTGCCTTGCAAAGCATGTGCCTGCTTAATTGCATGTCCCTTCTGTTCTCCACACTCCCCTGCACTCCTCTGCATTGCAGGGGGCCCCCTCCACAAGCTACATAGCTCAGACTTTCCAGCAGGTTGGCTTCTGGCTGGATCTGGCCCATTACAGAACAGACTGAAAAGGCCACAAACACAAAGAGTTAACAGTTTTCATTCCGGGTGGTGGAAAAGAAAAGTCACACTTGTAAATATTTCCGGGGGCAGAGGAAATGACTTTATCATAATATATTTTTTCTTATGTAAGGTTTTCCAGAAATTATTTAAACATCATAACTGTATGAGTTTCCTATTACTGCTGCAAAAAAAAAAAAAAAAAAAAAAAATTGCCACTATCTCAATGGCTTAGAGTGCAACAAATTTACCATCCTGGAAGTCAGAAGTCATGCTATAAGACTCATGGAGGTAAAATTAAGGTGTCAGCAGGGCAATGATCATTTCTGGAGGCTCCAGGAGAGAAATTTTGGTCTTTTCCAGCTCTTAGAAGCCAGCCACGTTGGCTTGGCTTGTGGCCCCCTTCCTCCACTTAAAAAGCCAACAAGATAACATGCCTTTGACCATTCTTCTGCAATTGTATTTCTTTCACTGAGGTTGGAGGTAGATGGGCCCCTGGGCTGAGAAGAGCCGAGACTTGTTAGCTGAGTAAATTGGGCTTGTTTTCTCTTTGACACCTCGAGGAGAAAGTTAAAGGAAGGAGCTGAGCTCTGCCTGAGTTAAAAAGAAAGAAAAAAAAGATAAGATGATCTCATCCATCACTCATGGGATCAAGGAGACCTCCCCAACTGCACAGGCACAGGAAGACTCCGAGGGGTCAGAAAGTTGTCCTGATAACCATCCCGAGACTCTTTACTCTAGACTCCGTCTTGGTCAAAAGATGCACATGCATTGCGGAGGGCCCTGGGGCCAGTCAGCTGTGAAAAATAAAAGAAGAGAATTGGCCAAAGGAAAACAAAGACCTAGGAGAACTGTTCTATATAAGTGAATTAAATCCCCTCCCTGGCGCCATCCTCCTTCAAGAGGAAACCCCACACCTGCACTCCTCCTTGTCTTACTTCTGTCTTAAGTAAATAAACTATTCTCTGTGTGCTCTCCTATATGTTGCACTGTGTCTCTATCAATAAAGTTTGTACCTGTTTTTATAGTCTTTGCCCCCTCGAAACATTCTTGTTTTCAATGAGGGAAATAATCAGGGCAATTCTGCTTCTAGCCTCTAGCTGGTCTATTGGCTGGGATTCCTGGTTTTCATCCAGGCTGCCCACGGTTCAATTCCTGAGCAGGGAATTGAGATCTTGCTTCAAGCCCTCACTCTCTGCTGTCTCTGAGATTACCACTGCAACAGGAAAAGTTTCTATGATTTAAAGGACCTTTGTGATTAGGTTGAGCCTGCCCAGATAATGCAGAATAACTCCACATCTCAAGATCCTTAGCTGTATCACAAAGTTAAGGCCCTTCAAAGACCCTTTTGCCATGTCAGGAAACATATTTTAGTCTGTGGACATTTCAGGGGAAAGGTCCATTATTCTAGCTTTCATAACATATAGTAGGAAGACACACTTCAGCTGTAAACTAAAGGCTTTTAGAAGCCCCTCCTCCATCTAGGATACCATCTTTCTGAGAAGAAGAAATTTTTATTCAAGTTCAAGTCCACAGCAGTGAGGATGTTGACCTTCTGATTATGCATAGCTGGGCAGGAAACTTGCTGCACATTTTTGCAATAGAAGACAATGAGAAATTTACAAGTTCTTTAAGATGGTTTTCATCAGGATAGCAGATGATCTCAAATTATATCTATGACAGAGCTGTTTTCTAGATCTCCCTCAATGAAAAGACAAGCATCATTTGCTCTAATTGTTGCTTAGCTGTAGAAAATCATTTGGGCTATAATGACAAGTTAACACAGTTCTATGAGATATTCCGTTTTGCACTGGTGGCAGTGGTTTTGCTGAAAAGACATCAGCTCCTTGCGAAGCAAGATTTTGCTGAACTGGTTGAGTTGTCTAGAAACTGGGACTTGGATCTCATTATTAGAAAGTGCTAGCGTTCACTGACCTGTGATGAATATGCCTTCCTTCCTGAGTAGATTAACTTCTTTTTAAGGCTAAAGCTAAGGAAATTCAAAACCTCCCAAAGAGATCATAAGAAGACATTTGATTAAGCGGACAAGTTCAAGCAAGAACTTGGTAGATAATCATGAAAAAGGTCCTTGTAGAGTCTTTTCACATTTCATTGAGCAATTGCATTCTCCAGCAAACAAAGGAATAACTCATTAAATGTTCAAGAACTTGAAAGTTATGCAATCAACCATCAGGAATGTTGAAACTACCCTTCCAGTTGATGGGGGCGTGGGGGTAACTGCTTTTGCCCATCATCCTCAAAGCATTTGTATGGCTTTTGTCTGCTTCATTTCCAAAAAACTATTTTAGCAGGTAGCAACTGTTCCCAAATGTAAAATGGAAGAGAGGGGGCACTTTTCTTTTCTTTTTCTTTTGCCTTTTACAGCCACACCTGCCACATATGGAGGTTCCCAGGCTAGGGGGTCCAGTCAGAGCTACTCAACATCAGATCCAAGCTGAGTCTGCAACCTATAGCACAGCTCATGGCAACGCCGAATCCTTAACCTACTGAGAGAGGCCAGGGATCTAACCTGCAACCTCATGGTTCCTAGTTGGATTCATTTCCACTGCACCATGATGGGATCTCTGAGAGGGGACATTTTTCTGATTTCATAGCTCAAGTCAAATGTAGCTCACTAAGCTTAGCAAAAAGTCCAAAAGTGTTATTATTTTTCCTAGATTCCGCTCTGTTATGTATTAGTGGAAACCAGGACAAATGGGGTCTGGCTTCTGCACTGCCAAGATATATGTCACCCATTCCAAATCGGGCCAGTGAATTGTAAGCAGCAATTGTGATGGCAATACCCACTTTCTCTAGGGCCAGCTGGGCACAGTGAATGTTACGGCTGCCAGCAGGGACGTAGTGCCTTGTGTCTTAAATGAATTTCCCTGCAGCCTCTCCTTTTGGGGTGCTTCCATGTTTACGTACAGCGTGGAAGTTGGCGCTTCTCCTCCAGGGCTTGAGACATCCATTTTCCTGCCCCTGGCCTGGCTTCTCCACCTGTTTGGGGGGGAAGATGAAATCATTGTTCCTAAGTATTCATTGAATGTGGTCTTTTTTTTTTTTATGCCTTTTGTCATTTTATGACCGCACCCGCGGCATATGGAGGTCCCCAGGCTAGGGGTCTAACAGGAGCTGTAGCCGCCAGCCTTCGCCACAGCCACAGCCACGCGGGACCCGAGCCGGGTCTGCAACCTACACCACAGCTCACGGCAATGCCGGATCCTTAACCCACTGAGCAAGGCAGGGACCGAACACCACAACCTCATGGTTCCTAGTCGGATTCGTTAACCGCTGCGCCACGATGGGAACTCCCATTGAATGTGGTCTTAGCTTAGGTCCCCTTTATTGCAGCAGACCTGAGACAAGAATTCAGGTGTAAGTAGTTTATGTGGGAGGTGGTGCCAGGAAACACTAGTAGGGCACATGGCGGTGATGTTCCGAAACTCGGCCTCTGTCCACCAGCGCCAAATAAAAACATGGAAACAGAGTTTTGGGCAAAGGAGGAAAAAAAAAGAGCTTTATTGTTTTACCAGGTCACGGAGGTCACCGCAGGCTACTGCCCTAAAGACTGTGCCCTCCCTTGGGAGAGATTAGGAGGTGGACTTATAGTGTGAGGACTGGAAAAGAGGGACCACAGATAAAGATCAGGGTAGATGCAAAGCTTTCCTTCTTCAGAGCTGGTGCTTAGTGGCCCCAGGACTGGTTCCGGTGCTCCTCCTCTCTGGTTTTCATTTGTTGGGGGTTTTAGTTCTGCAGAAGGGCTCAAAGGTATTGTGATGTATATTCCTTGAAGGAGGACCCAGGAACCTGCCCCAAGGCTGCACTATTTTTATCTTGACCTTTCCTGCCTGGTCTCTGCGTCCCCTCCCTGATTAGCAACTGTTTGAACCTACCCTTTGAAACTCAGGGAAGGTCACGGACCCTGAAGCTTGTTCCCTGAAAACAAGAAATGAGGGACACAGAGGCTTGTGTGCCCAGGAGGCCCACAGGGCCCTTGTCAGTTTTGGTGACACAGGAAGGGTAGACAGCTTTATGCAGGAAGTTACCACTGTGGGCCACCAGAGCTCAAGCCCCATGGGGAGCTCTGGGAGCCTCTACAGAAGACTCAGAGTTGACTCATGGGTGGAGCTGGGTTATACACCCATCAGCCCCTAAGTATCACCAGTTAAGGGCTGCCCAAACTGTCCAGTCTGAAACTGAGCTGGATCCTGGGGGCTCCTGGGCACAAAAGCCTTTCTATGCCCCCCGTTTCTTGTTTTTAAGAAACAGGCCTCAATCAGCCTCCATGAGCTTCCCTGAGTTCTAAGTGGTGGGATCAGACAGTGGTGCTGATCAGGGAAGGGAGGGGATTCAAACATGAGGGAGGAAAAACAGTGTTGTAGGATTCTCATACAGACAGACGGGACACCGAGGCTTTTTGCCAGGAAGCAGCGTTCATTCGTGCCCGCCCTGGCTCAGCAGATTCACACGCAAAGGCTGAGCCCCGAATGCAGCAGGGCGCTATCTTATACACATGCCCTCTGTTGTTTTTTCCTTTTACACTTCGGTCCCTTTGCCACCCTTATAGTTAACATAAATTCTTTGTCACCCTTATAAGTTCGTGTAAATTCTGCTTGGATGGTCTGTATTACCACATTGCACATGGACACGGATTACGACTTGCTGCTGCCGAGTTACGCACGCGCACGCAGATGCTGGTTATGCCCCATTGCCTTCCTGTTGTCCTGGGAGGGCCCTTACCTCAATAGCATAAGCAACAATGGTGCAGGATCCTCATTCCCACTCAAGGGGTACACGTAATGATACATATAGACATCTTATACACCTAAAAGTTACATTCCTTGTGCTTCTTTTAGAAATAGCTTAGAAGTGAATAGTTTAAAACTGAGTAGCTTGGAGCCCTTTCCTCTTGCTTCTTCCTTGCTTGATTGTACCCTAGACTCAATCACCTATGAGCCAAAAAGTAGGCACCCTGAGCACAGTTGCCTGTGAGTTAAAGATTATAAGCACTTGATGTTTTTGCAAGAACTTTCCTAGTTTGTTCTAATCTCTGATCAATATGCCCTTTTTTCAAGTACTGTTGTTCTAGGAAAAATCAAGATGCCGTAACCTAGAAGATCACCACCAGCATCACTCTGAGATCTCCTGATGCCAGCTTTGATGGCTAAGATTCCTCCAAAAAAAGAAGAATGCATGTTAGCCCCAATCCTGATTCTTATCTGAAACCCTGCTTTTCTCCTTTTGGACTATAAAACTCGGGGCAATTCTTCCCCAAAGGAGGGCCCGGTCTTAAGGCATTAGTCTGCTGTGGCCTCCTTTGCCTGGCAAAGCAATACAAGCTATTTTCTTTTCTCCTCCACCCCAAACTCTGTCTTTGCATTCCTATTCTGCACAGGTGGACAGAGGCCAAGTTTCAGCAGCCAAGTCTACCGTGCCTTGAGGCCAGAGCGGCTCTCTGCTGTTTGAGAGCACGCCCTCTAGCTAGAGACACAGGTACTGGCCGTTGGAAGTAGAGCAAGCTCGCACAGCAGTGATAAGGCCTCAATAATGCAAATAGCTTTTTGTTCCAGCTATGAAAAAAAGGCATTGAACTAAGTGCCCATAGAAAAGCTTAGTTACTTCGATCAGTATGTGAAGCAGAAGCAGCTATGTTTTGCTGACCGTGTGCTCAGACTGATGCCAAGTGCAACAGAAGCAGAGGCATGATTTTGAAGCCCAAATCTGACCTCTGTACACCAGCACCAGTTAAGTCTTGGAGACAAAGTCTTGGGTGAGGCAGAAAGAACAGATTTATTGCTTTGCCAGGACAGCAGGCTAGTGCCTCAAAACTGTGTCCTCCCGTGAGAGGTTTTTGCAGATTTTTATAGATTTGGCTTGAAAACAACAGGGCTGTTGATAAGGATTCAGGTGCCTGCATTCTTCTCCCTTCACAGATCATTTCAAATTCATCAGTGCCGGAGCCACGTGGTCTGGTGGTGGTTTCTGGTGGTCTTTGGGGTTATCGCACCTTAAACTTCTCTTTGCAGTGAAGATGGCTCACAAAAGGAAGCGGGTGTTAGCGAGTGTTTCAAAAGAAAAGCAAACACCAGGTACAATATAATTCTAACTAGAAAGTAACCATTAGTAAAAGAAAGCAGTTAGGTAAGGAAGAAATCATTTGTGACAAGCCAGTTAAAGCAAGTTAGTGGGCCAAGACAGGGCATACATCACCGAAGGCTGTTTTAGCTGTAATAGTATTTTCCTAAACGTTAACTCTTGAGTCAGCCTTTTGAGACTGAGGGGAGGCCTGGGAGGCTAAAGCAAAAGACTTCTTACTTCAAAACACAGGGGATCGGGGGCTTGTTCACTGGTTCAATGTCCCACTGATCTGAGGGGTTTACTAAGTAAGGTAACCCTGTTTCTACTGTGAAATGTGGGCAAGTGGACAAAATATAATGGTGCTTAGGCATCGGAGGATGGTGGGAATTCTTGGGAAAATCTTTATGGCAAAAGTAGTGAAACTGAGCATGGTCCTGTGGGGCTCCTGAGCACAAAAGCCTGTGTTCCCCATTGCTTTGTAGGAAATAGACTTCATTCAGCCTTCTTGACCTTCCTTGAGTTCACACGGCTGCTAATCAGGGAAGGGAGGGGATACAGAGATCAAGGAGGAGCAGTCAAGAGACAATAGTGCAAACTTGGGGCAGGGTCCTGGTTCCTCCTCAAGGAACACAGATAAAAACTGACAAGATCATCCCCTTCCACTGGCTTACACTCTGGTTGGGGGAGACAAACTAGGGAACACACACAGGCGACTAGTAAAAATAGCTTTGGGGAGTTCCCTTCGTGGCTCAGTGGTTAACAAATCCGACTAAGAAACATGAGGTTGCGAGTTCGATCCCTGGCCTTGCTCAGTGGGTTAAGGATCCAGCGTTGCCATGAGCTGTGGTGCAGGTCGCAGACGCGGCTCGGATCCCGCGTTGCTGTGGCTGTGGCGAAGGCCGGCGGCTACAGCTCCTGTTAGACCCCTAGCCTGGGAACCTCCATAGGCCGCAGGTGCGGCTCTACATAAAAGGCAAAAAGACAAAAAAAAAAAAAAAAGAAAAATAGCTTTGGGATGGTGGAGAATAGGAAAATCTATACCCGGAGGAATTTCTCAGCAGGCAATAAATGATTTAACATCTCTGGGCTCCCCCTCAAGCATATGAGAATCACTCAACAACATAAACATGGCTGATTTCCTCTCAGGCACTATTTTTTCAAAATCTCTTCCAGGAATCCGAACTTCCTGAAAAATGACTGTTGAAGCAAAGTGCTAAGAACCTGGCAGGAGCCCAGTTTATACTCTGTGGCCTTGACCCAAGAAAGAGAAGAGTAAATATCAGCCCAACGTTGGTAAAACGGTTGTGTGTTTTTCTTTTTCCCCTGAAGGCATGTTTGCTCTTTCAAGGACCAGGAACTTACCGTTCAAAGTATTTTCGGTCCCATAGTCAGGCTGCCAAGAAAAGGGTGGGAATTTATTTGCAATAATGTTTTTCTCTTCCCCCCAATATGATCTCTATTTAGTGCAGGGATTGTGAAAGTGTGGACCAGTATCCCTAGGCTTTCAGGAGTCTCAAAGACTTACACTGATAAAACACAGAACTTTTTCTTTATTAAGAGCAAATGATATACCATATGATATCATTTCATATTATATATAATCAAGTGTTATATACCAGTTTCTGTACGAGGAATAGACCATTACAAAAATTTAGTCTTCATGCATTTTATTTATTTTATTTTTTGGCCTTGCCTGTGGCCTGCAGAAGTTCCCGGGTCAGAAATGAGCCTGCGCCACAGCAGTGACCCAAGCCACAGTAGTGATGACGCTGGATCCCCAACCCACTGAGGCACCAGTGAACTCCAGTATTCATGTGTTTAAAGTAGCACAATATTGGAGATTACTGAGAACAATTAATTCAGAATTCCAGCGGAATTCTGCTTCCACTGAATATTTCACAGCACTGTGGACCAGGTACCAATGCTGCACACAGACGCATAGTACAAACTTCCCACAAGGCCTGGGGAAAGCGCTGATCAGCGTCTCCCTAGATGTGTTATCTGTAAGGGTGTTTTTTTGTTTTGTTTTGTTTTGTTTGTCTTTTGAGAGCTGCACCCACAGCATATGGAGGTTCCCAGGCTAGGGGTCAAATCAGAGCTGTAGCCACCAGCCTAGGCCACAGCAACGTGGGATCTGAGCCATCTCTGTGACCTACACCACAGCTCATAGCAACGCTGGATCCTTAACTCACTGAACGAGGCCAGGGATGGAGCCCGAGACCTCATGGATGCTAGTGGGGTTCATTAACCACTGAGCCACAACGGGAACTCCTCTATAGTTTTAAATTGCTGCTATTCTTGCTTCCTAATCATCAATCATCAATAGTTCAAATTCATCTTCATCTACTTCTTTCATACTTGGATCATTTTCTTATGTGGAAAAATGCTGTTTCAGTATGGCTCTCCCCAGAGGTAGACTCGGAGATAAGGGTGTGAATGCAAGTAGTTTATTTGGGGCATGAGCCCAAGGACCACTGGAAGGCAAGTGGGCAAGGAGCCACGGAAGGGAGGAAAGCCAGTCAACGGGAGTGGGGATGAGCAGGATTCCTGATGCGGGCTCTGGGGACTCTGGGGACACTTTGCATAACATGCTTCCATGTTGCTCCCACCTTAGAGGTGAGGTTTATCTGACAGTTTCCATTGGATGGTTGCTCGGGGCTTCTTCTGGAGACATTAATTCACAGCCACCTTTGGCCATGGAGCCAGAGGAAGCCCTTAGAAAGAGCAGCAGGTGCTTTATAGGAGGCTGAGAGTGAGGAGAGGAGTTGGAAGAGAGGGCCAGCGGGAGCTGGGCAGGACACAGGTGTTCTGACAGCATCTCCTGGGGATTCAAATATCCGTGAAAGATATTTGGGACCCACGGGTTTCTAATCACTTGGCTTTGGGACACATGTGTGTTGCATTCCAATGAACTACGTAAGTCCCAGATGCTTAGTAGTCAAGGAGAATTTTGCATAAGGATGCCATCTTAAAGTTGAAACCCAGGAGTTCCTGTTATGGCTCGATGGGTTTAGGACCTGATGCTGTCTCTGTGAAGATGTGGATTCAATCCCAGGCCCCACTCAGTGGGTTAAGAATCTGGCATTGCTGCAAGCTGCGGTGTAGGTCATGGATGCAGCTCAGATCTGGTGTTGCTGTGGCTGTGGTATAGGCCTCAGCTGCAGCTCTGATTTGACCCCTAACCTGGTGAATTGCTGTAACTGCCATAAGCCACAGGTTTAGCTGTAAAAAGAAAAAAATTAATCATAAAGTTGAACCCAGAGGATGGGAAGAAGCTAGCCCTAAGAAGAGTGGACCTGAAGTCTTCTGCCTATGTTTTCCCATTTAAATTCTGAGTCTAAACGTGGAAATTTAAATCCTGGATTGCTTGAAGAATGATTCTTAGCAATCACATTCTCAATCAGAATAAATGAGTTTTTAGCCAGCCTGCAGGATAAACTTTCACATTTTCCCTTTGACACCCTTTCAACACCATGTTTCTCTCCTGTCATCACTTTCTCTTTGCCCACTCACTCATCAGATTTCCTAATCCCTCTCTTTTTGCCACATCTACTGCGAGAATGACCATTCTCAGCAATCAGTTATTCCAGGAAATGTCAACATCATTCTGTAAGGATGCACATTTTGGACGCAAGGATGTGAAGGGCCCCAGAGGCACCCTGCAGAGGGACTTCAATCATATGAATATCAAGCTCAACCTCCTTGGAAAGAAAAAGATGAGGCTCCGATTGACAAACAGTGGGGAAATAGAAAGGAACTGGTGACTGCTTGCACTCTCTCTAGTCATATACAGAACACGGTCAAGGGTGTTACACTGGGCTTTTGTTACAAGACGAGGTCCATGTACACACACTTGCCCATCAACGTCACCCTTATATTTGTCTGTACCGTGATGAATTATTTTTATCAACTTCTCTTTCATTGCTTCGGCTTTACAATGAGAGAAGACACCGGTCCTCAGTTTGTAATTTGATACAATTTTCAAAATCCTTTTCTATATGACCTATTTTTTTTTAAATGTCTGGCAACACAAAGTTGGCTTTCCATTAAGGCTGAATGAATTAAAGTTTTAAATCATTACTTTATAAGAAGATCCAACTTAATCATCCACATGCAGATTTAAAATAGCTGCATCAAAGGAATTCTAGTTATTGGGTGTTCTGACCTTGTATCTGAAATCTTTATTTATTTATTTATTTTTTTGTCTTTTTGCCTTTTTATCTAGAGCCGCACCCGCGGCATATGGAGGTTCCCAGGCTAGGGGTCTAACAGGAGCTGTAGCTGCCAGTCTTCGCCACAGCCACAGCAACGCAGGATCCGAGCCGTGTCTGCAACCTACACCACAGCTCACGGCAACGCCGGATCCTTAACCCACTGAGCAAAGCCAGGGATCGAACCCGCAACCTCATGGTTCTTAGTCGGATTCGTTAACCACTGAGACATGAAGGGAACTCCTATCTGAAATCTTTAATCAACAGAGTTGAACTTGTTTATGTAGTGCTGAGTAGCAAGGAAGAAACAGTAATACATAAACATAGCATCCCATAAGTACAGCAGAAAAATAAAACCCTCAAATTTATAAACTAGTATTTCAATGTACATAAATCTTGCCTAAAACATCTCCTCCAGTAGTTTTTTTTCAGCCTTTAAAAAAAAAAATACTTCCAGTGACAGCAACCTCATTATCCCCTCATGAAGCAATTCAAGTCAGTTTCGGAAAATCCTTATTGTTAAGAAAAAAAAAGTAAAAAGTATTCAGCAGCCAAATTGTAGACAGTTGTAAGTGCTGTGCTGAAAAATTTGGAACCCTTCCAGTGTCAGTCATCCTGATTAAGAGAACGTTGCAAATCAACTGCATCAGCAACCCAAGTAGACAAAGGAGGAGATATTGAACTTTAATGTCCCCTGGCACTTGTACGTCCTCATCCTCATTCCCTATCCAAGGTATTTGTTTATCCAGCAAATGGGTACCCATTTGGGTAACTGTCTTGTTCATGCATTATGAATGACTATGATTTAGTAAGTATGTTGTTCAAAACAGATTTATTCCTCTTTCAACTTGCAGCTCAGATAAATCACCAGAGCCCAAAGCATTTTCCTTGTTCAGAAGAACTGCAGAAGCAGTGGTCACATTGCCCTAAAAGGGTGTTTGAGTCCTTTGCTCTCCGCAAATGATATTGCCTGGCTTCAATTACAGTGTCAGAATCTTCTTCGGGTCTTATGTGATGATCCCTTTGGAGCAGGATCTGAAATATACTCTTATTTGTCTTGTTTAATCTCATAATCGAAGTCGGTTATCAAGGCATGTCTTGAGCTACTGTCTTATCCACAATTTGGCTGGCATGATCAACATCCAAGGTTAATCCCCAAGGCATATGGAGGGGTAAGGAATGTTCTAAGCTTCCTTGACATCCCTGAGGTTGATTGCTACCCCTGCCTTCACTCAGGTCCTCTGCGCTTCTAATCTGGAAGACTGACGCGTTCGTTGTCCCTCTCCCAAACCCTCACCATATCTCCCATCCCTTCCATTCTGAAGCCAGAGGGCTCTTCCTTAAATGCACACTGATCATGTCACTCTGTTGCTTAACTGCATTGTAATCTTCTGTATCAAATTCAGACTCTTTATTTTGGCATTCAAAGCCCATGCAAAGTGCTTCCACCTCATCTCTTGGCTCCATCTTTCTATCTTCCAGCCATGAGGGATTATCTCCAATTCTAGAGAGTGTCTGCTCTCTGCTGACTCTCCTCCTTCCAGTCTTTGGCTGCATCCCTTGCTCAGAGTGAAACCCTACTGTGTAGCCTCTAGGAAGCTTGTTTTCCTGACACTTTCTCCCCCAGCAGGATAGGTTTGTGTTCCATCCAACCAGTTTGATTGCAGACTGAGCTTATAGCAAGTGATAGCACTAATCGTTCTGTATTGTCCTTGTTTTCTGGTCGACCTCCTCTCCCAAACTTGAGCTCTTGGGGAAAACAGGCTGGGTCTTTTATATCTATAACATCAGGATGTAACATGTAGTTGTCCCTTGTTGCAAATTTGTGATGAATGCAGGTACTCCAACTTAGAAGCACTCCAGAAGATGCTGAAAAAAAATTTGGCACTCCAGAAGATGCTGAGGACCATACTAGGGAATATAACATTTAGTGAACTCTGAAGTATCTGGTTAATTGTTGCTTTTAGTAGAAGCACTAAAATATGAATAATGGTAATCTCTGGTGGGTTTCCCCTGGGTTATGTTTTTGTCTTAATTTAATTTTTCCAATATCCATTTTTTTATTGAAGTAAATTTACAAGGTGTTAGTTTCAGGTGTACAGCAAAATGATTCAGTTATACATGTATATTTTCTCTTTCAGATTCTTTTATTTATAGGTTATTACATGACACTGAGTACAGTCCCCTGTGCTGTACAGTAGGTCCTTGTTGTTTATCTATTTTATGCATAGTCAAACTCCTAATTTATCATCTTAATTTTTATATTTTCAAAATTCTCTATATATAGGGAGCCATATAGGTTACATTTATAATCAGGAATAAAGGTTAAAAATAATATATATAGTTTTGTGTTTGTGTTGTACTTTTTTTTTTTTTTGCCTTTTGTCATTTTATGGCCGCGGGTTTATGGCCGCACCCGCTGCATGTGGAGGTTCCCAGGCTAGAGGTCTAATCGGAGCTGTGGCCACTGGCCTGCGCCGCAGCCACAGCAACGCAGGATCCGAGCCGCGTCTGCAACCTACACCACAGCTCACGGCAACTCCGGATCGTTAACCCACTGAGCAAGGGCAGGGATCGAACCCGCAACCTCATGGTTCCTAGTCAGATTCATTTATCACTGAGCCACAATGGGAACTCCTTGTGTTGTACTTTTATGGCAAAAGTTTGTAGAACAAAAGGACTGAAATAAAAAGTCCTCGATAGGATAACTGGTTTTCTCTAGGGTTGGAATATTAGGTTTTTGCTGCTCTTCCTCTTAATTTGCAGGGTTTTTTTTTTCCTGTATAATTATGTATTTATTTTAAAGAAAAAATACTTAAAATAAATATAAAAATTAAATAAATGACATGATGACTGATAATTTGAGTAGTTAAATGATCAAACCACTTCTTATGAAGAGATCACTGAATTTAATCAAATCATACTTATTTGTTCAAGCTGCTTAGCTATAAGGTAGAGAACCCATGGAAAATTATGTAAGTATTTCAGTCTTTTAAAATGGAGGAAAATATGACTCTGGAAATCATAACTGGAAAATTTGTTTTAGACCTTTTGGAAGTTAAGTGTATCATGAGTTGGGAGTAGAACCTAAGTCTAGTTATAAATTATGGAAATGGTTTTTAATGGACTATAACTATCCATTTCTGTTGCAAATTTATTATCCTTTAGTACATAATACACCGGAGATTAAAATCCTACATATTCAGCAAAAGATTTACCATGAAGCAGTAAAAACAGATTTAGTCATAATTTATACAGGTGCATATTTAGAGGTTGGACATAAATGTTTGAAAAACAGCAATGAGAGAAAGGAAGAACCAATATTATTTTAGAATATTATTTCTTTTGATTTTCTTCTTTAAATCCATAGGTTTTGCATTTATTATCAGCAAAAACTAAACACTCCTTCACTATTATCAAGCAGTTCAGGTTACTTGCGTTTGGTAAGAGCTGTGTAAATCAGTTACATGTGGCTATTTACTGAAAAGAAGAACAGGTATGTTTTTAGCCATTACAATTTTACATTTGTGAGCAAAGTCACATTAAGTTCTTAGAGGTTCTTGTATGTTATCAATTATCCTGAGCTGAAAATATGACTTACAAACTTGCTGATCAATAAGTTTCATGTATAGGGAGTTCCTGTTGTGGCGCAGTGGTTGGCGAATCCGACTAGGAACCATGAGGTTGCGGGTTCGATCCCTGGCCTTGCTCAGTGGGTTAAGGATCCGGCGTTGCCGTGAGCTGTGGTGTAGGTTGCAGACGCGGCTCGGATCCCGCGTTGCTGTGGCTGTGGCGAAGGCCGGCGGCTACAGCTCCTGT
Source organism: Catagonus wagneri (assembly GCA_004024745.2). Taxonomy (NCBI): domain Eukaryota; kingdom Metazoa; phylum Chordata; class Mammalia; order Artiodactyla; family Tayassuidae; genus Catagonus; species Catagonus wagneri. The sequence continues at coordinate 37,065,412 of PVHT021183543.1, forward strand.
TAGACCCCTAGTCTGGGAACCTCCACATGCCACGGGTGCGGCCCTAAAATGACAAAAGGCAAAAGAAAAAAAAAAAAAAACGGTTTCATATGTAAGTACATGTCAGAGTAGATACTTCTAAAGATAACTTGTCTCATTCAATCCTAGGCCTGAACATTAAGTCTTGAAAGCTAAACAAAGGTAAATATTTGGACAGAGAAGTCCGATAATGCCTACCTGAAAGGTAGAAACATATATGTATTTAGCACTTTATAGTGTGACAGGTAGTAAATAGAGCAATTGTCAACTATATATTATCCCAAACCTAGCAAGTAAGTCTATTAGTCAGGGTTGTCAACACCCTGCAATCTCAGTTGTTTCTAACCTACCATGTCCGTGGATGGGCAGCTCTGGGCCTTGTTCCATCTCTCCTTGGCTGGCAGAGTAGCCAGCAGCAGAGAGAAGGGGAGCTTGGGGAGTCTAAAGGCTGCAGCAGGAGTTCTCATCGTGGCACAGTGGAGAGGAATCTGACTAGGATCCATGAGGATGCAGGTTCGATCTCTGGCCTTGCTCAGTGGTTTAAGGACCCAGCATTGCCGTGCTGGGTTGTAGGTTTCAGATCTGGTGTTGCTGTGGCTGTGGTGTAGGCCAGTAGCTACAGCTCTGATTCAGCCCCTAGCCTGGGAACCTCCATATGGCACAGGTGCAGCCCTAAAAATGTAAAACAAAACAAAAAAGGCAATAGCCTGGAAATGGCAAAAATCACTTCTCACTATTCATTGTTCAGAACTAATCACCTGGCACCACTCAACCACAAGGGGGCGGGTCAGGGAGTGCAACCTAGGGTGTATGCAGAGTTGGGGGGTGGGGACAGGAAATATTTGGTGGATAGTACTGATGGCTACTGTATTAAGTGTGTGTCCCTATTTTGCACACAAGGAAACAGAATCTTCAGGAAATCAAATAACTTGCAAGTCACGTAGCTGGTAAGTCAAAGCGCTAAGACGTTATTAGGGAACCAAGCATGAATTTAATATTTCATTTAATATTTTTTTTTTAGCAAATCCCAAGCCTACCAATTCTAGGTCACCCAGAAAGATACAGGGACTAGCAGATGTCTCTTGGTTTTACTTTTGTAACCTGAAATCCTTTGGCTATGCTTCTAGCTGCCTACCTCAAAAAACTAAAGATCAAAAATATTGCCTCTGTTACCAGACCTGAGTGCCTTATGAAATGTCATGGCTGTTAGAGTTCTTGTGGTAATTTGTTGATAAAGAGAAATGTGACATGCAATTACTTGGGAGACATCCTTAGCAACGTGAGGCCAAATAACCTTCAGGAAAAGGCAGTACCATCTATCCAGCCTTCCTCAGTGGTGTGCATTTTTCATGAAGATGAATTATAGACAAGGCTGGTGCATGCACACCTGCAGGAGGTGCTGTTTGCGTGGGGTTCTGCATCGATGGGACCTCCTGGACTTGTGCAATGGCTTAAGCAAAGAAAATCTTTTCCCCTGGAAGGCAAAGGTCATGCTTCTACTCCATTTCAGCCCCTCTCTTTAGTAGGATTCCACTTCCTATGAGGAGGTGTTGGGAGAAAAAAACATTATCAGTAAAGTCTTGAGGAGTCTACGTCGTGTGCACTTCCATTAAGGGTTCAGCCAATGGAACTCTTCCAGTCATTCCCTTTGAGCACTTAACATCGTGTGCTCTACAGCCTTTGCTCCTGATACTAAAGAATCTCTACTTCCCTAGATATTCCAGCAGCAAGTAGACCACAGATTTCTTCCATATAACACCCTGTGATGATCTCCACTCTGCTGCACATTAATACCCCACAGTGATTTCAAAAAGTCCCCTCACCTATTTTTCCATCCTTAGGATCTGATTTAATTGAAACTGAGATAGGGACGGGTCGTGAGCATTTTACAAAGCACCTCAGAAGGTTCTAACAGTAGTCCAGATTGAGAACCACAGACCTAGAAAATAATTAAAAAGGGTCCCAAGACAAGGTTATTACCAAGAAGTCCAATTTATTAGGTTAGGAACGTGGGAAAATGATAACATTGCTCTATCCAAAACAGCCCAAAGGAAGGTAACTTGCAATAGGTTTGATTTCTCAATCTACCACATTTGGCTTCTGGCCCACAATTTTACCAAGGTCCACAAGTGCTGCCCCATCACCAAATCCGTTCTATCGCTAGTTCTCAATCTTGTACAAAAGAATGTGCTGGAAAACTTCTACAATCCAAACACCCAAGTCCATACGCAAGCCCAACAAATTGGAATCTTTATGGGTGGACACCAAAAATCCCTTTTTTTTTTTTTTGTCTTTTTAGGGCCACACCCGCAGCATATGGAGGTTCCCAGGCTAGGGGTCAAATCAGAGCTGTGGCCGCTGGCCTACACCACAGAGCAACGCGAGATCCAAGCCTCATCTGTGACCTACACCACAGCTCACAGCAACACTGGATCCTTAACCCACTCAGCGAGGTCAGGGATTGAACCTGCATCATCATGGATGCTAGTCAGTTTCATTAACTGCTGAGCCCCGACAGGAACTCCAAAAATCCATTTTTTAGGGACATTCTCCAGGAGATTTCGAAATGCAGCCAAAGTCAAGAATGACTGTACTAGTTTCTTTTCAGACAATAGTAAACTTTTCAACAACTTTTGTCATCAGTTTCTTCCTCCTTTTTGGGAAACTATTATCTTGCCTTCTGTGACTGCACACTTTCTCATTTTCCTTTTTTTCTTCCAATTCCTATAACCCCCCCCCCCATTCTCACGTGTCAGCTTCTCAGCATATGCAAGTTCCCAGGCTGGGAGTCAAATTGGAGCTCTAGCTGCCAGTCTACACCACAGCAACACCAAATCCAAGCCATGTCTGCAACCTACACCACAGCTCATGGCAAAGCCGGATCCTTAACCCACTGAGTGAGGACGGGGGTCAGACCTGCATCCTCATAGATCCTAGTCAGGTTTGTTAACTGCTGAGTCATGATGGGAACTCCTTACTCTTTCCTTTTTATGAGCTGAGGGAGTACTACTTATTTGACCTCCAGCCCTCTTCGGAGGGGAGCACATAGGAGCCTACTTGTCCCAATGACAAAGAATATAATAACCTCCCCAACTCAAAGAAGTGCATGGATATTTCAAATAACTGTAAGAAAAAGTCACTAAACCTATGGAAATTAAAATGTCTTTTTGTATTAATTCTTCAAAGTCTTGATTGCTGATTGCAGCCTTCGCCACAGCCACAGCAATGCGGGATCTGAGCTGCATCTGCAACCTACACCACAACTCACGGCAATGCCGGATCCTTAACCCACTGAGCAAGGCCAGGGATCGAACCCACAACCTCATGGTTCCTAGTCGGATTTGTTAACCACTGAGCCACGACGGAACTCCAAGACCATTATTCTTAATTCTGAATAAAACACACATACATACCACATAACGCTCAACTACTTAGAATAAAAAATCTCCAGTGAGTTCCAAAATGTTAACAGACTATTTAGCTTCTTCCTTACCATTCAGATAAAATTCATGATAGAGGAACTATTACCTAAGGATCTAAGAATGTTAGCATCAGCTCATTTGATCCACACAGATGCCCGATCTACCTTCATTTGTACTTTTCCCCCAGGATCCATTGTTTGAGAAACACGAATTCAGGAAAACATATACAACCTGTACAAATATTTATTGTAATATTTATACAATAAATACCATTTTGATAATAACATTAAATAACAATACCATTCAGATGACTATTTACTTCAAATCTATGCCCGTTTATGGATTACATCTGAATTCTCCTCTCTTTTCACACACCCTCCTTAAAAACAAACTATAGGCTGAGTTGTTCTCTTGGGCACCTTCATGCTTCAGAGTGAATCTCCTAAGTTGTGAATTCAATAAAAATTGCTAAGCTAACTGTACCGTGGCTGATCCATCTGTACCAACCAGGCATGACCTCGTGCTGAGCACGGGGCTGAAGACAACTTTCTGTCTCTCCTGTTTATAATTTCAGTGATTGATAACGCTCAGCTCAAGTTTGAAGAAAAAGATGCTACTTTGTGAATTGCTTTCTTCTTGGAAGTAGCTGCTGAATTGGTTCTCACTGCTGTTCTTATTCTTTATAATCGAGAATGATTCAGACAAGTTTGGAAGTTTGTAACAGTAACATTCTTTTTAAGGAGAAAGCGTGTTATTCAAAATGAGCCTCAAGGCGTTGCCATCTAAAACTCCGCAAACTGAGGTTCTCGCTGTGGTGCAGTGGGTTAAGAATCCAGCTGCAGTGGCTTGGGTTGCTATGGAGGCATGGGTTCAATCCCCAGCCTGGAGCAGTGGGTTAAAGGATTGGATGTCACCACAGCTGCAGCAAAGGTCACAGCTGTGGCTTGGGTTCAGTCCCTGGTCTGGGAACTTCCACATGCCAGAGGTGTGGTCATTAAAAACAAACGGCAAAAGCAAAACAAAATAAAAAGCATGTCATTTTAGCAGATGTTACATTGCTGCCTGGATTTCCACTACCAACAGGAGTACCAGCTGGTGGGGTTGGTGGTTGTTTTTGGCTCAGAGTTACCTCTTTTCTAGAGGATTGCCCTTGGCTGATTGGAGGCAGTGAGCAAGGTGAAAAATTTGAAGTTTCTAAACAACCAGCCCCGGAGTTCCCATTATGGCTCAGTGGAAATGAATCTGACCAGTATCCATGAAAATGCAGATTCGATCCCTGCCCTCGCTCAGTGGGTTAAGGATCCGGCGTTGCCATGAGCTGTCGTGTAGGTCAGAGATGAAGCTTGGATCTGGTGATGCTGTGACTGTGGCGTAGGCCAGAGGCTACAGTTCTGATTTGACCCCTAGCCTGGGAACATCCATATGTCGAGGGTTTGACCCTAAAAAGACAAAAAAAAAAAAAAAAAAAGCAAGAACAACAGTAACAACAAAAACCCAGCCAGCCTCCTTCCTTCTGGGCAGGGCAACTTCTGTGCTATAATTTGTCCTCCCAAGCTCCGCATGGAATCAGGCCGGGCTAACTTCCTCTTTCTTTGGACTTTCTGCTTTATCCTTTTTCCATCACTTCCCTTGTAAGTTTCTCCTGGGAATACTCCCTGAATAAAATACTTACAGAGTAAATAAATCTCCAGCTTTACTTACTAGAAGTTCAAACAAGACACTGTCTTAATTACTTATTTAGACTCCATAAGAAATTGGTTAGACTCAGCAGATCAAAAAAAAAAAAAAGTAAATATTTAGTTCACTATCCATTGGAATGACTATGACTAAGAATTAGTAACTTTTTTTTTGGTCTTTTTGCCTTTTTCTAGGGCCGCACCTGCAGCATATGGAGGTTCCCAGGCTAGGAGTCCAATTGGAGCTGCAGCCACCGGCAACGCGGGATCCGAGCCGCGTCTGCGACCTACACCAAAGCTCACGGCAACGCCAGATCCTTAGCCCGCTGAGCGAGGCCAGGGATCGAACCCGCAACCTCATGGTTCTTAGTCGGATTCGTTAACCACTGAGCCACGACGGGAACTCCTAGAACTAGTAACTATTTTCACCGCAAATGTGTACCGTTCCTCTTTCTCTGATTATCGAAAACTTGATAAAACGTGGAAATCACTTTGAGTCTGAAAGTGAATCCTTTACTCTTCTGATTGTCTGGCTCTGTCTGAATCCTTCCTCCCTGTGCCTTCCTTTTTTTTTTGCAGCTTGAGACTGAAAGAAGATGAAAAACAAATCACTAATGGAGCACTGACTGTGCATAGGCCCCAAACTGGAAGCCTGACATAAGTTACTCCATTTGACTCTCGCAACGGTTTAACAAAGGGCGTATTATTATCCCTCGTTTACAGACTTTAACTGAAACCCAGAGGCACTTTGTAGCTTGTTCCGTAGATGTGCAGCTGCTCAATGGTAAAGTGAGCATCCAAATCCTGGCCTACTGCCTACAGAACCACACTCTTAAGGAATTCACCTAAGTGTTAAAGATCAGTAGAGAGGAGGGTACAAAGGAGAGTATTTCCTTTCCAATTCAGCTCCTATGTATGCACGTTCCTGTAGCACACAGCGCTGGTGCCCACCCAGGGGCGTGGGGTCCGTTTCTCCACGCTTTGCACCCACCCCAGCTTCTGCATGCTTTCCAGCCAGTAGTTCCCACCATGATCCACCATTTCAGTTCACTGAATCACCTCTGAGCCCTGCAAAAGCCTTACCTGTACCCCTGCTAGAATGAACCCAGAATCCAGAAGCCCAGTGCCTTTGCCTAATGCTCTCCAGCTCACCATGGGTTCCATGGAAGCTGGGATTTCATCAGAAAGCTCACTCAGTGGGAGTTCCCTTCATGGCTCAGCAGTTAAAGAACCTGACTAGGATCCATGAAGATGCAAGTTCGATCCCAGGCCTTGCTCAGTGGGTTAAGAATCTGGCATTGCCGTGAATTGTGGTGTAGGTCATAGACGTGACTTGGATCTGGCACTGCTGTGGCTGTGGCATAGGCCGGTGGCTGTAGGTCCGATTCAACCCCTAGCCTTGGAACTTCCATATGTCTCTAGTGCAGCCATATAAAGCAAAAAAAAAAAAAAAAAAAAAGGTAAGCTCATCCATGCTTGGCTTCTTAACTAACTCAGTGCACAGAAGGGAATAAAAGAGGCAAATAGTAATAAAGACACTTTGGTGTGCTGGACTTCTGGGTAAACTTGTATTTTTTTTTCTTTTTTGTTATCATTTATTGTTATCATTTATCATTTATCGTAAAAAAATAGAAAAAAATCATATAAACCAAAATAAGACAATAACAGTCAATTCATAATTCCACAACCTAGAAAAATGATTATTTCTGTGCATTGCATATTAACAAGTCTGAGCCTACTATTTATACTGTTTATAATATTTTCATTTTAAATTTTTTTTAAGGGTCACACCTGTGGCATATGGAACTTCCCAGGATAGGGGTCAAATTGGAGCTGCGGCTGCAGACCTATGCCAGAGCCACGGCAATGCAGGATCTCAGCCACATGGCAATGACGGACCTTTAGTCCACTGAGCAAGGCCAGGAATCTAACCCACACCCTCAAGGAGTCCATGTTGGTTCCTTAACCACTGAGCCACAATGGGAACTCCAATATTTATAAGATTCTTATTAAGTATAAAAGGTAAAACATTAACTTCATAGAGGAGAAACCAGGTAGATACCACTTTTCACCAAGGGATGAAAGTCACCAAAGTTACATCACATATCAATGTCATGTCTCTCCCAATATGTTGTATTGAAAAGGCACAGTATCACGTCTTGGTATTCCTGCCTAAGATGCACCACCTGAATCTATTCTTGGGGAAATATAAGACAAATCAAAATTGAGGACCATTTTACAAAATAACGGGGCTGTCTTCTTCTAAAAAACAAAAACCCCAAACAACGAAGAAAGACCGAGGAACAGTTCCAAGCTAAAAGAGACCAAAGAGATGTGACAACTGAATGTTGACTATGATCTGGAACTTTTTCTGTTGTTGTTGCTGTAAAGGATCTTATTGGGACAAACAGCCCAATATGAATAAGATGTGTATGTTAAATAGTTAATTGAAATATGACTTTTGACGAATCTGTATCTGAACCTGTAGTATCTGTGAGGTTGCAGGTTCGATTCCTGGCCTCACTCAGTGGATTAAGGCTCCGGCATTGCCGTGAGCTGTGATGTAGCTTGCAGACAAGGCTCAGACCTGGCGTGGCTGTGGCTGTAGTGTAGGCTAGGGGTTACAGCTCCGATACAACCCCTAGCCTGGGAACCTCCCTATGCCACGGGTGTGGTCCCAAAAAGACAAAAAAATGACTTTCGTAATTTTGATTATTATAATATGGTTCTCTATTACGAGAGTTTAGTTAATCAAACACTAACTGTAGGTGCTGCTGTGAAGGAATTATAGTAGATGCAATTAACATCTATAATGAGTTGACTTTATGTAAAAGAGATTATCCTTAATAATCTAGGTGGATCTGATGCCATCCATTGAAAGACCTTAAGAGCACAACTGACATTTCCCTGAGGGAGAAGAAATCCCTCTTGTGAACTTCAGGGGTAGCGCTTGCCCAAGAGTTTCCCTCTGCCTTTCCTGATGACCTGCCCTATCAGTCCCTACAATCATCTAAGTCAACTCCTTGTAATAAATAGCTTTATCTATCTATCTATCTATCTATCTATCTATCTATCTATCCATCTATCCATCTATCCATCTATCTACTCATCTATATACTGCTTCTATTTCTCTGCTAGAACCCTGACCTACCTCTTCTCCAAGTCTGAGTTGGGCCCCAAGCCCAAATCCCAGTGGACATATATAAAGACTCATGTTAGGTCCCTTCTCTCCTTCCTTCTCCCTTGTCCCACATGTACTTGCCTTAAGGAAAAGCCACATATGATATCTTGTGTTTCAATCATATTTCTTTTTCCAGCATCTGAAAATTTTGTCCAAAGTATCAGCGATTACATGAGTACCACATGCACTGCTTTTCAATTGCACAAGAAAGACGCTGGGGGCAAATCCGCCTTGCCAGGAAAATGTTTATTTTGCAGTAAAACAGAATACAAAGGAACACCCTTTTTAAATTTTTGCTAGGAGACTTAGCATCAAAAACTAACCCCACAGAGGTTGTCTTAGTCTGAGTCCTTCCAGAAACAACCTCAGATAAGGATGTAGGTGTAAGTATTTGGGAGGAAATCTCCAAAAAGACCAGAAGGGGCGGAGGGAAATCAGAGGGCAGGGAAGGGACGGAACTCATGAAGAGTGTGCGTTATCAATTTTCCGCTAGGGGCAACTTGCTCTTCATCTCTCTGGGGAGCTCAGCAGGCAGTGAGAATGCGCACTTCAGAATAAACTCAGCAGAATGGTGAGGGAGCTGGGTGTGGACACACCAACCCTGTCCAGGCACTGGGGGAGGACTACTTCCCAGGACAGGCTGACTTTCATGTACTTTAGTCCTACTGTTCAAGTTCAAGTGTCAGAGGCAGCCTTTTAGCAGCTGGAGGTCAGGCTTAAAAGCCTACAAACTCAAAGCAGAGGAGATAAGGGTGGAGTGATGACAGTGTCAGCTAGAGCTATTTACATTTATTTGACCCAGGGTACCTAATCCATATCACTTATGAGGATGTGTGAGAAAAAACCCGCCTCCTTGGTGGACTACAAAGAACTCCTCTTCCTTAACTTTGTTTTCAACAATTTCCACTAAAAAAAAATCTTGAACAGTCATAATGGTGTCCGTCTTGTAAAGTCTTTGACGATAACACTACGTTTATAACCAAAAATGCCATTTATTCCACTACATTCTTGAAGAAGATTGGGGGATTGCTTCAATGGTCAAAAATGCAATTCATTGCAGAATAAAACACAGCTTCTCTAGACAGCTCAGAATATTTATAGCTGTTAAAGCAAAGACAAATACTTCATTACAATGCTTAATTTATGGATGGCTCTGGCTTTGATGGAAACATCTACTCTCTCCAACGTTTGGCCCTTGGGCTTCGAAATCTACCCCAAGAAGCAATGGCTGTGATTTAGGTCCTGAAGGCAGCTTCTAACGCTTGAGCTTTCTCTGTGATGTTCTTCTGAAAGGGCATCATGAAGTCATCAAAATCCACCTCGTAAGTGAACCTCTCCCGGCGCAGCTCCCTCTTCCTGATCAGCTCGGCCGTGGTGGCTTCGGGGCTCCAGATCTTAAATAAATAACCACATTAAACAGCGGGTGTGAGTATGACTGCAAAAACATGCCAGTATTCGGGCAACTTTCAATATGGTTAATTTGAAACTATCAAAGTTACTTCTAAATCTCTCTTATCGTTTATCTCTTATTGGTTAAACAGGCAATGGCTATTTTTTTTTTCATTTTTAAAAAAACTTTTTCATTAAAGCATAGCTGATTTACAATGTTGTTCCAATTTCTGCTATATAGCAAAGTGACCAAGTCTTTTTCTCATATTATCTTCCATCATGTTCTATCACAGGTGACTGGATAGAGTTCCCTGTGCTATTCAGCAGGTCCTCATTGCTTATCCATTCTAAATGTAATAGCTTGCACCTACTAACCCCAAACTCCCAGTCCATCCCCCTCCTTCTCAAGCCTCATCATTTCTTTCTTTTTTTTTTTGTCTTTTTTTTGCCTTTATGTAGAGCCGCACCCGCGGCATATGGAGCTTCCCAGGCTAGGGGTCTAACAGGAGCTGTAGCCGCCGGCCTTCGCCACAGCCACAGCCACAGCAACGCGGGATCCGAGCCGCGTCTGCGACCTACACCACAGCTCACAGCAACGCCGGATCCTTAACCCACTGAGCGATGACAGGGATCGAACCCGCAACCTCATGGTTCCTAGTCGGATTCGTTAACCACTGAGCCACGAAGGGAACTCCGAAGCCTCATCATTTCTGATGGCAACTATTTGGACAACTGAAATGCATTTCAGCTGCCTCTGATGACCGTGAGGTCTGGTCAGCCGCTGTTCACTGAGGATGTCGAGACAAGGAAGCAGTGGAATTAACAGATCATTCGGGTTGACCACCTTTATGCCTAATGGGGAAGGCAAAATTATTTTCACAGTACAGGGCAGAAGGATCTGGTGGTCTCTTATTCAGCAAGGTTTGATGGGCACTGGTGGGACCACTCTTATTCTCCAAAGATGTCTTCACCTCTTTATAATTGTAGATGTTTTAGGAAGCAATTGAATAACTCGTTTGGCTTGGTCTCAAACTCCCAGATGAGATGGTGGTAATGTGTACAAAGAGGAAGGGTTGGGCTCTAAGAAGTACCCAGAAAAGAATCTATAGAACTTGGTGATTTCATGGCTGTAGGGAAGGGCATTGATCAAAGAAGGCTTCGACTGTTTAAGAAAAATTAAAATATCAATATAGAAAATAATAGCATCAGTAGTTCCCTTCATAGCTCGGGGGAAATGAATCTGACTAGTATCCATGAGGACTCAGGTTTGATCCCTGGCCTCGATCAGTGGGTTAAGGATCCAGCATTGCCATGAGCTGTGGTGTAGGTTGCAGACATGACTCGGATCTGGTGTTGCCTGTGGCTGCGGTGTAGGCCAGCAGCCACAGTTCCAATTAAAACCCTAGCCTGGGAACCTCCATATGCTGCTGGCGAGGCCCTAAAAAAAAAAAAGAGAGAGAGAGAGAGACAAGAAAATAATAACATCAGATACTGTAAGCTAAACAAGTTGAACCTACTTCGCTGGAAAATGTAGGACCTGGAAAAAGGACACTTTCAAATTATTACCGTGAAAGATAAACTTTGAGCATTTGTTTGGGTGCTCTGTATAAAAAAGATTCGAAAAACGGCATTATGAATTTAGACTGTGTTATGATCTTTCTAAAGCACTTACCCTCCGTGGAATAAACATGATATCTATTTTCTTGGTATAACCACTGGTAATCAACGAATTGAGATAAACCACATTATCCTTACGCATCTTCTTTTCCTGCGCTGTGGTTGGTACAGTATAAACTGATGAAAGTCGTTCCTGGAAACCAGATCAAAAAAAAACGTCAATGGCAAAAACCTGTATATGGTTTCTAATGTTATTTGTTGTTGTACATCTTATTCTGGAGCCAGGAAAAAAAAAGAAAACTTAAAAAATGCTACTATACAAATTATAATTTGAAGTGCAACAGAATATTATTCTAACTTTGGGCAGGGAGAGGTCATTAGTTTGCCTTGTGGTTTGCCTTGTTTTACTGTATTTAGTATTGCGGACAGATCACAAAAGTCTTCAAGATATCCATCCTTGACCTGTGGCCATTATCAATCAAAGGATGTATCTACACTGCAGTGACAATGGTACGTGTATTAGGGGCTTTAGCTGATCTATCCTCTTTCACCTCTGGCCATCTTTTGTCCTCTTCCTCCAGGCTTATTTCTCTCTACTGCCTGCCTAGCATCCTTCACCCTACTTCCTACCACGTACATTTCTCTACCCCTTTCCCATTTGATGACCTTAAGGCTTTTCCTTTTTGAATTTCATCCCCTATCCTGTGTCAGCCAAGCATCTCCAGGGACCCGTCTGCTTCCCTAAAAGAAGCTTCCAGCCTAGAAATGTACTTAGAGCTTCCTGCTAGCGACAAAGTCTTGATGTCTTAGAAATCCCCATAAACCACAACTTCCATCTTCTGCTGATAATCTAGAGGCACCCAAACCACTCCAGATTATCGGGAATGGTTTGGCACCTTTAAAAACTTCTAGAGTCATTCTTCAGGATTTCTAAGTTGCATGTTCCAGGGTTCAGCAGTAAATATTAAAATTCCTTGCGGGCGGAGGGGTAAGGTCGGTTGTGAAAGATTATGAAACCAACTATTTTTTTTTTTACCAACTTTCTAATAGTATTTGGCTGAATCACCCTGGTTTTTCGTGTAGATTCTGTTAGCAATGAACTTTTTTTTTTTTTTTTTTTTTTTGCTTCTTAGGGCCACACCCATGGCATATGGAGGTTCCCAGGCTAGGGATCAAATCAGAGCTACAGCTGCCAGCCTACGCCACAGCCATGGCAACATCAGATCCGAGCCATGTCTGAGACCTACCTACACCACAGCTCACGGCAACATCAGATCTTTAACCCACTGAGCGGGGCCAGGGATCGAACCCGCAACCTCATGGTTCCTAGTTCGATTCTTTCCACGATGGGAACTCCAATGAACACTCTTTAGACTCTTCAGTAATAGGAAATTTATTGCTAGATATTCTTTTAAAAGTATTGCCTAATGGTGCTGAAGACATGGACTGCCTACGAATTGCCTGTGTCCTGTAACAATGTGTAGATGGTGCTGCAGCCTCACCAGTTACTAACAGGAGGTTAATCGCTTTTCATACCTCTTCCTTCTTAATCTCAGGGCCTTCAGTCTTCACTTTAAGCAGTGGTTTGCCTTTTGGTTTTTGGTTTTCTGCTGGTTTTGGCAAGTTATCCAACTTTTCTTTAATCAAACCAATTATTCTGTAGTCGGCATAAGCCTTTGCAACATCCATGGCACTGTGCCCTGTTTAAAATATAAGTTCAGGGTTCCGTTAAACAGATTAACAATAAACCATGAGCAAAATCTCAGCACGTCAGCCCTAAGCACGTGGGAACTAAGGGTGGCACTGAAGCAAATGTGTAAAGTCACAGAGCTGGCTCAGACACTCTCAAAGATGGCCCCAGCTGTAAAATCTCAGCCTTTAAAGTGACATCTACCAGCCAGCAAAACCATTTCTTCTTGTTAATTATTTTTGAGCATGTTTCTTAAAAAGCCGATATGAAATATCGGTAGATTACGTTTTGACTATCTGAATGCCAGTTCTTTTCCCACAGGGGGCACATTTCTCCGTGTGTGACAATTTCACATTGTCTCTCCCTTTTAGTGCTGGAAGGAGGTGTATTCAAAACGGCTTGGGGAAGCTGGAGGTTGCTGGAGGTTGCTCTCTGCAAATGGCTGGGGATTACTGATAGGGACAGGTAGTTGTAGAAGTCCCCGTAGGGACCATGGATAAAGAGAGGAACCTAGGGAAATTTGAGAGACGACTGTTCAATTAATAATCACTCAGGAAAGCCATCAGAATGTCTTGGAATGAAGCAGGCTTGCTTAACTATAAAACCCTAAATAAAAGCATGAGATAGGGCTCAGGTCATTAAGTGAAAGATGAAATGGGGCCTGCATTCAAGTGCACCAAGATAATGATCCTTAGGACCTGCAGACAGGAATTTAAGGGGAAGATGACATTCCAAAGCAGGACACCCTCATTATATGGAAACCTGAGATGGTTCAACATATTTTAGTATATGTTACCACCTTTCTGCTGATTTGAATTAGCACCACAACTGTCCCAGTTTGACCTCACAGGGTCAAATACTCTCTTACCCGATATGAAGGAGGACTTACTGACGTTAGCCTGACTTGAAGTATGCTCGAAGAATGAGGAAGAAGGTGCTTTTCTTCCTCTCCCCACTTTCCTTGGATTATAAAAATATAGCCCATCTGGAGTTCCCGTCGTGGCTCAGTGGTTAACGAATCCGACTAGGAACCATGAGGTTGCGGGTTCGATCCCTGGCCTGGCTCAGTGGGTTAAGGATCCGGCGTTGCCGTGAGCTGTGGTGTAGGTTGCAGACGCGGCTCGGATCCCGCGTTGCTGTGGCTGTGGCGAAGGCCGGCGGCTACAGCTCCTGTTAGACCCCTAGCCTGGGAGCTTCCATATGCCGCGCGTGCGGCTCTAGATAAAGGCAAAAAGACAAAAAAAAAAAAAGTATATATATATATATATATATATATATATATATATATATATATAGCCCGTCTAATCCTTGGGCCAGAGCCTCCTCGTCTGCCCACTTGCATCTCTTAACAAGCATCCTATCTTAATAAATCTATTGCCTGCCTGTCACTTTGTCTCTCACTGAATTCCTTCTGCACTGAGACACAAAGACCCTGAGCCGCAGTTAAGTCCAGACACCAGGTGAGCGATTCTAATGAAAAAAAAAAAAAAGAAAAAAAAAACGGGTTCAAGTCCCAATCTGGCTTTTAGCTGGGTTCGAGTCAGAGGTGTTTCAGTTTCATTGTGACACCCATAACATCCTCAGGCAGGCCTGACACAGTACTACCTGTCACTCAGAAGCAGCCTTGAAGTAGCAAGAGGTACTAACACCCCTTCAGAGCAAAAGGAAGCAATGGGTTCCACTCTAAGAAAATAACACCTCCATTTATTCACCTGGGATATTTATGACATAAGGTAGGCTTCCCATTTTCTTCCTAGAAAGAGCCTCAATTCGGGAATGACTCCGTCTGGCTTTAGAAGGAATCCAAAGTCTACAAGAGGCTTCAAACTATGCCAGCGATTAGCGATTGGCAGTTAAACAGTGTGATAACCCCGAGATGTGATCTGCAGACTGGAGTCAGGTCACAGACTAATGGTTATGGGCCATAGAAAAATAAGTACAGAAATTAAAAGTAAGTGTTGACATTTTTACAGCAATTTGGTACAATTTCTTTGTCGTTTCAATCCAATGATAAAAAAATTGGGGCTAATATTTTGTGATTTTTTTCTCTTCATTTTTCTAGTAAATCCATATTTTACAAAGGTCTCAGTCCACAATGGATTGCCAATTTAAGATCCAGTTCTTTAACACCAACGATTTGAGAAGCACAGTGTATAAGATAAAGTCCCATCACATTAAATCTGGTTTGTTTTTGCATCAGTAAGTTCAGGGAAAATGTAATCCTATAAGAACAGATCCAGGAGGGGTTTGGAATCTAACAAGAATCCTCCTTTTCTAACCCTAACAATCCATAATGAAAACACGTACCTTTTCTATTCTCCAGCTGGAATTTAGCACCAATATCAAGTAGGTATTTTACAGTATCCAGGCTACAGCTCTCGATGGCTCTACTTAAGGGAGTTGAGTTGTTGATCGAAAGGGCATCTACCACGGCTCCAGATTTAACAAGAAGCTCAGCAATATCTTGCTGGCCGGCATGGCATGCAAAATGAAGTGGCGTCCACAGAAAATTGTCTGTTGCATTAACGTTAGCCCTGTGAAATGAAATAGATGCACAAGCAAAAACTTGGCTTATTCTCAGCACCGGAGGCTGAAAATGCTAAGGAAGTTTTCATAGTTTTATCAGATGGTTCAACTGTAAACCAAGAAAGCTGTGAATCAAGTTAAACTCCTTGCCATAATTTTTCTTGACCCAGGTTTTGCATTGGACTTTTCTTATACGACAGTCTTAACTTTCTTTGTGTATATACATTTTGCTTAGTTTAAAAGGTGCTTAGATCCTAGGGGTTATAATTTTTGCAAAGGTTAACTTCTGATCCAATGAAAGATCAAAGCTGGCAGGAAATAGAATAGTTATTTTATTTTGTATCTACTCTGTATGTTATGAATTTTTAAATGCACCTTCATTATTAAAATTCTAAGCATTATAATGTATTATTTAAAAATTAGTCCTATTTAAAAATTCACTGCCCCAAAGTTCAAATTGTCGTTAGCTGCTTTGTACTCCCTCTCTATAATAAACACATTTAAGTCCTTCTTTGACATTGAACATTATACTAATAGAACTGGGTTACTAAGTGCTTTACATACTATAAGTCATTTAATCTTCAACAAATTCTGCGAACTGAGTTCTACAGAGCCCCATTATTAAAATGAGAAAACTGAGACACTGAAAGTTTAAGAAACTTACCCCAGGTTATTAAAAAACGTGGTAAAAGAAAGAAATAAACCCAAGAAATTGCTTTAAAAAGTAGGAGTTCCCATTGTGACTTGGCAGTAACGAACCTGACTAGTATCCATGAGGATGTGGGTTCGATCCCTGGTCTCACTCAGTGGGTTAAGTATCCGGCACTGCCATGAGGTGTATGTAGGTGGCAGACACAAGTTGGATTCTGCTGTTGCTGTGGTTGTGGTGTAGGCTGGCAGCTGCAGCTCCGATTCACCCCCTAGCCTGGAAACATCCATATGCCGCACAGTCGCCACCCCCTCAAAGGCAAATAAAATGTTATGCTCTGGTATTTTAAAGATATTTAGAAATGAACCAAGGAAAAGGGAATTAAACATGTATTTAGTCATTCCAATCATCATGCCATTTGTTTGAATTTGTTAAGATCCCCACCAAAAAAAAAAAAAAAAAGAGGCAGATTTAAAAATGACTTTATGTGGAGTTCCCGTCGTGGCATAGAGGAAACGAATCTGACTAGGGATCATGAGGTTGCGGGTACGATCCCTGGCCTCACTCAGTGGCAGCTACGGCTCAGATCTGGCTGTGGCTGTGGCTGTGGCTGTGATATAGGCCGGCGGCTACAGCTCCGATTAGACCTCTAGCCTGGGAACCTCCATATGCCACGGGTGCAGCCCTAAAAAAATAAACAAATAAAAAAAATGACTCTATGTAAAATGAATATGTTCTAAAGATCAGCTCCACAGCATTGTGATTTTAGTTAACAATGTTGCATCCTACACTTAAAATTCCTTAAGAGGGGAGTTCCCATCGTAGCTAAGCAGAAACAAATCTGACTAGCTTACATGACGACACAGGTTCGATCCTTGGCCTCAGTCAGTGGGTTAAGGATCCAGTGTTGCAGTGAGCTGTGGTGCAGGTGGCAGATGAAGCTCAGATCCTGCGTCGCTGTGGCTGTCGCTGTGGTGTTGGCTGGCCACTACAGCTCTGATTTGACCCCTAGCCTGGGAACCTCCACATGCTGCGGTGCAGCCCTAATTTAAAAGAAAAATAGAAATTCATTAAGAGGATAGACCTCATGCTGTCTGTTATCACAATGAAAAAAAAATCTTTTTCATGCATCAGATCATGTTGTACACCTTAAATATGTTATATGTCAATAATATCTCAAGAAACCTGGAAAAAAGAAAAAAATAATTAATTTAAAATAAAATAAAAAGGAGTTCCCCGGTGGCCTAGCAGTTGAGGATTTGGCATTGTCACTGCTGTGGGTCCAGTTCCATTCCTGGACCAGGAACTTCCATAGGCTGTGGGCATGGCAAAAAAATTATAAAATAAAAATTTAAAAAAACAAAATGCAACTCCACATCATCTAAGTAAAACACTGAGACCAAATTAAATTGTCTTGGGAGGTCAGGGATACCTAATCAAATGGCTTCATCCACTCTCAAGAGTGAGAATTTCTTGGCTTTGCTTTGTGTATAGCTGTTATTGGCAAACTGTTTGTGTACTCACGCTCCTTTATAAGATCTGTAAACCAGACTTCAGGAATAAAGCTCTTTTTTTTTTCTTTTTCTTTCTACCACCACACCTGTAGTACATGGAATTTCTCTGGCTAGGGGCCAAATTAGAGCTGTAGCTGTGGACCAATGCCACAGCCACAGCAAAACAGGATCCAAGCCACATCTGCAGTCTACACAGCAGCTTGGGGCAATGGGGGATCTTTAACCCACTGAGTGAGGCCAGGGATCCAAGCTGCAGCCTCAAGAACACTATGCCCGGTTCTTAACTGAGTCACAAAGAGAACTCCTGAAGCCCTATCTTCTTGAGTTAAGGCTTAAATTCTGGGGTTAAACGTATCTTAGCCTTCCTTTCACTTCCTTGAAATGTGAAGGTTCCTGAAAATTGAAACCGTGCTCAACCAAAAGACATACCCCTTCTCCAGAAGAAACTTGACCACATCTATGTTTCCACTTGCGCACGCAGTCATGAGCGGTGTCTTGTAATAATTATCCTTCATATCCACAGGTATTCCTGATTCAAACGCCTTTTTCAGAGATGCCAGGTCTCCCGCCTTGGTGATAAAATTGATGTTTGAAAATACCTTCCCTGGATCATCAATGTACCAAGCAGAGTCATCCTGAATAGGGTGTTCTGGGGGATGATCTCGGTTAAAGCGACTGGAGTCCGTCACGTTCTGGTAGGTTTCGATCATGTAACAGGGCGGCCCTCCGTCACTCCGGCGTGGAAACACGTGGTCGGGAATGACGCAGATGGGGAGGGGTAAAACGAACTTGCCTTTTTTGGCTCTTTTGGCCATCGCTTTTTTCTTTTTCTTAAGCCCATAGGATCCCAAGACGTACGACTTGCTTAAGTACTTGGTTCCCTTAAAGAACTCATTAATATTGACCCCTCCGCCCCGGACTCTTTCGTGAAGTTGCGCTATGATGGCGAGCTGTTCCGAGTCCACGAAATCTTGCCTCTCCTCCAGCGCCAGCACGAAGTCTTCCTTGGTGACTGTGCCATCGCCCCTGTCCACAAACGAAAAGGCTCCCCGAAGGAAAGTCTCACGTTCTACCGACCAGTCGTGAAGCCGCAGGTACAACTGTGGATTTGGATTTTTGGCTCCCGGTCGGGCCAGTTTATTGGCGATTCGCTCCGCCCGCTGTATTTCTTTGCTGGCTGCTCTGAAGCCGCCTTCCTTAGCCACGGCCCTGGGAGTTTTGTGATCCAGATTCTTCCATTTCAGGTCACATCCTAAAACAGGAAGCATCGTGACCGTGAATAACTCTAAGGCAGCTGCATGGCCCCACAAATGACATTTATTCAACGGTTTTCTTTATTTTGAATCAAAAGTTGGTCCTCAAATTATTTGTTTATAGAAGTGAGTACATTTAGCTATTATAATTACAAAATTCAGCTGGGATTTTTTTTTTTTTTTTCTGTGAGCTTCACTTAAGTGAATTCTGAGGGAGATCTTTTTCCAGCTTATGTTATCTGTCCCCAAAGGATTAGGACATTAATCCCTATAGATATTTGAAACAAATGTCATATTGGAATACTTGCTCAAAAGGCTTCATGCCAAGCAGGAAAGAATGTGGGTGGCATTTGAATTTGGAAATAAGCTGCAATCAAACTGCCTAAGTAAGACTTTAGGAACTCAGAAAAACTCCTGCTTCTTTTAAATGATTATGACTGTAAATGTGTGTACAATCTTAAACTATGTTTTTATCTGTATTTTCCATGAAATTAATGTAATTTATATGGATATGCTCTTTTGCAATAAGGTCACGTGAACAACCTACCAGAGGAAAAAGTAATTTGTTCATCAAATCTGAAAGAATTCCAGTATAATAGTTATGCAATTACATGTTAAAATCATTTTCCTTTTGGCCCCTTACTTAAAATGATGAGACCAACATTATATGTATGTATTCTCCAAATAAATAAACTCTTCAGAATAAATCAGGGAGGCTGCTTAATGCTCTCAAGAAGAATATGTTGTCTGAAATAAGTGTCTTGAGATGCTAAAAACCCATTATAAGTCAGACTGTGAAGATGTCCTTTCTAGTGTTTTGAATTTAGAAGGCGGCTCTTCTGTTGCTTTGCCAACATCACATAATCAAAAAAGATTCTCTGGCAATCACTATCTCTAGCAATGAAAATGTAAAGGCAGCGGCATGCAAAAAATAAAACAGGCCCCTCCACAACACTTTACAGCTTTATTCTTTGTCAAAAAGAAAATTAATTACCAATGTTTTTCAATATGAGTATTTCCCCTGGCATGGTCAAAAATTTAAATTTTATACAAAGGCTGATCATTTTACTAGTGATCAAATTACTCCAAAAGAATATTGAGACAATAAAAGTTTTATACTGGACAGTTTGAAGAATAGTGACTTATTAGGAAGGGGACCTGAAATTGTCTGCATGGTATAATTCAGTACTGTAATTTCACAGTTATTTTGAGTATGCTTGGTTTTCGTTTTGTTTTGGCCATACCCTTGACATGGCCAGGGAGCAAACCCTCACTATAGTGATAACCCGAGCCTCAGCAGTGACAATGCTGGGTTCTTACGCCACCAGGAACTCCTGATTATGCCTTTTTTTGTTATTTCTTTTTTTTCTTTTTAGGGCCACACATGCCACCTGCAGCCTATGGAAATCCTCCCCCTGCACCCCAGCTAGGGGTCAAATAGAAGGTGCAGCTGCTGGCTTATGCCACAGCCACAGCAACATGGGATCCAAGCCTCGTCTTTGACCTAAGCCACATCTGTGACCTATGCTGCAGCGTGTGGCAATGCCGGATCCTTAACCCACTGAGCGAGGCCAGGGATCAAACCCCACATCCTCATGGATACTAATCTGCTGAGCCACAACGGGAACTCCCTGAGTATGCTCTTTCTATTTAGCTTTTCACTTATTCAGGGTATCTTAGGGGTTATCTACTATCTCCTAAGCCACTCTTTCTATATTCACCCTAGCACTGAGAATCAAAGGATTTTATTTTATTTTATTATTTGCTTTTTAGGGCCACACCTGCGGCATATGGAGATTCCCAAGCTAGGCGTCTAATCAGAGCTACAGCTGCTGGCCTCCACCACAGCTACACCAAACCCAAGCCACACCACAGCTCACGGCAACCTATACCACAGCTCACGGCAACACCAGATCCATAACCCACTGAACGAGGCCAGGGATCGAGCCTGCAACCCCTTGGTTCTTAGTCAGATTCATTTCTGCTGCACCATGGCGGGAACTCCATGAACTGAAGGATTTTATAGCTGTTTTATCCTGCCCTCTTTTGCTCCCAGTTAGAAATTTTTATGTGGATAAAAGACTCCAGCATCTCAGCTTAAAGATATGAAAGCATTTTCCCCCTCCTTTTGACTTTTGTCACCTCTTCTATCATTAATAAATAAAGACCCATTCATTCTCTTTGTGTTTCATGTTCCTCCATGGCTGAGATGCTCAACTTTCAGCTGGGACTGCGTGGTAAAACTCCAGCTGCCAAAAAAAAGGCCCATGAGAAGAACTCTCCGTGGGGGCTTCAGGAGAACGATTCGCAACTGCCCTCCTCTCCCTGGATCCAGCTTTACATTCCTCTAGGGAGTTGTATGGTGCACCAGGCACAAGGTCAGGGGCAAAAAGGAGTTCCCATTGTGGCTTAGCATTAACAAACCTGACTAGTATCCATGAGGACTCGGGTTCAGTCTCTGGCCCTGCTCAGTGGATTAAGGATCCAGCGTTGCTGTGGCTGTGGTGTAGGCCAGCAGTGACAGCTCCAAGGACGCCTAGCCTGGGAACTTCCACATGCAGCATGTGCAGTTATAAAAAGAAAAAGAAAAAACATTTAGTTTTCTTCATACATAGATGTGTGAGACAAGCCACTGATAAGTGATAGACCCAAATTCTCTGCTCACCTACCACATGGGAAAATCATAAGTTCTTTAGGCATAAAACTGGCTATTTTACCTCGCTGAGCTATATATTTACAGCAGTCTGCAAAGCCACCCATGGCAGCATAATGAAGCGGTGTGTTGCCATTCATTGCAATCAGCCCCAAGTCTCCATCATAGGCAAAAAGGAGCTTCAATATCTGCAAAATAAATAAAGGACATGTAGAGGAATAGGAACGTATATTTACTGAATGAAGACTAGCACCTGACCTGTGCTATCCAGTGTGTTGGGTTTTTTTTATTTATTTTTTTTCTTTTGGTCATGCCCAAGGCATGTGGAAATTCCCAGGGATGGAACCAATGCAACAGCAGTGACCCGAGCTGCTGCAGTGACAATGCCAGGTCCTTAACCTGCCACTCCACAAGGGAACTCCCGATGTGTTAAATGAAATGGAAATGAATTAAATAGAAAACAAATTCTTAAAATGTAGTTCTTTAGTTTCACTATTTCAAGCATTCGAAAGCCACACGAATACCGTATTGTACCGTTCATGTACCGCACAGATATAGAGCATTTCCAGCGTTGCCAGCAGTTTTGTCAAAGAATCTTGATCTATGAGTTCCCACTGTTGTGCAGGGGGTTAAGGGTCTGACTTGGGTCGCTGCTGTGGTTTGGGTTTAATCCCTGTCCTGGGAACTTCCGCATGCAGTGGGCAAGCACCTTCCTCACCCCTGCCAAAAGAAGTTGATCTAGAGTATAAAAAACTCTATACGCAGTTGAGGCATGACCATTTTGGTAAATTCAGGTAGTTTTAGAATGCATCAGAATATGGCAAATATCATCAGGGGAGCAAATTCTTTACCAAACAGATGTGACTTCTATTATGACGCATACTTTTGTTGCAGGAAAAGCAACTCAATGCTAAAAACAAAGATAACTATGTTAGAAGAAAAAACTCAATAAGGAAATTGCAGATGTAATTCAGAATTTTAAAAATAGGATAGCACTGATTTCTGTTTTGTTTCTGCAGTATCACTGTACCTATGAGCTATCATCCTTTGCTATGTCCAGATAATTAGTATATGTAGCGTGAAAGATTGAGGAGAGTTAGCAGAAACACACAAACATCAGAAGATAAGAGTATATTGGCATAGTTCTCCCCACAATTAGATCATGCCATATTTTGTAGATTCTAATATGTAATGGAGTCATAAAATAGAGTATCCCAGTTGGCCAAACTTTTGTCTCCATAATTAAGAATATAGAAAAAACTTTTTTTTTTTTTGGCTTTTTAGGGCTACACCCATGGCATATGGAGGTTCCCAGACTAGGGGTCAAATTGGAGCTGTAGCCACTGGCCTACACCACAGCTCACGGCAACACTGGGTTCTTAACCCACTGGGCAAGGCCAGGGATCGAACCTGCGTCCTCATGGATGCTAGTCAGATTGGTTTCTGCTGAGCCACAATGGGAACTCCACAGAAAAACCTTCTTAGTAATATTAATATTAAAAGAATAAATTAGCAAGCAGATAAAACTGAATAATGAACTAAGATATGTTTGGCATAAAATATAATTTTAGAATTATTTAGGAAACTCAAGAGGATAAATCAGAGAAATTCTAGCGGTGGCCTGCACGATCTTTCAAAACTTTGAGGAAAAGTGGAGAATATTTTTAGCGACAGATTTTAAAGCGAAGAGTAGATAATTACATCAAAAAAGCCTCCTTTGGCAGCAAAGTGTGCGGCGTGATGTCTGTCGTTGTCAAATGCATTCACTTCGCCTCCTCTTTCCAATATTCCCCGAACTAGTTCTATCACTCCCTCTCTTGAGGCTTCCATTAAAGCCGTGCGACCTGTGGACTGGACGTGGAACAGACCAGAGGCTGTTTATACTTGTCATACTAAATAATACATTCAGTGTAAATACGGTCTAAATCCATTTGGCCTTAGAGTCACACGGACATGTTCGGTTCTGTACGGTTTTATTGGTTTCATGTAACAAACAGGAAAAATGTAGCCAGTACAATGAGCCAATGTCCAGAGTGTAGAATTCTAAAATCAGAGTCAAGGTCACCCAAGATGTTCCTGGGGAAACATCAGGCTGAAAAACACAGTTTCCTGCAAAGAAAGTAAAGCGAAAAAGGGCGAAAAGAGGGTAAACCGTCTGCTAATATTAGGCCATAGGTGTTATCTAATGAGAAGAAAATCTATTTTTGTTGTCTGGAAATCACAATGAAAAGATAAGAAAAGTCGATAAAATTAGCCAAATGAGGAGAGGGAGCAAAATCACTAAGGGAAACAGCAGAGCTACTTTTTTTCTTTTGAAGAAGATAAATTTTTATTAGGCATCAGTAATATCCTTTCTGTTTTCTATAATGATCTTTTAACATTATATATAATAAGTATAAATTTTCCAAACATAATTAGGAAAGACTGTAGAATTACGGCCATGTAAAGATAATGAAAGCATATCACCTTAAAGCATTTTGAACAGAAACTGAACAGTCTATAAGTGAACAGAGATAATCTTATCACATTCAAATAAAAAATTACACTAATACAACATAATCAAAAAAAGGAATATTTATAACCACAGGAATAGTCATACTGTGTTGATTGCATTTGGATTGGCTCCTTTTTCCAACAATGTCAGGCACACATCTTTAACATCATGTGCTTCTTCACAAGCTCTAAGGAATATTGGCTTTCCTTCATAGGTACAGTTGTTGACATCTGCGCCGTGTTCCAAGGCAATCAGGGCACAGCGATAATGTCGCTTAGTAGGTAAAATGCAGTAAAACAAAATACCTGTAGAAAAACAGAATCCCCCCCAAAATACTTAATCATCTTTCTGTATTTGAATCGGATTGAAAAGAACAAAGAATAAAATTCATAGTTAGCTTGTTGAAGGTAGTAGATCAAAGGCATTTATGCCTTGGTTTTCCCTCTGCAAGCAACCGAAACATTAAGACAGCAAAACCACAAAAGAAACCCAAACTCTGATAAGAGCTAGAAAACAGTCACAACCAAAACACGATAGGACCTGGTTTGGGAAAAATCCAAGCCCTGGTAGGTGAGCCCCTGTTGACCCTGGATATTTGGCATCCTGCAGTCTATAACTCAGTGTCCCTTCTTGGAATACGCAGAAGTGTGTGCATCAGTGGACTACTGGTGGGTCCCTGGATCCCCTCTGAAACTTCAGAGTGGCAAAGGAGATGGTGTTGATTCATGAAATGTACAGACCAGCCATGTTTATAAAGAAGCAGGCTGTCTGCACAGTAGCAGCGAGAAGACAAGGATGGCAAGGGGCTCTGACGTGTTGACACATTTTGCTCACTGAAGAGAGAAAAATGCTAAATCTCCATATCCAGTACCTGTGGCATAAAGACCCTCAAGATAATCCATGTCAAAAACGTACTGCAGACCAGGGGTATTGCTATAATCTTGGAGCAGACTGTCGGTAAGAAAGTCAGCTAATATTAGGCATCAGTAATATCCTTTCAATTTTCTATAATGATCTTTTAACATTATACATAATAAATATAAATTTTCCAAACATAGTTAGGAAAGACTGTAAAATCAAACCCCAAATTGACTTTCACACTAAAAAGAGGCTTCATTCAAAGAGGAACGGTAACCAGCAAAAAATCAGCATGTGATCTATGAAAAAAAATGTACTAAAAGAAAGATAAAGTAACATGATGAAAAATGCTAGACAAAAATTATATACTCAAAAAACTACCGCATGAAAATTACTGAATGACCCATTTCCATGATAGCAAAGAAATTAAATAAAACTTTCTCTGAAACAAAAATGCAAAGATAGATCAAACCTAAAAGAAGGACTTCTAGGACAATAAGAGATAAATAGAATGAAGAGATGAATTTGAGACAGCAGAACTTGGAAAATCAATGGTAGGAAGAAAAAAAAAAAAAACACTAAAGAAATGAGAGTTAAACTGGAAGCATGAAAAAGGAGAGCAAACATTGCCAAAACCATGATCAGGGACATGGAGGAATAAATAATCCTAGGAAGCTTGGATTTTGTGATGTCGGAATCCACCTTAGTGCCTCAAGTTACCAAATGTAACTTTTTTCTATATGGGACTGCTTTTGAGAGAAAAATCCTTTCAGAATCCTAAGTCTAGTTTTACTTAAGGCTCTAAAATGTAAAAAAAAAAAAGAAGTTTCCTCCCTCATCCTTTGATCTAGTGAGATTTTATAATTGGTGATTATGATTGTGAAAATATTAATCTGGGTCATGTTTCAAGCTTTCTGTATTAAAAAAAATAGGATTAATTCTAATATTCTTTTCCAATGAGAAAGTTCTCAGGACTGGTTTCCCTAAGAAATAACATTTAAAATTATGGGGAGATGGTGTCCTTAGGTATAGGAGTGAGAATCTAGCCTTTTACTGCTACGTACCATGAGTAACTCACTTCTAAAGTTGGAAGGCAATGGGAGTTCCCTTGCGGTGCAGTGGATTAAGGATCCAGTGTTGTCACTGTAGTGGCTGGGGTCGATGTGGTGGCTCGGGTTTGATCCCTGGCCTGGGAACTTCCACATGCCACTGGTGTGGCCGAAGAAAATAGTCGGAAGGCAAAAAATCCATTTTACTGGTTTCTGACTACAAAGTGAATTGCATTTGCTGGATAGAATGCTGGGAGTTTTACCTTTTCCTTCGTTATCAACGATAGTCATATCAGCCTTCGCCTTGGCTAATATTTCCGTGGACAATTCATGGCCCAGTTCTGCAGCCCTCATGCTTGGGGTACAGCCCATTCCGTCTTGCACATCAGGGTGAGCACCAAGG
The DNA here is from genome assembly GCA_004024745.2 of Catagonus wagneri. Taxonomy (NCBI): domain Eukaryota; kingdom Metazoa; phylum Chordata; class Mammalia; order Artiodactyla; family Tayassuidae; genus Catagonus; species Catagonus wagneri. The sequence continues at coordinate 37,091,804 of PVHT021183543.1, forward strand.
TTAAGGAGAAAGCTGACCATATCGATGTCATTGGCAACCGAGGCTAAGTGCAGGGCACCGTGTCCATTGACCACGTCTGTGAAATTGATGAGTTCAGGGTATCCGAGCCTGGTCAGCTTCTCTATCTGCTTCTTGTCTTTGTTCCGAACACATTGAAGAACCTTGTAGATCTGCAAGTTCTCAAGCCTCCTATCTGCTAAAGCCATAACTTCTTGAAACAGCTTCTTGAAAATGCTTTTGTGGATGAAACAAAAACTACAGCAGCAAAAATGAAAGGAAAAACACCGAGGTTAATTTTGTCACCTTTACTTTGATTAAATAAAAATATGTTAAACCTTCCCTAATAAGAGATGCTGTGATCCTAAGATCATAATTTATTGCAGCTAATTTCATGAAAACAGAAATTACATATAAATACCAAAATATTCAGCTAGCATAAAGTTTAACTGTTTCAAAAGAAACTTCCATCATAAATGCTAGATTTGCCATACATTCTTCTTACTATATCTCATTTAACTTCCCTCCATAAACAGCCTTACCATTTACCCATGAAGAAGGTGGAGCTCACTAAATTGCCAGTCTCCCCCTATAATGCTCTATACCAGCAATACCAGCATGTCCCCCACAATGCAGAGAACACACAGATTTTAGTAGCTTAAAATGTTATAAAGAATACGTATAATTTTTTACTTTTTTGCCTTTTTAGGGCCACACCCACAGCATAAGGAGGTTCCCAGGCTAGGGGTCAAATCGGAGCTGTAGCCGCCAGCCTACGCCACAGCCATAGCAACGCAGGATCCCAGCCGCATCTGTGACCTACACCACAGCTCACGGCAACACCGGATCCTTAACCCTCTGAGCGAGGCCTGGTATCAAACCCCCGTCCTCATGGATAGTCAGATTTGTTTCCATTAAGCCACAAGCAGAACTCCAAGAATATGTAGAATTTTGAGGTGTTCATTATAAACAGGAATCTATTGGGCTCTGTGAAATAACAAAGATATGACAGATGATTCCTATGTCATCCTCCATGGGGATGAAGTAGGGAAATGGTTGATAGACAAGTAAATTTTCATAAATAATCCCACCTTTAAATTGCAATCCCACCTTAAATTCTAAAAGATAATGTAGCTCATTGTTTCTTCAAAAAACACCATTTTGAGTTGAGTAGTAGGCCATGCTAGACCTGTCCAGCTTACTTTTCTTTCTTTACTTTTTCTGGGAACAGAACCTCATTATCACATTGGGAATCCATTCCAGAGAGTATAGTGGTGCTATCTTAGGCCAAATCATTGCCATAGCCTTAGCATTTGTCTCACTCCGTCCACTACGGCCCTCCGTAACTCAGTTTTGACTCAGTCCCCAGGAAAATCTTTGTAAAGTGCAGATCAAGTAACATGAGATCAGCTTCTCCTCCCAATATTTTAGTATAACTATTTTCAAACATAAAAAAGTTAAATACCGGAGTTCCCGTTGTGGCTCAGTGGTTAACGAATCCGACTAGGAACGATGAGGTTGTGGGTTCAATCCGTGGCCTCACTCAGTGGATTAAGGATCTGGCATTGCTATGAGCTGTGGTGTAGGCCAGCGACTACAGTTCCTATTAGACCCCTAGCCTGGGAACTTCCATATGCCCCGGGTGAGGCCCTAAAATGACAAAAGACAAAAAAAAAAGTTAAATACCCATATATACCCACCCCTGAGGTCCTACCATTCATGCTTTACTTTATCACATCCCTCATTTTATCCATTCCTCCATCTACCCATTAATCCATCTTATTTTCTGATCCATTTCAAAGTAAACTGCAGACGTCTTCTAGCATACATATCCTAGAATGTATTGAATATTGTAATCCAATATGTTTTCAGTTCTTTTCCTCTTTTTTGATCTTCTAAAATGTAATATACTGTGTAAGAATAAAGTGTACCCTTCCATGAATTTTGACAAATGCATACGTCTTCATAACCTAAACCCCCATTAGGATATAAAGCGTTAACCCTTCACCCCAGAAAGTTCTCTCCAAACTATCTTTTTAAAGTACTTCAGTGGCTTTCCATTGTAATCAGAATAAATCCAAACCCGTGATGATCTCTTCAGGACACTTTCTGGCCCCTGACCTCACTTCACTCCAGTCTCCCATGACTGAGTGATCTCCAGCCACACACACTGGCCATCTTTCTAGTTATAGCTCGTTCCTGCCACTGGAACCTCTTGTTCCCTCTGCCTGGAGTGTTCTCTGCTCAGAATTCCCATTGGTTGGCATTCTCAGTACTCCAACCGCAGTCACCGTGTTACACCATCCTTTTGTTGTATCTTCTTCACAACGAAATGAAATGAAGCATTTCTATATATATAAAACATTTATAGAGATCTGTAGACACATAAATTCAATTTCTGAGTTGTGTGCCTGCCCCACTAGTATACAGTCTTGGCAGAACAGAAACTTTATTTCTCCGTCCTCCAGTCTGTGGTTGTTGTAATACGCCCTCTGCTGCATCATTATTTATATCAAGGAGTTGGATAAACCTGGACAGGACACCTACCTAGTTCGTGCCTCAGTCTCTTCATCTGTGAAATGGGGATAAGCATACTGCCTACTTTACGGGGTTGTGTGAAGTAGAAATGAGATCAGCTTTGTAAAGAGTTTACCCCAGTGTTTCAACCCAGGCTTGCCATTAATGAATCAAACATCTGTGGGTTTTAGCTTACCTATAACCCACGGTTTATATTTCGAGGGTTCTTTAAGGTCCCCATTCAATTTTAAGTCTAGAAAAATCTAGAAGGGAAGATGGGTAAGATGTAATTTCAAGGGAGAGGCTAGGTGGCAGGGAACAAGGTATCAAGCTCACCTCTTAGTCTCTGGGACGATCAGGAGCCTCGGATGTCCGGGCACCGACGCGTTTCAGTCTGCGGCGGCCGGTTCTGGTCCTCTGCCGCCAGGAGAGGGCCCCAGCGGAGACCTCGGGCTCCGAAGCCCGGCTTGGGCGCCTGGTAGTGAATGGTGTCCCCTGGGGCAGAGCGGGCGAGCCGGCGAGCGGGGCAGCAGGGAGGGGTGTGTGCGTGTCCATGGGCCCCGGATCGCGGATCGCTAGGGCGAGCGCGCGGCCAGGTGAGCCCGGGGGGCGGGGTGGGAGCCAGAGACACCTGCCGATTGTGAGCTTCGGCCACGCAGGCAAGGCTTGGCTGCCGGGGCAACAGCCTAGGTGAGCGGCGGGGCCGGGCGGGGCGGGGCGGGGCTTATCTCCGGGCCAGGTAGCCCGAACTCGGTGCGCCCACTGCTGGGGTCTCCAGGAGTCCTCTCTTCTTTAATCCTCTTCACCCGCTTCCTGCCCTTGTAACTTAATGGGAAATAACTTAATAACTTAATCAGAAAAGTAAAGCTCATATAGTACTGATTAAACAGTAAAGTAAAATGAAAGTACAATAAATTATACAATAAAATGAAAAAAGTGGTTCGACTTACCAGAGACAATTGCTGTAGGTGCTTCTTATAGGCCACAGCAATTTTATTTGCATGTATTAGGGGGTATGTATGCTTAAAAATATTTATACACAAATGAGAGAAAATATATCATGGAGATAATGTTATTTCAGGGTCTATAAATGCACCTGAATATCCCTACACCCTGAACACATACACACTTTTTTGGAGGCAAATTAGGAAAGCTTTTGTTTGTGTGAATGTAAAACATCATGTTCTTTAAAATAGTATGTGGTAGCTTCTAATTAAAAGCAGTAGTCCCTTACCCCAACCTATCCCATCTTTCACACTTTATTTAAAAATGTGATTAAGGGAGTTCCCGTCATGGCTCAGTGGTTAACGAATCCGACTAGGAACCAGGAGATTGCAGGTTCGATCCCTGGCCTTGCTCTGTGGGTTAAGGATCTGGCGTTGCGGTGAGCTGTGGTGAAGGCCGGCGGCTACAGCTCCTGTTAGACCCCTAGCCAGAGAACCTCCATATGCCAGGGGTATGGCCCTAGATAAGGCAAGAAGTCAAAAAAATAAAAAAATTAAAATGTGATTAAGGACTCTTCCATGAACAAAAAAGAGTAAACCGTATAAATACATGCAACATGTATGAAGAAACAAAGCATAATGATGGCTAAAGAAAGTCTGCCTCTTCTGCTTGTTTTTTTTCCCTGTACTGCATCTTCCCTTTTCTGTCCTCAGAGTTAACTACTGTTCTGAATTTTGTACTTGCCTCTTTAAAATGTATCACTTTATATGAAAGCATCTCTAAATAATGCGTATTCGGTATTGCTTGTTTTCAGATTTTTTTTTTTTGTCTTTTTTCTTTTTAGGTCTGCATCCGTGGCATATGGAGGTTCCCAGGCTAGGGGTCAAATCGGAGTTACAGCTGCCAGCCTACACCACAGCAAGGCCAGATCCGAGCCACATCTGCAAACTACACCACAGCTCACGGCAACACCAGATCCTTAACCTACTGAGCGAGGTCTGGGATCGAACCCACAACCTCATGATTCCTAGTTGGATTTGTTTCTGCTGTACCATAATGGGAACTCCCAGAATTTTCAAAAATGGTTTAGAATGGTACATTGTTTTATTTTCTTTCAACATCGTATTTTTGAAATATGTGTTTGTCGATATGTTTATTTATAGCTACTTTGTTTAACAACTGTAAACTGTTCCATTGTATTACCTTTCCACACCCTTTTTAAGTCAATTCTACTATCAACAGACACTTAGGGTGTCACCAGAATTTGTTATTAAAAGCAATGCTGTTATGGTCATGTCTGTACATGTCTTCAGATTCACCAGTCCAAGAGTTCTTTAAGGGATGCCCAGGAGTGAAATATTTGGGTCATAGGTTATTTAACCTATGTGTCAAGTGCCATGATAATGTCAACTGGCTTTTCAATGATTTAGACTCCCGTTAGCAGTGTGTATCTTAGCCAAAACTTGGTTTTGTCACATTTTAAACTTTCTGCCAGTTTATTTCCTAATTTCATTTTGTATGCTTAATTACTTATTAGTCTGACAATTAATTATTAATTATTAGATTGTGTGTAGATACTGGAGTGTAACTTTATTGGAAAGCTACACTATTCATCAAGTACTTACCACACACTTCTCTTAGATGATTTTAAAATCAGAGCACAATTTCTTTCTTTCTTTCTTTCTTTTTTTTTTTGTCTTTTTAGGGCTGCACCTGCAGCATATGGAAGTTCCCTGTCTAGGGGTTGAATCAGAGCTGCAGCTGCCAGCCTACGCCACAGCCATAGCAATGCTGGCCTACTGAGTGAGGCCAGGGATCGAACCTGCATCCTCATGGATCCTAGTCGGGTTCATTGCTGCTGAACCACAACGGAAACTCCCAGAGCGCCATTTCTTGAATTATAATTTCTCAGTGTAGGAAAAGCCTCACTTTTGAGTTTGGCTTGTTGACCAGGTAGGGTTTGGCAATGAAGAGGAAGTCACTTGGCTTACTTGGGTCTCAGATTGTAAGATCACAATAATATGAATGACGCTTACAAGCCATAAAGAAAGTGGGCTTAATGATGAATAATTTCATCTTGGCTATGGTGGACCAAGGTGGTTGATTCTTCGGGAAGGCTTCTGTGGATGAATAGTCTACCTGTATCACTAGCCATCGAAGGATTTTAACAATCCTTTCTCATTTTGGAGACAAAGGTGATGTCAGCGGCAGCACTGTTTAACTCTGGAGAAGGTTCCTAAAATTATTTGAGGATCTGATAGATTTGGGAAAAAAACTACCTAGAAGAATAGATTAATAATGTATAAACTATGCTTAAATGTATCGGAACTGTTGGTGCAAATATTTTGAGTGGAAGCTGGGCAAGCATTTGTTAGCTGATTGAGGTCTTGGATATAAACAAATAGTCTGTCTCACTCTCTTAACATGGCTTGAGGAAATATTTTCCCCTGAGAGGTAATCTCTGAGTTTCATAAAAACCGTCTTTGATTTTATGAGCAAGTAACTGAAAAGTAGTTTTGCAATAGAAAACCATATTTGATTTTTAACTATTTATAGCTTAGGGAGATTAGTTATACTGAGCAACTTAAATATACCAGCTTCCTGCAAATGAGAGGACAGGCATAATAAGGGTAAAATTTTATATTTTATTTTATTTTTTCCTTTTCTTTTTACAGCCTCATATGCTGCATATTGAAGTTCCTGGGTCAGGGATCAAAAAGGAGCTGTAGCTGCAGCCTATGCCACAGCCACAGCAACGCCAGATTGGAGCTGCATCTGTGACCTACAGCACAGCTCACAGCAACGCCAGATCCTAAACCCACTGAGCGAGGCCAGGGATCCAACCTGTATCCTCACAGAGGCAAGGTCCTACACCACAATAGGATCTCCATAGGGTTAAAATATTAGAAATCCCACAGATTGGTAAATAGATACAACTTGTCCCCGCTTTCATCTGATCCCTTAGACATTTGGCGGTAGAACTGTCAGAACTCGGGCAACACAGAGAAACCAAATGAGAGGAAAGGGCATTCGTAGTCTTACTGCTTAAAACATCGAATGGAGACATGGCAGAGAAGGTTATAGAGTTTTTACTGTTGGTGAGGAAGAGATTTTTCCTCTGTCTTCTAGGTTCTTCTGGCTGATCTAAGGATTAAATTGACATGAGACAGATTAACAGGAGAAAATCGAATAAAAGTTTAATAGCATGTATACAAGGAGAGACTCGGGAGAACTGAGTAACTTGGCAAAATGGCTGGAGGCCTCCCTCACCTTAAAAGCCATCTTCAGCCAAAAACAAAAGAGGACGTTGGGGGAGTGGTTTGGGACTTCAAAAGGGAGTGATTTTGGAGAGACAGCAGTGAGTGATGGCTTGGAGTGAGATCTTAATTCTCTGCTCAGGAGTTGAACCTAATCAGCCCAGGTGGAAACCAGGAATCTTTACCACTAGACTAGCTAAAGGCTGAAAGCAAAATTGTCTGGATTCTTGCCCCCTGTTTGTGTTTGTTTTGTTTTGTTTCGTTTTGTTTTTTAGGGCTGCACGTGTGGCATATGGAAGTTCCCAGGCCCAGGCTAGGGGTTGAACCAGAGCTACAGCCACCAGCCTGTGCCACAGCCACAGCAACGTGGGATCTGAGCTGTTTCGGCGACCTACACCATAGCTCACGGCAACACCAGATCCTTCACCCACCGAGCAAGGCCAGGGACTGAACCCTAATCCTTATGGATACTAGTTGGCCTATCACTGCTGAGCCGCAATGGGAACTTCCTGATTCTTGCCCCCTGTTGAAAACAAGAATGTTTCCATGAAACAAAGACCGTAAAAACAGTTCTAAAATTTATTGGTAGAAACACAGCACATGGGAGAACACACAGAGAAGTAATCTATTCATCTAACGCAGAAGCAAAACCTAATACACACCCAAAAGAGGAGTGTGAGTGCAGGCATCCTCCTCAGTGAGGATTGTGCCAGCGAGATGATTTAAATCACCTATATAGGACAGTTCTTCTGGGTATTTGTTTTTCCTCTGGCCAATTACCCTGTTTTATCTTTCACACCTGACCAGACCCAGGGCCCTCCCTGATCTGTGTGTGCGTCTTTAGACCAAGATGGATTCCAGAGCAAATGGTTATGGGACAGTTATGAGGCCTGATTATGGCCCGGTGTTCCGTCCCTTTTTGACCCAGAGTGGTCTTTCTGCACATGTGTAGTTGGGGTCTCCCTGACCCTGAGGGTGGGCAGTGTGTGACCTCCTGGTCTTTTGCGTAAGCAGAGCTTATCTCCTCTCTGATCCTGCCATTACCGTTGTTTAACATGTTCAAAGAAGGCAAGTATCAGTTATTTGCCTTCTGCCTCTTATTACTTCTATCTTGAAGTGTGGATAGATGGCTGGTTGCAGATGTCTATCCTGGAGCCCACCTAAGGTAAGCAATTCACATGGAGATGAAAAAGCAAATACTTGATAAACAAATATTTAACAAAACATGGTGCCGTGCAGACACAGAGTGGACTCTGAACTCTCAGCCCCGTGGAGTTCCCCCTTCCACACTTAGCCCATATTCTCTGGTGTTGTAACAGGGCAGGACCCTCTGGGACCTTCCAGGCCCTTTCCCCCATATCCTCTGCTTTAGCTCCTCTCGGAAATACTTAGACAACAGTGTCTGAGGCACATTTCCTGAGTTGATTTACACATATGAACCCCCACCCTCACCAAACTGAAGATGTTAACTACTTGATGACCTTGAGGATGATACTGGAAAGATGATACCAGGATCCAGATTCTTATTCAAGGCAGTCAAAGAAGGAACTCCACGAACAGGCAGGCAGAAAGCAAGCAGTCTTTATTAAAGGAAAGCAAATAGCTCCCAGGGCTGCTGGGAGCGGGGAGGAGAGCCCACTTCTCTATTGTCCTAAAGGGGTTTTTGTTTTGTTTCTTAAAGATGGGGGGGTACCAGCGTGGGGTCCAGAAAGATGTGGTTTTCCCCCATTGACCTTGTTCAATTACCTGTATCAGTCCTTGTCCAATAGGGTCTTAGGGGTGGAAATGTCCCCATAAGTTTGATAACTTCTTTGTCCTTCTCTTCCCTTGGACTAGGTCACCATTTCTCTCATTCCTTTTCTAGCAGTTGAGGAGTGGGTTAGAGATTATGTTCTGTTTGGGGGAAGGCACCATAAACAAGGCCTGTGGGGAATTATTCTCTGGAGCCCTAAATGTTAATCAAAGACTACATCAAAGAATGCATCAAAGCCCATGCTCCCACACTGACTACTTGAGTTAATATTCTATCTCCAGCACACAGCCCGCAGGCCTCCTGAAGCGCAAGGATTGAAAATATTAACCCCTATGCCACTGCCCTGTTACCGCACCATCAGCCAGTCAGAGAATTGTGCACTTACTCTATGATTCCCTTCCCTCAGCTAGCTTTTAAAAATGCTTTACAGAGTTCCCATGTGGCTCAAAGGGTTAAGGATCCAGCATTGTCATTGCTGTGGCTGGAGTTGCTGCTGTGACATGTGTTTGATCCCTGGTCTGGGAACTTCTCCATGCCATGAGCATGGCCCCCCAAAAAAATGCTTTACAATTTTGGTTCAGGGAGTTCAGGCTTTTTTTGAGGCATGAGCCACCCACCTCTTTGCATGGCCCAGCAATAAATCTTTCTCTGCTCCAAACTCTTTTTTTTTCATTGCTTAATGAATTTTATTATAATTATAGGTGTACAAAAATCATTACAACTCAATTTGATAGCATTTCCATCCCAAACCCTCAGTGCATCCCCCCACCCCCCAGATTGTCTTATTCGGAAACCATAGGTTTTCCAAAGTCTGTGAGTCATTGTTCTGCAAAGAAGTTCATTGTGTCTTTTTAGTTTCCACATGTAAGCGGTAGCATTGAATGTTGCTGTCTAATTGTCTGACTGGTTTCACTTTGCGTGATAATTTCTAGGTCCATCCACGTTGCTATAAATGTTGTTATTTCGTTCCTTTTAATGGCTGAGTAATATTCCATTGTGTGTATGTACTGCATCTTCCCTATCCACTCCTCTGTCGATTCTGCTCCAAACTCTTGAAGATTCTGTTTGTTTGGCCTCACTGTGGGTCAGGCACACGAACCTGTGCCTACAGTGGTAGCTCCATTCTGAGAACAGGTCCCTTATCTAAATTCTTCAGGCAGCTAAGGGGGAAGACAAAAGAACACTTCCTGGCTCCTTTGGGCTTAGATTGTTTTCAGCTCAAAATAATCTGCATGACAAAGAGACATTTGCGGATGGCAAATTTTGTTCTCCTATGCCCCTGTAGAGTAAGGAGAAGATGATAATTAATAGAAATTCTTGAGCTTCCCTTACAGGTAAGAGAACAGCTTGTTAAAGCCCCTTTGCAGAGTTCCCATCATGGCTCAGCGGATACAAATCTGACCAGTATCCATGAGGGTGCAGGTTCAATCCCTGGCCTTGCTCAGTGGGTCAGCAATCCAGCATTGCCATGAGCTGTGGTGTAGGTCACAGATGCCTCTTGGATCTGGCGTTGCTGTGACTGTGGTGTAGGCCAGTGGCTGCAGCTCCAATTCAACACCTAGCCTAGGAACCTCCATATGCCATGGGTGTGGCTCTAAAAAAAATACACAAAAAACTACTTTGTTTGTAAATTGCCTTCATTAACTAAGCTTGCTTGGGTTCTTTCTTTCTTTTTTCTTTCCTTTCTTTTTTCTCTTTAATTGCATACCTTCCCAGTTTCGCACAGCCCAGTTGCTTCACGGGAACTTGGAGTCAGCTCTTGCCTAGCCGAGCTGGCTGGTGCTGGTTGGGACCACAGGCCTGGGCAGGTGTCCTGTGATGACCTATTGACATCAGAGGGTAGGAAATCTCGACCCTCTCACCATGCTAAGTGCCTCTGAAACTGACAGCACTAACAGCCTGAACCCAGCCAGAACACAGATAGGGACTTGAACCCACGTGCCATGCCGGGACTCAAATCCAGCCTAAACCCACATTGGGTTTTATTTTATTATTTTATTTTATTTTATTTTATTTTGGGGACCCATGGTTTTGTTTCGTTTTGTTTTTAGAAGTAATGAATTTTATTTTTTAATTTTTAAAAATTTTGTATTTTAACTGAGAATTGCAACAATTTTTTAATTTTTATTTAATTAATTTATTTATTCATTCATTTATTTATTTATTTTGCTTTTTAAGGCGGCATCTGCGGTATATGGAGGTTTCCAGGCTAGGGGCTGAATCAGAGCTATAGCTGCCAGCCTATGCCACAGCCACAGCCACAGCAGCACAGGATTTGAGCCACATCTGCGACCTACACCACAGTTCACAGCAACGCCGGATCTTTAACCCACTGAGCTAGGCCAGGGATCGAACCTGCAACCTCATGGTTCCTAGTCAGATTCGTTTCCCCTGCGCCAGAACGGGAACTCGGGGACCCACGGTTTTAAATTAGAATCACTCACCCAGGATCTGGACTCACTGAGGTTTAGGTTCTTCATGCCTCTGCCCAGGAGGAATTCAGTGAGAGACAAAGTGATAGGCAAGAAATAGATTTATTAAGATAAGACGTTTGTGAGAGATGCAAGAGGGCAGGCAAGGAAGCTCTGCCCTGAGGATCCAGTGGGCAGCAGTTTCATCATCCAAGGGCAGTGGGGGTTGGAAAAGACCCCCTCTTTCATTTTGGGAGCAATAGCTCCTCCTTGGTATCTGGTAAGGTGTTAAATGCATCCTCGGCCGTGCTCCTTTTCATGTCTGCAATAATCAGAATATAATACATATTCAAATCAGTAATCAAATTAATTAAAAAAATATGCAGCTCTATGAAAACTTTTGAATAAACGGAATTCAAGTACCATGCTTTCATTCTTCATAACACTTGCTGCATCTTAGTTTAATAACTGCCATCTCTGGTCCTATAAGATTTTATTTTGAGTTTACTAATCTCAGGCTCATACACATGGGTTACAGGCTGCATCTAGATACGACCATGAACTGGGAGTTTGTTAACTACACTTGAGATGAGAAATTCTCTAGAGACACATTCTGACTGGTTTTTTCATCCTTTCACATTTTCTACCTGTCGAGATTCGCCAGGAAGATCCAGGACATGGTTCTCCTTTTACATGACCAAGCAGCAAAATGATTACTGTATTGAGAATTTTGTTTTCCTGTGCTGTGTCCTTAAAATATCTCATGCTCAAGACAGTGAAGGAAGTTTACAAAGCAGTTTGGGAAGGTGGTTTTTATCTTACTAATCTCAATATTTTAATGATTTTATTTTTTTATTGTCTGTTTTTAAAAATTTTTTAACTTTTTCATTATGGCTGGTTTACAGTGTCCTGTCAATTTTCTACTTATTTTAATGATTTTTAAAGTGTCTTTTAGACATTTTAGGAAGATCGTTTTTTAAAAAAAGCGTAAGTAATGAATTCATATTGTGTTAAATTGTGAGCATTAGTTTCCTCTTAAAGTCCTTTTGAAATTGTCCTTGGGCATCTATGATACAGCGAGAATCCAATGAAGTAATGAGGCAATCTGCATTTGCGTTCTAGTTCCTGTCAGTTGCACCCTTGTTTGAATCACATTTAGAAGAGATCCAGCCAGGACACAAAGCCAAGACAGCAGATAAGGGTGATGACAGACAATAATAAGATTTAGATCTTGGTCTTCATTTTGCCCTCAGCATTTAGAAGAATGAATACAGATAATGGAGGTGGATACTGAATCCAAATTCATTTAACTTTCATTGGCATCAGAGCAATTCATTCTTCATTCTTTTTTTCCCAGGGAGTTTTGAGTAACTGAACAATTTGAAATATAATTTCCTTTTTTTTTTTTTTTGTCTTTTTGGGGCCGCACTCGTGGCATATAGAGATTCCCAGGCTACGGTTGAATTGGAGCTGTAGCCGCCGGTCTACGCCACAGCCACAGCCACACTAGATCCGAACCCCGTCTGCGACCTACACCATAGCTCATGGCAACACCAGATCCCCAACCCACTGAACGAGGCCAGGAATCGAACCCACATCCTCGTGGATGCTAGTCAGATTTGTTTCCACTGTGCCACAATGGGAACTCCATAATTTTCTATTCAAAAGGATTTTTATTGACTCATATAACAAATCATTATTAAGTATGCCCTTAATGTGTGCCAGGCACGGTTCTAGACCCCCCAGATACAGCAGCAGAGAACAAAAGAAATAAATTCCCTATCCTCATGGAATTTACATACTAGTAAGAAGGAAGAGATACATGCAAAGAAAAAATACATAACGAGTAAGGAAATCATAGTTGCTAAGAAAAGTAAACCGAGGTAAAGTACCTAGAGCACTGGATGAAGGTACCAGTTCAAACAGGTTGGCCAGAAATGATACTTGAGAAGAAATGACAGTAGGTCATTTGTGTGAAATGACAGTGTGTCTCAATGTGTCTCAATAAAGTGAAGGGAAACACTTTATTTTTGGAAAGCATCATATTAGTTTTTTGTACTAATACAGTAATTTACACGTTGAATTTTATAAAATTATTAAGTGAAATTGGGAAAAAAGAAAATGAGTATTAAATATACAGATGGGTCAATTTAGGGGGAGACAGGTAAATAAGTACCATTTTACTAACTTCAAAGAAATTTCAGGATAAATTCTTTGACCTGCCTTTTGTTTAATTTGTTTCATTAACTATTGTTTGCTAAAAGCACATTGCAAATGGAGAGAATATATTATGACTGTAAATGTTGTGTGAATTTGACCTGTAGCTATATCTTTAAAAGTATCAGAACTTACAGCCTTCGTTCTGAATCTTACTTCATATTATTTCATAAGTTACTGACTCTAATGAGTGAATCCAAGGGATTGAACCCGCATCCTCATGGACACTAGTCAGGTTGGTTACCACTGAGCCATGACGGGAACTCCACTGAAAATATTTTAAATGAAAGAAACTGGACACAAAAGCCAAATATTACACTATCCCATGTATATGAAATGTCCAGCATAGGCAAATTCATAGAAACAGTAGATTAGTGCTTGAATAGGGGAGGAGAGGGTAAGAAGTGACCACTAAGAATCTAGGATTTCTTTTTAGAGCAGTGCATTAGATAGTGTTAACGGTTGCACAATGTCTTGAATTTACAAAAAAAATCAACTGATTTTATATTTTAAATTGAAGAATTTTATGGTATACGAATCATAACAATACCAAGCCTGGAGTAGGGCCTCAGTTCTGGTTTTCTAAAAGCTTTGGTATAATTATGATGCTCCTCGTTCACAAATCACGCTTGGGGTTGCAAGGGTTTAGAAAACTCATTCCAAGGTCTGGGTGGGCCATAAAGCACTCTACTTCTGTACATGATAGTAACGGCGTGTGGCTGTATTTTGCTGGAAAGAGGAGTCCTCGTATCGTCAATGTTAAAGGGTAACTCTAAACAACCGATCTTGGGTCAATGTGAGGTACTAACCTCACAAAGGAATATGGACCTACCTCCTTAGATGGTATGTACGCCACACGTCTTAGCACCCTACTCACCCCTACCCTCTGAGGGTCTCTCAGAGTGGGTCTGTAAACATCAGCAATGTTGCATCTGGGAATCTAGGCAGCATATCATGAACTGTGTCAAGTAGGGCCCAACCAGGGAAACAGAAAACAAAATATTTAACACAGAGGAAGTTTTTTTTTTTTTTGGCTGCCCCACAGCATATGGAGTTCCTGGGCCAGGGATCAGATCTGAGCCACACTTGCACCTAGGGCAACACTGGATCCTTTAATCCACTGTGCTGGGCCGGGGATTGAACCTGAGTCCTAGTGCTGCAGAGGCACCACCAATCCTGTTGTGCCACATCGGGAACTCCAGCAGAAGAAATTTTACTGAAAACTGGCTGCACAGGTGAAATGAAATGAAAAGTAGGATGGCCAGACAACCCTGTATTTAGTAACAGTAACATATTAATACCCCTTGGCTGGATGATCAAAGGGAAGAGGCTGCATTCACAAACTCCATGGGTCAGGTCACATCCAGGAAACTGAAAGCACAGGGAGTCTGTCTCACTGTCTGGCCGGAGCTGGAGACATTGTGGGGACACAGCTAGAGGTACCACACAGGCAAAAAGAGGGAAAAACACCCTGGCTGCTCACTTCCTCCCTATAGCAGTACAAGTTGCTATAACAAAAATACTGTAGATGAGGTGGATTAAACTTCTTAGAGTACTTCAGGCTGGTAAGTCCCAAATCACGGTGTCAGATCGTTTTGCTTTCTGGTTCATAGATTTCTTCTTGCTATGTCCTCACGTGGTACAGAGACAGCTCATCTGTTTCCTGTCTTTTTGTACAAGGGCACTAATTCCATTCATTTGGGCCCCACCCTCAAGACCTGATTGCCTTCCAAAGGCACATCTCTAAATACCATCACATTGAGGATTAGGGTTTTAATATATGAATTTGGGGAGGACACAAACATTCAGTCCACCGTGCTCCAGGATCCTGGAAGAGCTTCCCTTTGGCTGAAGTTCATTGCAAACCAGCTGATGCAGGAATCCAGGAAAGAGCCTATGAGGATCAGCCCACTAAAATGCAGTCTAGAACAGGGAAAGGAGAGAAACGGAGTGCAGGCAAAAGAGACCAAAGACTGGCATGGGACCTTCAGGGAAGTGTGTCATCAGTGCCAAGGGATAACAAAAATAACAAAGGCCTGGTTGAAAAGCTATTACCCTTCCTGCTTCCCAACTTGGGCTGCACATCAGACCCACTCAAGAAGTTTTCTAAAATCCCCTGCCAGGCTGTACCTTAGGTCGATTACATCAGAATCTCTAGGGGGTAAGAAGACCCAAACACGAGTGGTTTTTTTAAACTACCCAGGAGATCCCAGCTTGCAGCCAAGGTTAGGAACCACTACTTTAGAAAAGGAGTTGGGCAGACAATGTTTTATGTAGCTTACTATTAGGAATTATGATAATAGCATCATTTTTCTATTAGGCTTGTATTATTACAGTAGCAAATAACTGGAGCAAGAGAAGAAAAGAAGGAAGTAGAACAGACAAGGAAATTTCCTAAGCGGGGGTCATTTTAATGGTGAATATAACATCTGATAAGGAATAGACATCTAATAGGAGAGGAAAATATTGAGCCGGCTGTCTTGATCAGAGTGGGCAATTCAAAAGGAGGGTCGATTAAAGGAAAGGAAAGGATCAACATTAGCTAGAGGAAATCAGAGAAGTTAAGGCAATAAATCGAAGAGAAGTTAGACAAATCAGCTGGACACTGCAGAGACAGCTACAAAACATGAAAAGAGGCAGAGCTGGAGAAAGGGTTGCACCCTTTTGACTCTAAAAATGAGCATATACAGGGAGTTCCCATCATGGCTCAGTGGTTAACAAATCTGACTAGGAACCATGAGGTTGCAGGTTCGATCCCTGGCCTTGCTCAGTGGGTTAAGGATCCGGCGTTGCCGTGAGCTGTGGTGGAGGTTGCAGACGCGGCTCGGATCCCGCGTTGCTGTGGCTGTGGCGAAGGCCGGCAGCTACAGCTCCTGTTAGACCCCTGGCCTGGGAAGCTCCATATGCCGCGGGTGCGGCCCTAGATAAGACAAAAAAAAAAAAAAAAAGCATATACAAAAGTATAAGAGAAAAACTAATAGTAGGGTCCCGTCACCAGACATAGTGCACACTGCTGCTTCTGGTTACCCAGGCAACAGAATCCTGGTCCTTATGCTAAAAACAGTATAATGAGGAAAAGATACATGCAAATGCAGTCACGAATAATTAGAGGTGGAGTCACACCTGGTCGTGGGAGCTTCCTTTGGGGAAAGCTGGGTAGAAACTGGGGTAGTATTAACGTGAGAGCTTGTGAAAGGGATGGATATATGTGTGAAAGCAGGAAGCCGAAGCTCCCGTAGTGTCTGGTAATAAGGAACCGAATTGGTGGCTACTTCTCCATGTTGTCTCTTGATGCACCTTGCAGTCCACCTGGAAATGGAGAATCCAGACAGCTGGGGCTTACCTGGCTCTCTACTCAGGAAGTGGAAACACTGATTTTTGATGTAGGAGAGGAAAAAAAAATCACAGTTGATATCGTTCACCCTGCTCTTCTTAGAAATATGTAAATATTGTTTTTTGTCTTGTCTTCACTCAGGTGTCTTGCCTCTCTATTTACTGAAAAATTCTAGTTTTGTATTTAACATTTTTTTTTGTCTTTTTGCCTTATCTAGGGCCGCACCCTCGGCATATGGAGGTTCCCAGACTAGAGGTCTGGCCTATGAATGAAGGCGAGATCCTTCATTCATAGGCCAGAGTAATAAACACGACGTTGGCTTCTTTCCCAATTTGTTTTTTTAGTCACTAGCAAAAGAGATTTTCATTGAAGGGCTCGAATGCCGTCGTGAAGTTTTTGTCTGCAGAGTTTAATAAGTAATCTCAGTTTCAAAGCTAAATTGAATTGCCTCTAACCCTTTGCTAATGAACTGTTTCTTTCACCTAGATGCCGGAAGGAGGGTTTTGCTGCCGTTTTTCTCTGTATTTGGACAGGCTGCCCTTTGCAAAATAATTTCAGGGTGTCTAGTAAAAGCTGCCGATGCCCCAGTCCGTGTCCTCTCAGCCAGCTCCTGGATTCACTGCAGCGGTAGTGACTCCCTCCCCCCACCTCAACCATCCACATATCTCTGCTGGCTTCTCTGCCTGGAGGCTTTCTTGGCACTAGGGGAGCTTGCTCTGCCTGCACGAGTTAATGCTTCCAGAAGCAGCCTTCACCCAGTGAGGAGGTGGAGGGATGCGGAGACACCCCAGCTGCCCTATCACGCGGTGAGACATATCATTACTGCCTGCCCTTCCCTCCCTCAGCCCCCCTCTCTTGCGGCACTTCCTAGCGGAGGGGTCACCTCCCAAATAAACTGCTTGTAGCCACATCCTTGCCTCAGGTTGCTTTTGAAACAACCCAAACTGAGACAGGTTATGAGCAGAAAAAGCTGAGCACTTTCCCTGAAATGCACAAGCTCGGAGCCCCTAAAGCATAGTTTTTATGCATATAAAAAAATGGCTGGCAGCTGGCATCGCTCTGCCAGAGTGGGGAAATGAAAATAAGCAGCAACCAAATACTAAATAAATAAATAAACAAACAAACAAACAAAAAGTGAATAGAAAGAAAAATTCCCACCCAGGTGTTGGTCTGGGTTTGAAATACAGAAAAAGTGGATTTGGGTCCTGAGCCAGGGCAATGCCCCTGATGGCCTGGCTTCTTTCTGTGTCAGTCCCAACTGGTTTCTCTTTCTGGCTGTCCTTTGGTCTGAGTGCCCCTTTCTCTATTGTCCAGAAGGGATGGGTATGATCCTGCGCTCATTATTTCCAGAGCACACAGATCTGCATTAGACTCCTGTGCTTCTAGGAGCAGGTGTCAGCCTCCTCTTGTGCCCAGATCACACCCTCTTGGCCCGCCTTTTTATAGCAATCAGCTTGGTGTAGGTGTCACCCAACAGCCTCTTACATCCGCGGCAGCAATGATTTCACGCTTGCTCCCTTGCCCCTTCTCTTCTGCTGTCTCTTAAAGTGCCCTCTGGGAAATCACTCAGCTGTTCAGAAGCATGTACAGTCCTGGAAGTGTAAGGTTATGAACACCGCCTGGGGTCACTCTTGACTAACAGGAGGAGAGCTGGTGGATAATTTCTCGCTTGTCCTTCTGGGGGACGATTTTGAGGTGTGTTTCATGCAGTTTCTTAGAGCGCCCCAATTGCCTGAAGTGGTGCATAACACCTTTGCTTACTTTCCAGTCTCTCACTCCAGTCCCTTGGAATGGAACTGCCCAGAGTGGTTGGATGTGTCCAGTTCAGCTTTCTGGGAAACCGTGCTACTTAGGGTCACATTGCAGGATGACAAACTTCCCTCATTTCTCCTTTACCAATGGCTTCTCACATACCTTCCCAGCCCAAGTTGTTGTGTTGACACCGTAGTGATTTCATCTTTGGCGTCCATCTAGACCATTGTCGGTGATTCATTTTTTTCTAATGGCCCGCACTCGCAGCATATAGAATTCCCAGGCTAGGGGTCGAATCGAAGCTGCAACTGCTGGCCTGCACCACAGCCATAGCGACACCAAATCCGAGCAGCATCTGCGACCTACACCACAGCTCACGGAAATGCCAGATCCTTAACCCACTGAGTGAGGCCAGGGATCGAACCCGAATCCTCGTGGATACCGCTGAGCCACAGCAGGAACTCATGCTGATTCACTCTAGGAATTAACCACTTGTAAAGAAATGAACAGATATTTAGGACTCAACTTCTGGATCTTCTTACTGAATTTCTGAGAACTCTGACAAGCTCATTCCTCACCTGAGGTTACTCTTCCATTGATTTCCACATTTCCTTGGGAGATACAGTATTTATGTCAATGGCTACAGACTTTGTAAGGATTTGTTGATTCAGAGTGATGTTTATTGATAGTCACAGCCCTTGGAGGACCACTGTTGAGAATACAAAGAGGCTGAGATGAAGTTGCTGAAGTTTAGGGATTATCTAAGGCAAAAAACAAGAAAAATTTAAATAATCAGAGCAAGTAAAGCATATAGTTCTGTAAGTGTGACAAGTATTGACGGGTGTTATGGTGGAAAGAGGACTCATGTCTGGTCAAAGCTAGGAGGAAGCCAGCTTCATACAGGCCTTCATTCAGGCAGTAAAGGACCCTCCATTTGGGCCAGGGTGACACCAAGAAAGGCAACGGTCAGTTCTGCCACAGTGGCCAGAAAGCTTATGTTTGGTTAGCTAAGGCATTATGAAGGAACATTTTTTAATGTAATTCTTAAACATTTTCGTGGCTCTAGATTTCAAGCTCCACAGGCATTTCAACATGGGTTAGTACTGTGTCATTGAAGAGCATGTTTCTGCTCTTCAAGGTTGAGCTTTTAGAGTAAGGAAATCTATCTTTTCTGAGGTTATAGTGTCATAGTACATGCATTATTGAGGCATTCTAATTCTCCATGCCTCCTGGGCATTTCTGCTTGTTTATGAAAATTTCATTGTTATTGCATGTGTAGATGGCAGTTTGAATGACCTAGAAAGAACAAAACATTAAAAATAGTGATTACATAATTCATGCCATCCCTAATTAGCTGTGTTTTATTTTCTAAGAGCTACAGATGTTATATCGCTCATAACAGTCTGTTCAGATATTATTCATGTCACACAAATAGGATGTTTGTTAGTTTCAAATATTTAAGCAAATCCTGTGAGTTTCTTTAAATTAAAAAACAAGTATCCATGTTTTGTGAATACTAGTCATGTTTTGTGTCTGCAAAAATAAGGAGCTAAACCAGTTGAGGTTTTTAATGTCTTCCTAACTCACAGTGTGGTCTTTAGACAGGCAGCATCAGCATCATCAACGAGCTTTTGGAAAAGCAGAACCCCGGGACCCACCTTGGAACTGTTGACCCAACATCTGCATTTTATCAAGATGCCCAGTGATTCATGAATATTTTAAAGTTTTAGAAGCCTTGAACTTATTTTTTTTCTAGAGCAAAATTATGCAATTTTTAAATCTGGCATTAATATTTGACACATGAAACACTCTCGATCCGTCTGATGGCCAATGGTACTTGAGTATTAGAATATACATATTTTGAAATATTAATTTCCAGTATACTTTTAAAACAATTATGTTTTTTCTTTTGAATATCTTCCTCTTACACTGAGAAGATTGCCTTATATATTTCAGAGTAGGTGAGCAATCTAAAGATATTAAAAGCAGAGAAAGACTGAGGAAGAGTCACCCAAGGAAACCTTTCTCAGCAATTCTCAGCTCTAGGGTTTCTGAGAAACAGCTGAATTCTGAATAAGTTTTCTACTACCAGGTTGAAATATTTTGCTATACAAACAAGCTTTTAACTCACAGGTAATTTTCAAAATGAAAAATAAATTCCACTTACCAAGTTAGCAAAAATTTGCCAGTATTAAAAAGCTTGCTAGGAGTTCCCATCGTGGCTTAGTGGTTAACGAATCCGACTAGGAACCATGAGGTTGTGGGTTCAATCCCTGGCCTTCCTCAGTGGGTTGAGGATCTGGCATTGCTGTGAGCTGTGGTGTAGGTTGCAGACGCGGCTCGCATCCCGCATTGCTGTGGCTGTGGCAGTGAAGGCCGGCAGCTACAGCTCCTGTTAGACCCCTAGCCTGGGAACCTCCATATGCCGCGGGTGCAGCCCTAGATAAGGCAAAAAGACAAAAAAAAAAGCTTGCTAATATTCAGCAATCATGAGTAGGTAAAGAAATAATGACCTGGGATGATGTGCAGGTTTTCACAGAAAAGTCAAGTTTTAATCCAATATGTATAACCTGATCCCATTTTATAACATAAATACATATATATATATATATATATATATATATATTTCAGAATAAGCATAAGAAAAAGTTGGAGAGAACAATCATCAAACTCTTAACAATGCTTATCTCAAAGGCAGAGGATTCAAGAACAGACTTTTGAATATATATACGATGCAGTTTGAGGGAAGGTTCCTTGATTAGCTATCCAAGGGAATAAAAATCCATGTTGGGGTCAGTTGTTGTTATTGTTGTTGTTTTGCTTTGTTTTTTGTCTTTTTAGGGCCACACCCACGGCATACGGAAGTTCCCAGGCTAGGGGTTGAATCAGAGCTGTAGCCACTGGCCTGTGCCACAGCAACTCCAGATCTGAGCCGTGTCTGCAAACTACACCACAGCTCATAGCAACACCAGATCCTTAAACCACTGAGCAAGGCCAGGGAGCGAAACCGCATCCTCATGGTTACTAGTCAGATTCGTTTCTGCTCAGCCACAGTGGGAACTCTGGAGTCAGTTGTTAAAACATTAAGAGTCACAGACTTCAAGTGAGTTCCCAATGTGGCACAGCAGAAATGAATCTGACTAGAATCCAGGAGGATGTGGGTTTGATCCCTGGCCTCCCTCAGTGGGTTGGGGATCCGGCGTTGCCAGGAGCTGTGGTGTAGGACACAGAGGCCGTTTGGATCCCACGTTGCTGTGGCTGTGGTATAGGCCAGCAGTTGTAGTTCCGATTCAGCCTCTAGCCTGGGAACTTCCATACGCTGTAGGTGTGGCCCTAAGGAGCAAAAAAAAAAAAAAAAGACTCACAGACTTCGAAAAACAAACATAAGTTTACCAAAGGGGAAAGATGGGGGGAGGGAGGGATTGTGAGTTTGGAATTGGCATACGCACTCTTTTATATATGGAATGGATGGTCAATGGGACCTGCTGTATATATAGCACAGGAAACTCTACTCAGTAATCTGTGATGACCCATATTGGAAAAGAATCTGAAAAAGAATGGCTATGTGTATATGCATACTGAATTACTTTGTTGTACAGCAGAAATTATCATTGTGAATCAACTATACATCAATAAAACTTCTAAAAATTAAAAAAAAATCCATTGTTTTAAATATTATGCATTCGTAGAGAATTTCTTGTTCCTATGGGACATTAAGGAAAGCTGCGCTAGTTATTGTGATAAAGATATCACCTGGGGGTGGGGCGAGCTATCTTTTTCAACATTAAATGGTTCTGTTTCTCTCATTACTTGTCTGAAACCCAAATTTGGTCAAGTATATCCATAAGCTAGATAAAATGAGGGGTGCTCTGGCGTATTTAACACAGTGGCTATCTTTAACCTCACTGAATGGAAAAATCTAATGAATGCTTTTTTTTAATGATTTTTATTTTTCCATTATATTTGGTTTACCATGTTCTGTCAGTTTTCTACTGTACAGCAAAGTGACCCAGTTACACATACATATATACATTCTTATTCTCACATTATCCTCCATCATGCTCCATCGCAAGTGACTAGATATAGCTCGCTGTGCTATACAGCAGGATCTCATTGCTTATCCACTCCAAATGCAATAGTTTGCATCTATTACCCTGACTCCCAGTCCATCTCATTCCCTCCCCTCCCCCTCCCCCTTGGCAACCGCAAGTCTCTTCTCCAAGTCCATGAGTTTCTTTTCTGTGGAAAGGATTATTTGTGCTGTATGTTAGATTCCAGATATAAGTGATATCATATGGTATTTGTCTTTCTCTTTTTGACTTACTTCACTTAGTATTAGAGTCTCTAGTTCCATCCATGTAGGTACGAATGGCATTATTTTGTTCTTTTTTATGGCTGAGTAGTATTCCATTGTGTATATATACTACATCTTCATTCATTCATGTGTCGATGGACATTTAGGTTGTTTCCATGTCTTGGCTACTGTGAATAGTGCTGCAGTGAACATACAGGTGCATGTATCTTTTTCAAGGAAAGTTTTGCCCAGATATATGCCCAAGATTGGGATTGCTGGGTCATATGGTAGTTCTCTATTTAGTTTTCTAAGTAATGACTATTTCTAATAGAGAGGAGTTATTCTCTTTAGAAAGATAATCACCTGATACATTAAAAGCATTTTAATTGCCTAAAATTGGAGGTAGACCTTGCAAAGCCAGGTACCTTTACCATTACTGCAACTGAAAATTGAACATGGGGATGAATGTTTACAATGCAAATAAATTTCAATTTGATATAAGACTACTTAAGCTTGTATTTAATTTATAATGCATTTATGTTAATATTTTAAAAAATCTATAACATTCTAGAGAATGCAGATTTCTGGACCTGGCTCTTGAAGAGCCTGCGGTTTAATAGAAGGATATAAAGGTACAAATGCAGACATAATATAAAATTAATGCTATGCTTGGGGTATGAGCAAAACACTATAGATTCATAATAGTGGTGGAGATTTATTTTGCCTCTCGTTACCAGGAAAACCTTCACTAAAAGGAGGGCATTTTAGACTTAATTCTTTTTTTTGTTTGTTTTAGTTTAACAAATGAAGAAGAAAGAAAATGAATAAATGAATGTCCTACCCATGACAAAGAGCAAGGGCAAAGGCAGGGAGAAATGAGGCACAAATCATATACTGTTCTTCAATGTCAAGTTCCTGACAGGCCATATGGTATCTATTTGGCTTGTTTAAAATGTACTTTCAAATCAAAGCAACAAAACAAATTGTGTTTCAACTAGCTGGCTTCTTTCTGGGTGAGCAGTCTGCCCTTTCTAATCTCCACTTGTAGAGGGAACAAAGAGCTTTGCCTCAGTAACAGTTCTGTTGATGTGATATGCATGCCCACAAATAGCACAGATTGAATCCTGTTCCTGTCCGGGTATGTTAAATAACTCCTGGATGGATATCTTTTTCCAAACTGTTTCTAAGTAAATATTGAAAAACAAATACATCAGAAGAATGCATTTCAGAACTTATAGTCTCAGTGATGGACAGTGTGGTCCCTGGGGAAGGGCACTAAAAGATGAAGCTGCAGAGATGACCCTGGTCCGGGTGCTCTGAGGGGCTCCCTGCCCAAGCACGGGTCCATTTTCATGCAGGTTCCTGTTACAAGCTCTCCCCTCCCTTTTTTTTTTTTTTTTTTTTAGTTTTGTTTTGTTTTCTTTTGTTTAGGGCCGCACCTACAGCACATGGAGTTTTCCCAGGCCAGTGGCTGAATCGGAACTGCAGCTGCTGGTCTACGACACAGCCACAGCAATATGTGATCCAAGCTGCATCTGTGACCTACACCACAGCTCATGCCAGTGCTGGATCCTTAACCCACTGAGCGAGGCCAGGGATTGAACCACATCCTCATGGATACCAGTTGGGTTCGTTGCCATGGAGCCAGACAGGAACACCTCCCCTTCTCCCCTTCTTTCTATGCTGCCCCATGCATGCTGAAGTTGCTGGGCCAGGGATCGAATCTGCGCCACAGAAGTGACCTGACTCACAGCAGTGACAATGCCAGATCCTTAACCTACTACTTCACCAGGGAACTCAGGCTCTTCCCTTCTTTGCCTTGGCTGGGCGCTGACCCCCTGCCAGCTTCTTCCATTAGGTTGGACCTCTTGGCACCTTTCATGCTTCCAGATGACAATTACCCAGAATCAGGTCTCTGGGTCTTTTTCCTCCACTCTCCACCCACCACTACACCCTCCCGATTCCCCCATCTCCAACCTGTTCACAAACAGTGGTTGTCTCTTTCATAATTTTTTTTTTGCCATTTTCATGAACACAGAGA
Organism: Catagonus wagneri; assembly: GCA_004024745.2. Taxonomy (NCBI): domain Eukaryota; kingdom Metazoa; phylum Chordata; class Mammalia; order Artiodactyla; family Tayassuidae; genus Catagonus; species Catagonus wagneri. The sequence goes on from PVHT021183543.1 coordinate 37,116,322, forward strand.
AATAATTTTATTTCCCAGTGAACCCATACCTTTGGCTATGGTAAGAAATATTTCTATTAACATGGGTGTGTAAAAAGCTCTTTGAGACCCTGCTTTCAGTTCTTTTAGGTATATACACAGAGGTAGAATTGCTAGACCATATGGTTATTCCATTTTTAATTATTTGAGGAACCACCATACTATTTTCTGCAGAGCCTGCACCATCCTACATTTCTGCCAACAGTGCACAAAGGGTCCAGCTTCTCCACATCCTCACTAATATTTGCTGTTTTCCGGTTTTTAATAGTAGCCATCCTAATGAGTGTGAAGTAGTATCTCACTGCAATTTTAATTTGCATTTCCCTAATAATTAGTGATGTTGAACCTCTTTTCATGTGCTTATCGACCATTTATCTATCTTCTTTGGAGAAATGCCTGTTCAAGTCATTTGTCCATTTTTATAATCAGGTAATCGTTTGTTTTGTTGTTGAATTACAGTTTTGTTTTGTTTGGGGGGACAGGAATCAAAACCACACCATAGCAGTGACAACACTGGACCCCTTAACTGCTAGGCCACCAGGGAACTCCAAGTTACAACTCTTTACATATTTTGCATATTAACCCTTTATCAGATACATTATGTATACATATATTTTTTGCATCTCATGGTTTGCTTTTCAATCGGTTCATTGTGTTCTTTGATGAGCAGGAGGTTTTTTTTTGTTTTGATGCAGTTTGATTTATTCTTATTTTCTTTTTGCCTGTGTTTTTGGTGCCATATTCAAGAAATTATCGCTGAACAATCATTTACTTTTAGCAAAGTCTGTCTTCTAAGGTACAAAGACGATTTACAACGTAAATCAATTGGAAAACTTGGATTAATTCACATATTAAAGACAGAGGAGATTAAAAATGAATAAAATTAGGAGTTCCCGTCGTGGCTCAGTGGTTAATGAACCCGACTAAGAACCATGAGGTTGCAGGTTCGATCCCTGGCCTTGCTCAGTGGGCTAAGGATCCGGCGTTGCCGTGAGCTGTGGTGTAGGTCGCAGACGCGGCTCGGATCCCGCGTTTCTGTGGCTGTGGCGAAGGCCAGCAGCTATAGCTCCTGTTAGACCCCTAGCCTGGGAACCTCCATATGCCGCGGGTGCGGCCCTAGATAAGGCAAAAAGACAAAAAAAAAACAAAAATAAAATAATAAAATTAACATTGGCATATTGAGGTTTCATTGAAACTTTAAATTGAAAAGCAGTAAATATCATTAAACTAATTGATTACTTTGAGGTTTTGAATTCGTGCTCTATTTCATGGATCCTTTCAACCTGGAACATAATGGGAACTCTTTGAAGTCAAAGTCTAAATATTATGTTTCTTTGTTTTGACAAACCACCAGTACAGTGGGTAGCAAAGAGCATCGACTCAATAAATCCTTACAATAATGAAAGAGCCCAAGAATGGCTATTGGTATTATTTACACCATGTTTTCAGTGCATGGATAAACAAGTTGAGATCCTGCTGGAAAAGTAATCTTATTTGATCAATATTGAGTACAAAAGAGGTGACCTGCTTGTAGATATAACAAAAAAGCTTGGGTTTAGAAGTTTGGATAGCATGTCAATTAATTGATAATTAGGGGCGATTGATGACTATGGGACACATGTGTGCATGTGATGTCACCCTTTATTTGTGAGCACGCATCATGATGGAGACATGGAGATAAAATCTGGGTCTCAGAGTTCCCACTGTGGCTCAGTGTGTTAAGAATCTGACTGCAGCAGCTCAGGTCAGTACGGAGGCATGGGTTTGATCCCCGGCCTGGTGTAGTGGGTTAAGGATCTGGCACTGCTGCAGTTATGGCAGCTGCAGCTCAGATTCAGTCCCTGGTCTGGGAACTTCCATATGCCGTGGGCGTGGCCATAAAAATAAATAAATAAATAAATAAATAAATAAATAAATAAATAAATAAAATTTGGGTCTTTAAAAAAATCATTTCAAGAGTTTTCCCCTCAATGCCATACATCCTCTGAAAGCCGTTACCTTGTCCCTTGAGGGCTTCCACAGCTTGGGGAGCCCCCAGGTGTTGGCAACACATTTTGAGAAACGCTGAGAGATCTGCTATGTCCATTGCCATTCTGGCTGACCACAGTTTATATTTCAAAATCACTTTATTCTATAAAATTCATAGTATTTTAGACCTCAGGGAGGCTCTGTCATTGAGTTCACATCCTCCTTTTTTTGTGTTTTTTTTTCAGATGGGTGAACAGAGGCCTTTGGGAGGCAGTCATTTGATGCACCTAATCTGCCAGTAAAGGGTATGACCAACATCCTAATTGGCCCCCCGATCCTAAAGTGTATATTTGTTAGACATGTCAGCAGGAACAGAAAAGGGAAGAGCAGTTATCTATTCAAGATTTGAGTTCCCTCCTTATCTTGTAGTTTCTGAGAGCGCTCACCCTCGGCCATCCACAAAGCCAGAAAACCTTTGGCTTCTAACCCTGGAACTTCCCCCAAGCTAGTCACAAAGCCATGGGGGATCCTAGCCATGGTCACTTCCCTCATCAGCCTTAGATATTCTTTGGCTGGTCCCATTTCCCTAGAAACTGCACAGCTAGACCCCTTTCCCAAGCTTCTCCACTCTCAGCTCTCTTTGATAAAGAGGACCTCAGTCTGTAAAAATTAGCATAGCCTCACTGTTTTTGGACTCACAAAAAGTTTTATTGACTAGGTTGCCGGTTTTACAAAATGTTCAGATTCATCTGATCTTCCAATGACAGCATCCACTGGAAAATTAGTGGACATCTGTAAGGTCATCTGGGGTTGAATTAAATTTTTGATGTACTGTGAAATCAGGTCAGTGCAGTAGAATTATATTTTAATAGTTATAAATGTGGTAATCCAATACTGTTCTTCCAATGTGCTGCAAACTGGCAGCACTCCCAGACTTCAGGAAACTTCCAAGAAAGAAATTTCAAAATTCCTGCCCAACAGATATGGACAAAAAGTCAGAAAATAGTAAGAATCTTCTATTAAAGTATACACTCTAGATTTAACTTGAGAGTTATGATCGTAAATGAAATCTGTTTAAGATTCCATTTAAAAGGGCAACATTGTTTAATGGTGTGAGCAGCAACCAGAAAATTCATAAGGAAAGAAGCACCTCTTCTTAAAATTTGATTCCACTGAAGTCATTGTACTTAGTCAACTATTTTCAAGATTGCTTATTAAAGCAAAAATAGGAGGAAGAGATGAGAGTTATATGGGGACTCCGATTTCTGTGAGATTTTATAAAGAACTTCTTAAGAGGCTGCCTTGTGCACCATGACAAATATGTAAGCAGAAGTTAGCCATCTTACAGGAATATTGTAGAAAGTATTTATTTCTTTTTTCTTTGTTTTTTTTTTTTGTTGTTGTTGTTGCTTTTTAGGGCCACACAGGCAGCATAGGGAGTTTCCCAGGCTAGGGGTGCAATCAGAGCTACAGCTGCCGGCCTACGCCACAGCCACAGCCATGCAGGATCCGAGCCACGACTGTACCTACACCACAACTCATGGCAACGACAGATCCTTAACCCACTGAGTGACGCCAGGGATCGCATCCACAACTTCATGGTTCCTAGCTTGGATTCGCTGCCACTGTGCCATGACCAGAACTCCTAGAAAGTATTTCTTAATTGAAAGAGAAGTGTACTCAGCGACTTTCAAGGTCTTTTTGAATTTTAAGACTGTGTGCTGCCATGTTCTATAAAATAAAGCCAAAAGGAGATCTCATTGAATTTCTGGTAAATAACATGTCTTAGAAAGGGATTTTCACTAACAGCATTTAGAATTTAACAGAACTGGAGTTCCCATTGTGGTGCAGCAGAAACGAATCCGACTAGTTCGATCCCTGGCCTTGCTCAGTGGGTTAAGGATCTGGCGTTGCCGTGAGCTGTGGTGTAGTTCGCAGATGTCACTTGGATCCCACATGGCTGTGGCTGTGGCTGTGGCTGTGGCATAGGCTGGAGGCTACACCTCCAATTTGACCCCTAGTCTGGGAATCTCCATATGCTGCAGGTGCAGCCTTAAAAAGCATAAAAAAAAAAGAAGTTGAAACTATGTAATTGAGAATTATTTAAGTCCTTACTGCAATCTACACTTATTCAGTACACTGTATCAGTTTCTTCTGTGGAGCAGTTATTGTCCTCTTGAACAAATGCCCTGACTGAAACATGGATAGCATCACACTAAATCTAACTCATTGTTTTCTAAAAGTTTAAGTATTTTTTCTTTCTTTATGTTTTTATTAATTTTTGAACAACTTTTTCCCTATTTCCTTTTTTTTCAACTTATTGGAAATTGTATATATGTAAGGTATGCAACTTAATGTGTATATATGTAAGGTATGCAACTTAATGTATGTATATATATGTATATGTGTGTGTGTATATATATATATATATATATAGTGCACACACTTTTATATAGTCATTATATGTCATTATATATTATATACATATAAATACGCACATTGAAGTTATCACCATAATCAAGCTAGTTAACACATCACCTTACATTGTAACCATTTTCTTTATTTTTTTCTCTTTTCTTCTGGTGAGAACATTTAAGATCTACTAGAAGTTTCGGTACTTACTGTTCATGGAGCTAAGCTTATTATTTGTCCTTTTTGAGTATAATTGTTATTTTTTAGTAAAGAGTAACTTACATACATTTAGATGTTACCTAACAAATAGACTAAAATAATTTTTTTTTAGTTTCTGGGGTAGAAATACTCTAAAAAGTTAAGATATCGAAAGTCCACGAGAAGATGAAGTATGAGGACAAGGGCTTGGTTTTAAGAAGCTGTAATAATAGCTGCTAAAATTAAATTAATTTACCAGAGCCTTCTGCAAACTAAACAAATACTGTTCTTAAGGAAAACATATTTGCTATAAAATATTTGGATTTGTGCCATAAAAACCCAAACATAAGACACCTATAATGGCCATTTATCTGACAAAAACGAAGACAAAACTTATCCACCTTCTTCCACTGGACCAATGAAGTGAAATATACAAGGAACCCAGGTAATTCCAAATGCATCCAATTTAATGGTTTGAAGTTACTTCTAGATCATCCTGCAGTGTTTCACGTTACAATCTCTAGTGTTCATAGGACACCAAACCAAAACCAGAGGAAATCTACTTTCTGCTCTTTCACATGCTCACATGTTGTTTTTGTTCCAAGGACCATTTTGAAAATACACTGTCCTCTCAAGAGCAATTACAGATTATCTTTGCCACTTGAAGTCAAGGACAAAACGGTTCATACAGGAAAGATATCTATTTATTTTTTCAAACTTTCTCTTCTACCAAGCTTTTTAGTCAAACTACTGAGAAGATTGAAACAGGAGTCTCAACAGTTTTTAACCTGTGTCTAACCAATGCTTGGGAGAGAAAATACTGCAAGTACGATCCCCTAATTTCCTGGGTAAATGGGAACTTTAGCTGAAAACAAAACTTCTCTGTAGCCCCCATATAGAAGGCACCAATTCCACTTTTGAAAAATGGAAGGCAGTACTGAAAGGCATTTGGTTGTTTTTCTCCTCTCACCTCAAACATGCATGTATTCTGTCATTTGCAAAACAGAGAATTAAGCTGAACATTCAACATTCTCACCTTAGCAAGTACTTCTCAGTTGGGTGGGTGCGGCATCTGGCAAGTCTTCCTCTGTCTCCTCCACGGCAGAGAGCTCTTCACTTTTTAGAAGAGAGAATTACTCTCCTTGGACCAGAAGACCCTTCCCTTAGGGATGGAAACTGGACAGGATGCAGCGGAGCTGTTTCTTTCTCTATTGCCTGCAAATGGCTTCCCAATAGCATCGCTAGAATCCAGTATCCAGACTCTGCCCTTTTTGAAGTCATAGCTTTTGTCCATCTTCCCTTTGAAGATACAGACAACAACTGAGATGAAAATACTTGTGGCTGCTATTAAGTAAACGGCATAGAGGGTAACGAAAACGGCCAAAGCAAGTGTGAGATCCAAAAAGAAAACGATCAGCTTTGCCAACATGTCTGCATTTCTCCTTGTTCACAGAAGATATGGAAACATTCCCCAAAGCACCCACCACACAATTATGCCTTTATAAGAGGTGGGCAGGAAAAAAGACATTTCTAAACGTGCCAAAGTGTGTCGTAATTCCCCAAGGATCTCCCAGGAGGGCTGTACAATGAAACTTTTGAATTCCCAACTGATACAAAACAGTGGCTAAAGGGAAAGTATGAGATAATTGCTTCACCATGAACATGATCGCTAATGAAAAGATGTTTAAGAATTTATTTCGTCACCTAACTGGTGCAGCTGATTCACTTGTATTATATATACTTTCTGAGGAATAAGAACACCTTAAAGTTATGCCTTTATAACATGCAAAGCTACTATAGAAATCTAATGTGTTTCTTGGAAAACTGAAACGCACCAGTCCAGTGTGAAAGGAAAAGAAAGCCATTCTCAAATATGCAAAAATTCAGAAGGTTTGCCTCTCTTGCATGTTTGGAAAAAAAAAATTACTAGACGATTTAATTCAATAAAACATCTTTTTATTGAAAGAGGAATACTTGGTATGTTAAAAAATGTGAATTTGACCAATGGAGCAATGATATTAAGTCCCAAATTCGCAGCTCGGCAGCAGATATATAAGGTCATAAATTCAAATTAGAAAGGGAAGTCAGTGGGCTGCCAGAGATAGTCTTTAAGAAGACAGTCACTTTCCTGTATTAAATGGTTTGATTAAAAAGCGTGATGATCTAAAAACAAAATAGCCAGGCTATTTCTTCACTAACAAGGTAAATGAAAGGTAATAAGAGAATCCTAGAAGAACATAAAGTTGAATGATGAAGCCGTGGTACTCAGCTGAAGCAAACTAAACTGAAGCATGATTCTGAATAAGTGATGGGATATGAGAAACAGGAATCTATTTGTTCTTAATTCAGAAACTTCTGCTTCAAGTAGCACTGACTGAGAGTGTGGGATTGCATTTCCAACAGAACCACACAGCTTGATTTTACAGTATTTTCAAACTCATAATATTCTCAATGCTGTCTACTAGATTTAAATGTCTAGAAATCTAAAACATGACAAAAAATTAAATTATGATAGTGATAGAATAGAATGTACAGGTTACAAACCTTGGCAATTTAAAAGTAATGAGGACTTCCCAATGTGGCTCAGCGGGTTACACACCCGACTAGTATCCATGAGGATGTAGGTTCCATCCCTGACCTCACTCAGTGGGTTAAGGATCAGGCATTGTCATGAGCCGTGGTGTAGGTCGCAGACGAGGCTTGGAACCCACAGTGCTGTGGTGTAGGCCAGCAGCTGCAGCTCCAAATCTGTCCCTAGCCTGGGAACTTCCATATGCTGCAGGTGCGGCCCTAAAAAGAAAAATAAAAGAACTAAATAAAACTAACGATATACGAAAAAAAGTCTGGAGGCATACTGAGATCAAGATGGTGAGAAGTAAAGAAATATTGATGTCCACATCTTGCATAGCTGGAATTTAAAGACTGCTGTCCAGAGGAATGGATAGGGAAGATGTGGTACATATACACAATAGAATATTACTCAGCCATTAAAAGAAATGAAATAACAGCATTTATAGCAACATGGATGGACCTAGAGATTGTCATGCGAAGTGAAACCAGTCAGACAATTAGACACCAACATCAAATGCTACCACTTACATGTGGAATCTAAAAAAAGGACACAGTGAACTTCTTTGCAGAACAGATACTGACTTACAGACTTTGGAAAACTTACTGTTCCCAAATTAGACAAGTTGGGGGAAGTTGGGGGGTGGGGGATGCATAGAGGGTTTGGGATGTAAATGCTATAAAATTTGGTTGTGGTGACCTTTGTACATTTATAATTGTAATAAAATTCATTGAGTAATTTAAAAAAAGTTGCTGTCCAATAAATGGTGTAAGAAATAAAGATTAGGTATAGTTTTAAAATTAATAAAGATAGCTAATAGGACAGCTACAGATACAAATTTAATAGGAATTGTCAGAATGAGCAGCAGAAGGTGTCCAACTCTGGATTTTCATGGTAGGAAGTCAGTAGATACTGTTTAAAATTGATAAATAAACTAGATTTAAAGTATATTATCTAAGAGTTTCCTTTTGGTTCAGTGGGTTAAGAATCTAGTGTTGTCATTGCTATGACTCTGATTACAGCTGTGTCTTGGGTTCGATCCCTGGCCTAGGAACTTCTGTATGCCACTGGTGCAGCCCAAAAAAACCATTTACTTAAACACAAATAAAGGATAATGTGCAATAAATAAAGATTATGATTTTTTGTTTGTTTTGGCTTTTTCAGGGCTGAACCTGCAGCATATGGAAGTTTCCATGCTAGAGGTTGAATCAGAGCTGTAGGCAGCAGCCTACGCCACAGCCATGAGGGATCTGAGTGCATCTGCAACCTACACCACAGCCTGTGGCAACACCAGATCCTTAACCCACTGAGGAATACCAGGGATCAAACCTGCATCCTCGTGGATACTAGTCAGATTCTTTGCCACTGGGAGCTCTGATTATGACATGTTTTTAAAGGGTAGATTAGGTAGGTGGATGGGAGGCAGAAATCAAAAGAACAAAATGAAGTGAGTGATGTAAATTAAAACGTGAAAATGACACAGCTTTCAATGTATAGGAAAAAAAGGAAAGGAATGGTAGTTAATTGTATTTGAGGAGGAAGGTTAAAATTATAAAATGTATCATATTGATCAGTAGTGCACTTTGCAGTTTAAAACTCAATTTTAGGCAGAGCACTGTAAATAAACTATATTAGCATAAACTTTTTTAAAAAAATAATTTAAAAATCAAAAGAAGAAAAAAAGAAGAAAACAATTTTTGGAATCATTGGGTACTTTCCTACAGATTAGATTAAATAATAATGTAAAATAATTAGCAAATGATGCACTGTGATGGTTAATACAGGTATATCTATTTCTATGCCTAAGTAATATATGCATGTTCCAGTTCAACAAAGACAGAGACTCTGTTGTGATTGCTCACTTTACTGAAGAAGCTGCCCTTGGGAGTTCCTTTTGTGTGTCAGCAACAACGAATCCGACTAGCATCCATAAGGACTTGGGTTTGAACCCTGGCCTTGCTCAGTAGGTCGGGAATCCAGCGTGGCTGCAAGCTGTGATATAGGTTGCACATGCGACTCAGATCTCACATTGCTGTGGCTGTGGCATAGGCCTTCCATCACAGCTCCGATTCAGTCCCCTGGGAACTTCCATATGACACAGGTGCAGCCCCCCCCAAAAAAAAAGAAAAGAAAAAGAAAAAAAATCTGCTCTTAACTAAAGAACCAAAAAAAAAAAACTTCAGAATTGAACACTTTTAAATATTAGCTTGTAAATTCAATCCCCTGATTTTACAAAGCTTCTAGAGAAGTAACAATATCCGGGAAAGTATTCAGGGTTTCTATTGCAATTGCAATTAAATAAAATTTAACATTATTAAATTTACAAACAGCATTTAATAAGGTGTATATTCATACATGTATATGTACAACTACCTCACTTTCCTGTACACATGAAAGTAACACAACATTTTAAATCAACCATACTCCAATATAAGACAAAAATTAAATTAAAACAGTCAAAAAACTAAAGTATATAGTCAAAAATTTTTAGACACATTATTTTGTAAAATTAAATTAATTTTAGTATTGATTGGAAAAAGTGCTATGAGTTCAGTTTTTATCACATTAGGGAGGAAACTCCTCTATACCCTTAAGAGTTTATTCCATCTAGAATGTCTGTAAATTTTTCAGAAGTTTGGGCAGAAATGTAATATTGATACAAACCGATTGTCCTTTTGAGTCATTATTTTTAAATTTTCTCCACTGGATGAATTTACAAGAGAGAAATACATTCCATTTTCATTTTTAGTTGTCTTTAATTTTTCATTAGAACATCATCTCTTTGGCTATGATTTGCATACCATGGCCTGTGCTAACAGATTGTATCCTTAGTCATTGAGGTATTGAGATCTGTTGGTAAATATTCATAAAAATAATTCATTTTAAAGATTACCTTTTGGGAACCCTCCTATCCTGTTGGTAGGAATGCAAATTGGTACAACCACTGTGGAGAACAGTATGAAATTTCTTTAAAAAACTAAACAGAGATTATACTACCATATGATCTAGTAATCCCACTCCTGGGCAAATATTGGGAGAAAATCATGCACCCCAATGTTCACGACAGTACTCTTTACAATAGCCAAGGCATGGAAACAACATAAATGTCCATCAACAGAGGAATGGATAAAGAAGATGTGGAACATATATATAATGGAATATTACTCAGCCATAAAAAAGAACAAAATAATGCCATTTGCAACAGCATGGTTGGACCCAGAGAATGTCAGACTAAGTAAAGTCAGACAGAAAAAAACAAATATCCTATATCACTTCTATGTTGAATCTAATAAAAAAATGATACAAAAGTACTTATTTACAAAACAGAAACAAACTCACAGATGTCAAAATCAAACTTATGGTTACCAAAGGGGAAACATGGGAGGGAGGAATAAATTAAGAGGTTAGGATTAACATATACACACTACTATAAACAAAATAGATAACTATTTTGTATATAATATAACTACGTTGTATATTTGTATGAGATAATAAGGACCTACTGTACAGCACAGGGAAATCTACTCAATATTCTATAATACCTATACGGGAAAAAATCTGAGAAAGAATGGATAAATGTATATAACTGATTCACTTTGCTGTACACCTGAAATGAACACAAAATTATAAGTCAACTATACTCCAACAGAATTTTTTTTTTTTTGTCTTTTTGCGTTTTATGTAGAGCCGCACCCGTGGCATATGGAGGTTCCCAGGCTAGGGGTCTAGCAGGAGCTGTAGCTGCCGGCCTTCGCCACAGCCACAGCAACGCGGGATCTGAGCCGCGTCTGCAGCCTACACCACAGCTCACGGCAACGCCGGATCCTTAACCCACTGAGCAAGGCCAGGGATCGAACCCACAACCTCATGGTTCTTAGTCAGATTCGTTAACCACTGAGCCAAGAAGGGAACTCCAACAACAGAATTTTTTAAAAAAAAATACATTTTGATAGAAAAGGGAAATGGGAGGTTAAGGCATTGGAGAATATCAAGGTATTTAAATAAAGGAGGGATTATGAAAACAGTTGAACTCAGAGAAGAGTATAGAAACTTCATCAGCTCTGCAGGCTTAAAACTCAATGTGCCTGGCTAGCGTGAAATCATGAGGGCATAAATTGGGATTGTGACTTTTCATGTCTCTCAGTGTGAAAACTGAGATAACTTTAAATGCAGATTGATTTTGGCTCAAGACTAAAAGGATCAGAGAAATTCTTTTCATCAGAAGCAAGGATCTTGGGTTCTTATTCTAGAGAAGATTTATGTAAAAGTCATTAGATCTCAGACTAGTTAGAGTAGAGAACAGTGCTTTAATATATAAAGAGGCTTGGTGACCTGCGTTATTATTGATGGACAGGTTTTTTCTTTATGCAAATCAGATCCTAGCTTTGACAGCCAAAAATCACATTCAACCCTTTTCCCTAAGGTGCTCCCAAGATGAATTTCCAATTATTTAAAACATATCTTAAACCAGCTTCAATCGAGGCTTCAGTCAATTTAAAAGCCTTGTGGTGTCTCCTAGAGCTAAATCATTTAATATCTCTTACCTTTCAGATCATCAAATCCTATAAAACTTGCTATAAATCTCATCACTTCCACTCCATAATGGCTTGGGCAGAAACATCTGAATTAAATGATGCTATGACTTGATTTATATACATATGGACTTTCAATCCAATGGCTTCCTGACATTTTAGCAATCTTCATAAAGTTCTGGTAACATACTTGAAAAGAACTGTAGTGCAGTGGGATAAAAAGGAAGCCTGGGTTTTTGCCAACTTGGCACAATAAGAAGCCATGTGACCCTGCCCTTGGGGGACAGCTTCTGATGAACAAGAGGCTGTTCTTTGGGCTCAGCGGTCCACCCCATTCTGCTGTTCGCCACTTCAAGTTAACTACCACAGCCCGAAATGACACTTTCTTCCAACACGCCACCGATGAGAAAGGTTGAGAGGACCATGGACTTCTTTACTATTTCTTTTCTGATGTTAAGTTGAGGCTGCTAGAGTCTGCTTGCATTTTTACCCAATTAATTTATTCGGATAGGAGCCACCCTAAGCCTAATATAATAGGGTTGAGATTGTCTTAGATTGTCTGAGAAGTCTGAGATTGTTTTATTGTTCCCAATAGTGGGTGACCCTTCTTCTCATTAAGGGGATTAAACCAACCAGTCCCACCGGCATCAGGCTTGGCCACGTGACTTGCTTTGGCCAATGAAATGTGGTTAGAAATGCTAGATGCCAGTTCTAAGCAGAACTATTGCGTGGTTTCACTGTCATTCTTTTCCCATTACCACTGAGCTGTCAGGTCCCAGATGGAAGCTGCTCCTTCAGCCTAAGTGGGTTCCAGAAGGAAGAGCCAAAGCCATCCTATGATTGGTATAAAATGAGCAAGAAAGAAAATTCCATCGTTAGCTATTAAGATGTAGCTCGCTAAGATGTAGCTTACTAAGATGTTGAGGAAATTTGTTACTGTATCATAACTTAGCCTAAGCCAATTAGCATCTTTTTCTAGAAATTCCAAGAAATGTTTGAGCATAAGTAAACCAAAAAAAAAAAAAAAAGTGTGAGCAAAGTCACTTTCTTTGGCCAATGAGAGTGATAATCTAATTTCTCAAAATCTCTGCACTCCTGGCCTATCCTCCTTATGTGACCTTTGTAAAATATTGGAGACTGGCCATACTTCTTTTAGGCATACTAAATGCCTGTACTCAGGGGCATCTGTTATTCACCCTTTTTCTTTCCATCTTGGAGACAGGTATGGAGTCTCACTGTCTGGAGATCTTTCTTCGTATTTCACCATTGATGCCCGCGCTAATTCAGCCACAACAGACTTCCCAGGCAAGACCTTAGATCTGGGGAAATTCTTGGAAGAGTAGGCTGCCTCCATTTATAGTGGATCTTGAAGAGATAAGTAGGCATGAAATTCCAAACAGCGTACTAGTCAAGTGAAGAGAGTCATATGTGGGTGACCAGCTAGATGGGTGCAATCCAGTGGCATTTATAATGTAATTCTGACAAGTCTGGGATTATCCAAATCAAAACAGAATATCGTTCTGGAAAACCATCAGCCCATAAATCATTAATGCCTTAGGTCTAGGAGTTTCTGTTGTGGCTCTTCAGGCTAAGGACCCAACATTGTCTCCGTGAGAATGCAGTGTCAATCCCTGGCCTCGCTCAGGATCCAGCATTGCCACAAGCTGCAGCATAGGTCACCGATGTGGCTTGGATCCAGTGTTGCCATGGCTGCGGTTAGGCTTCAGCTGCAGCTCCAATTTGACCCCTAGCCCAGGAGCTTCCATGTGCTTTAGGTGCAGCCATTATTTATTTATGGTATATATATTTTTAGGGCTACACCTGTAGCATATGGAAATTCTCAGGCTAGGGGTCAAACTGGAGTCGCAGCTGCTGGCCTATACCACAGCTACAGCAACTCAGGATCCAAGCCATATCTGTGACCTACACCACAGCTCATGGCAACACCAGGTCCTTAACCCACTGTGAAGGACCAGGGGCCAGGGACTGAACCCACATCCTCATGGATACTAGTTGGGTTCGTTTCCGCTGAGCCACAATGGGAAGTCCAGGTGTGACCATTAAAAAAAAAAAAAAGCCCTTAGTTCTAAATTTAAACCCACCCTTCACAGCCTATGATGTAAACTTAATGCCCATGTTTATCTCCAAAAATGACTACATGGAGTCTTTCAGCCTGCCGGGGTTTCAATTCCAGCTAGGTCATTCTCTGGCTGTATACCCTTGGGAAGCTATTTAACTTTCCTGTGTTTCAACATCTTCTTGTTGGGAAAGGAGAGCAATAAGAGTACCTTCCTCATACGGTCATTGTAAAGATAAAATGAGGTCATAGAGGTAAAATGCTGGGAAACTGCCTTAAGTTCTCAATCAGTGCAAGCATAATTGGCCATCTTGCCTATCTCAAATGTTGCCAAGACCATCCAGCACCTAGAAAGAACTTCATAAATCCAATGAAGTGTTACAGTTCTTGTGGCTTATTTCTCACTCAGCGGCACAGCACAACTTATCTTTCTTGGACTGTGACTCTGAGGTGGAGCAATAATTTCGTATGCTTCATGGATCCATTCAATAAGACCAAATCTTTTGAGATCACTGAAGTCAGAAACAGTTTGTCTCCATGAATCAATCTTAAAATGCGTGAAATCTTCACACTTTGATTGATTATTTGTGTCAAATTTTTAATCCCAAGGTGACTTTCTTTCCACACCTGGATCTCTTTTCAAACCGTGAAGACTGACTTCACAAAATTAACACTAAAATGATGAATCCCATCGCAGAGAAAAAAGAAAAAAAAAAAAATTCTCCATGCATAAAATGATGCTTTTAAGATTCTTTGCTATTTATTACTATCTGTACTTCTCCTCTTTCCTTTAGCATGGCTAATGTAGTTTTTTAAAGATACTCTGAATTTTACAAGATTTTATGGAAAATTGTCCACCATTTTATTTTAAGAAATTAAAGAGTTATTTCATTCTAATTTTTTCCCAAAAGATAACTGCAGAATAATTCTATCAAAAGTTGTAGGAGTTCCCGTCGTGGTTCAGTGGTTAACGAATATCCGACTAAGAACCATGAGGTTGCGGGTTCGATCCCTGACCTTGCTCAGTGGGTTAAGGATCTGGCGTTGCCGTGAGCTGTGGTATAGGTTGCAGACGCGGCTTGGATCCCGCGTTGCTGTGGCTGTGGCGAAGGCCTGCAGCAACAGCTCCTGTTAGACCCCTAGCCTGGGAACCTCCATATGCCGTGGGTGCGGCCCTAGATAAGGCAAAAAGACAAAAAAAAAGTTGTAGAAGTCAGACACACTCCAAAGAGCTTTCCACTGTCCTCTGTTTGTTGTTAGTTTTTATTATTGTTTTTATTGAAGTATAGTTGATTTACAGTGTTGTTTAGTTTCAGGTGTACAGCAAAATGATTCAGTTATACATATGGATGTGTGTGTCCCTCTCCCTCTTTCCCCTTTGGTAACCATACATTTGTTTTCTATGTCTATGGGTCTATTTCTGTTTTATAAATAAGTTAGTTAGTATCTCCTTTTTGGTTCCATATATAAGTGATATATGATATTTGTCTTTGCCTTGCTTACTTCACTTAGTATGATAACCTCTAAGTCCATCCATGTTGCTGCAAATGGCCTTATTTCATTTTTTAAGACCTCTATTTTTTTTTTTTTTTTAATTTTTATGGCCACACCAACAGCGTATGGAAGTTCCAGGGTCAGGGACTGAATCCCAGCTGCAGTTGCAACTTATGTTGCAGCTGCAGCAATACAGGATCCCTGACCCACTGCACCAGCCAGGGGATCAGACCCACACCTCCACAGTGACCCCAGCCACTATAGCTGGATCCTTAACCCACTGCTCCACAGCAGGAACTCCTAAGACCTCTATTTGTAAAGACCTCTATCCCAGTGGGGACTTACCTCTTCTCCTTGTAGGTTGAGATGTCTTTTCAAGCCAGTTAAGAAATATCCTGTTAGACCCCTACCCTGGGAACCTCCATATGCCACGGGTGCGGCTCTAGATAAAGGCAAAAAGACAAAAAAAAAAAAAATCAACTATCTCTTGAATAAATATCCTTTCTTGAAAACATCCATGTGAAAATGACATGTTGGTCGTAGCTTTAGTCTGGGGCACAAAAATTGAGGACTTCAACTCAATGAAATAATGTCAATGACAGCTTTAAGTCAGACAGGAGAGATAAAGAAATAACACTGCCCTCTCTTGAAGAATTCAGAAACTAGGGAGATGTTTTTGTTCTGCATTTTTTATGTCTTCTGCTTGCTATTTCGAAGCAATGACACATAGCAAGAGCACCATCTATTGGCCGATTCTGTTTATTTGCCGTCGGGTGAGAATTTCGGCAATTACTCAACCCTCAGGTGTAGAGAACAATGCCTGGGGTTTCACTTTTAATACCCTACTCTTGTTTCCTAAGTAGTTTTACAGCTAGTTCAGTAGCTCATAACTATTAAAAAGGTATTTTAAGATAAGCTAGTTCTTACCTCCTAAACTCTTTTTCAAAACAATAACTTGTATAAGTACTGTATATAACATCTTATTAGCTTTTCTGTTACAGTGTAGTATGAATAACTAAGCCATCATGGAGACATATAAAGTTAACTGTTTAATAACACTAGCTAATTAACTAACCTAAATCAGTTTTATTTCCTTATTTCAAGTGTTTCTGCTTCCAGGAATAGGCACAATTAACTTAGAGTAATGAGTTCATATTAACTTCTTTTGTAAATGGAACTAGGGAGTGTACTTGGTACACATACGCAGTAGAATCTTGGAAGAATTTTATGAAGATGCTATTCATTTAAAAGACCTCACTTGGAGACAGCATGGAAATTCTGTTTTATTACTATTTTTTGCTGAATAGTGAAATTGATTGACCAGATGAAATGTAAGTCAAAGATTCTTTCGAAGTTCATTGTAAAGCTCTCCCGGCGGAAAGAGACTTATAAAGAAACCATTAAAATGAATGCTAACAGTCTCACCGTAGCTTCCTGACGTTTGGCTAATTAAAAGCAATGACTCACACAAGAAGAGACTGGTAAGTGCTCGAAAAACAAGGGAAGGGAAGAAGACATGCATAGAAGGACTATACAGCCACAGTGCGTAGATCAGGCTCAGAGCAGAGCCTGAACCAGAGATAGATGTGTATGGGACAAAATGAGGGCATACTCTTTAGAAAAAAAGCCCATAATGAAGGGAATGAAGCAGGATGGCTAGGATATGGTCTTAGGAAAGGGCTAGCCTCTGCCCAAACCCACAGGTGAGCTCTAGGGCATAAGCCACATCACAAACCTGTATGTCAGCAGACAGACAGATCTATCAGCCAGCCACTGGCTCTAAGTCAGTCCCTGGTTTCTTAGGGGGAAGATAGCACTTCCCTGGCAAGTCATCCCCTTTTGCACACCAGGTAACTGTCTAGGGGAACAGGTGGCAGCCATTAGCATATAAAAGTCACAGCAACCGGCTCATCTGGGACATCTGAGTGGGGCTCTGAAACTGTACTTCCACCGTGTGACATCTGTCATTAGCTCTGCCCTCATGATAAGGTGAGCTCGGCAAATGTGTGACATGCCGTTTAGTCTTTGATGCTCATCACGTTTATCTGCCTTCATCCTGAGACAGGAGATACTGGGTCCCAGGCCGAGTGGCTGCAGCCAGTCTCTTGATGACATTTTAGGTGAGACACTTGTATGAGTATTAGGCCCCGGCTGGGGAAGAGGCAAGATGACCACGTTTTCCTCCCACCCAGCTTTGGTTGAGAGGGACTTTCTAGCCCAATACATGCACCGAGAATATCCTTGATCAAGGAAGGGGACCCAAGGAGAGAGAGTCACCAGCCCACAAGATAGCCTGCCCACCTCCCAGAATCCTGCACGCTGAAATCTGTCTTGGCTAAAAGAGCTCGTGATCTCCAGGAAGGATCCTGGGTCAGACCAAATATGGGCACAAACGAGACAGTTGGATGGAGAAAACCTCCCACCTCTGACAGCCCAGAGGACGGCCCCCGCCACCGAAATGACAATCTCACCCACCCTTATGGCACACAGCTCATTCTGCAAGCTCGCCCATGTGTGCTCTTTCACAGGTTCTGTGCTTTTAATAAGCCCTGCACCTGCTTCAGTCTTGGTCTCCTCGCTGAATTCCTTCCTCAAGAAAGACAACGAGCAAGGTCCTCTCACCACGGAACTCAATCCCATTTTTGCCTCTCCTTTTGTCTTTTGCCTTCGCGTGGTCCATTTGTAGCAGGCTTCTGCTTTCCACTGCAGGGTGGTCTCATGTCTGCCGTCAATTCCTAGGCTTTCCTCCTCATTCCTCTCTCCTTTCACTCATTTGTTGCTCGTTCATATCCTTTCTTGCATATGTAGATATAATATAATATACTATCAGTCAGCTAGATTTAAAGAATAATGTGGAACTCGTTGTATAATCCAGGGCAAGCTTATTTCTAAATTTAATGAGACTAGTTAGAAAAAGCATCCTTTAAACCCAGCTGATTAATGAGGGGATTTTTTTTTTCCCTTTCTACCAAAGGATCATGAGCAGGTGCCACAACTGTTTCTTCTGTAAACTGCAAGCCCTGAACCAAGTTTAATTCTAGGCTAGGAGGCAAGGTAACATAGAAGAATGACCCTTGGGCCTAGAATCACAGAGTTCATCTCAGCTTTAAAATAGGTATAAGAAAATTTCTCCAACCTACCTCATTGTATTGGTCAGTGTCCCAGCAGAAAGTAAACGAAACACTCAAAAAAGGGATGATTCCAATTGCTAACAAAGAGGATGGTCTACAAAAGTGCTGGCATATGGGAACCATGACAGACAGCAGAGTTGGTTGTAGCTAAAATGATGAAAGAATTGAGTAGTCAATGGAACACAGGAGAGAGTCCTAAAGAAATGGCTTTCTTTCTTTCTTTCCTTTTTTTTTTTTTTTTTTTTTTGCTTTTTAGGGCTACACCTGTGGCATATGGAGGTTCCCAGGGTAGGGGTCAAATTGGAGCTATAGCTGCCAGCCTATGACACAGTCACAGCAACGCAGGATCTGAGCTCATGCAAAACCAGATTCTTAACCCACTGAGCGAGGCCAGGGACAAAACCTGCGTCCTCATGGATGCTAGTCAGATTCGTTAGCCACAGAACCATGATGGGAGCTCTTCCTCCTTTTAGTAAATATGTTTTTCTTCTTTTCTTAAAAGAAGCTGGTATGGTTATGATCCAACAATCCCATTCCTGGGCATATATCCAGACAAAACTATAATTTGAAAGATACATGCACCCCTATGTTCACGGCAGCACTATTTACAACAGCCGTGTAGTGAAAACAACCTCAATGTCCACTTACAGATGAATGGATAAAGAAGATGTGGTATAGATAGATAGATAGATAAATAGATAGACAGATAGATAGATACTATTCAGCCATAGAAAAGCATGAAATATGCCGTTTGCAGCAACATGGATACAGGCAGAGATTCTCATACTAAGTGAAGTAAGTCAAAAAGAGAAAGACAAATACCATATGATGTCACTTACACGTGGAATCTAAACTATGACCCAGATCAGCATATCTACAAAACAGAAACAGACTCGCAGACATGGAGAACAGACTCGTGGCTGCCAAGGGGGAGGGCTGGGGAGAGAAGGCTTGGCAGTTTGGGATTAGCAGATACAAACTACTATGTATAGGATGAATAAACAATGAGGATCTACTGTATAGCACAGGGAACTATTTTCCCATAATGGAAAAAATATGAAGAAGAAAATAAGTATGTTTGTATGTATGACTGAGTCACTTTGCTATACAGCGGAAATTAACACAGCCTTGTAAATCAAATATACTTCAATTAAATTCGGTTTTCATACTGGAGTACAAAAAAAAAGTTGATATGGTTCACAACTAAATTCATATAACTTAAGCTGTCATTTGAAATCAACAATCTTTCTGCCTCTCCTTCTTTAGTGTTGCCACCAGAGTTCCTTTGTCTTGTTTGGCAACTATGATAATGCAAGTCATTTTAGGGCAGATTTTATAGTTTGGGACAACTCTATATCATAGTCTACGGTTTACGGTTGTAGCTCCTTTCTTCTTTATTGTTTACCTTTTTAAAAATACAGATGCAACTCACGCCATAAAATTCACCCTTTTATAGAGTGCAATTCAGTATTTTTTGTATATACATAGTATTGTGTCACCATCACCACTATCTAATTCTAGAACATTTCATCATCTCAAAAAGAAACTTTAAAGCTATTAGCTGTCATTCTCCATTTCCTCCTCCCATAGTCCCTTGAAAGCCCCTAATCCACTCTCTCTATAGATTTGTTTATTCTCAGCATTTCCCACACATGGACTCATGAGACATGCTGTCTTTTGTGTCTGGCTGATTTCACTTAGTATAATGTTTTCAAGGATCATCTATTGTTGTAGCATATATCAGTACTTCATTTATTTATTTATTTTTCTTTTTGCCTTTTCTAGGGCCGCACTTGCGGCATATGGAGGTTCCCAGGCTAGGGGATCTAACAGGAGCTGTAGCTGCCGGCCTTTGCCACAGCCACAGCAACGCGGGATCTGAGCCATGTCTGTGACCTACACCACAGCTCACAGCAACGGCGGATCCTTAACCCACTGAGCAAGGCCAGGGATCAAACCTGCAACCTCTTGGTTCCCAGTCGGATTTGTTAACCACTGCGCCATGACGGGAACTCCCCAGTACTTTATTTTTGTTGCCAAATCATACTTCACTGTGTGGGTATACTACATCTTATTCAACCATTCATCTTATGATGGACATTTTGGTTGTTTCCACTTCTTAGCTATTATGAATAATGGCGCTACAAACATTCGTGTGCAAACTTGTGTGTACAACATGTTTTACATTCTTTAAGGTACACTTTTCTCTTTAGAGATGGAACACTTTCCCCCCTGTTTATTGTTCTTCTTTTTTCAGTGTGTTTCAAAAATGAAGAAAAAATAAGAAAGCCTTTACTTTTCCTTTATTAATCAGAAATACCCTTATCTAGGAGTTCCCTTCGTGGCTCAGTGGTTAAGGAATCCGACTAGGAACCATGAGGTTGCGGGTTCGATCCCTGGCCTTGCTCAGTGGGTTAAGGATCCGGCGTTGCCGTGAGCTGTGGTGTAGGTTGCAGACGCGGCTCGGATCCCACGTTGCTGTGGCTGTGGCGAAGGCCGGCGGCTACAGCTCCTGTTAGACCCCTAGCCTGGGAACCTCCATATACCGCGGGTGCGGCTCTAGATAAAGGCAAAAAGACAAATAAAAAGAAAAAAAATACCCTTATCTTATCTAAACCACAGATATGAAAACCAAGGTCCAAAGAATTTACATAAATTCCTCCAAGGCACCAGCCAGTTAGCAATAGAGCTGAAAACAGAGGATTCTTTGACTTCAGTAGAGCATTTTATTTTCAGTGTCCCTTATGTTTTTCTAATATCTTGATTCATCCCCCCCAAAATCCTTGAGTTAACTATTGTTGGCTAATAAAATAAAATACCACAATACCTAGTGATACAAAACCAACTGTTTCTTATTTTCTTATTTTTCATGAGTCTTCAGGTAAACTAGGTGGTTTTGCTGATCTGAGCTGGGTTTGGTGGGACCCCCTTATTCATCAGGCTCAGCCGCTAGTATGCTGGGCAAGGTACTAATTGTTTTTGTGCTCTGACACTTCTGGGATCTTGGTTGGGCTGATTCATCACTGTTTCACGTGTCCTTTCATACTGCAGCAGGCTAGCTTGGACTGGTTCTCATGACAAACGCAGGGTTCCCTTGAGGCTCAGACCTAGGGCACTATCGCTTCCTCTACACTGTGTTGGTCCAAACGAGTCACAGCGTCAGACCCAGACCGAAGGGTGTAGGAAAACAGATTCCACCTCCAGGGGGAGAAGCTGCAAGTTCACATTGCAAAGGGTGTGGATCCAGGGAGGGGAAAAAATTAGGGCCATTTTGCAATTCATCTATTACAGTGCTTGTACTAAGAATTATCTTGCAACAGCCATATGAAAGTTGCCAGGGAAAATCGAGTATAGATAGAGAATAGAGTTCTTACTGCAGTAAAATATCTACTCAAAGTTTTCTGTGAACATTTGAACCTACATAGTATCATGATGCTTTCAAATCTAGCCCACATTGTCCTGGTCTCCATCTTTCTCCCTTTCTTTCTCCCTTCCTCCCTCCCTCTCTCCCTTTCTTCCTTCCTTCCTTCCTTCCTTTCTTTCTTCCTTTCTTTCCTTCCTTCCTTCCTTCTTTCTTTCTTTCCCCTCCTTCCTTCCTAGCTGTGCCTGTGGCATGTGGAAGTTCTGGGGCCAGGGATCAAACCCGTTCCACAGCAGCAACCAGAGCCACAGTGGTGACAATGCCAGATCCTTAACCCCCTGTGCCACCTGGGAACTCCTCCATCATTGTTTTGATGATGACTGTTTACAGTGCAGACACTTTCTGCCCTTGCAGATTCCTCTTGTGCTTTGAGCACCAGCTTTGGACTCTCAATAGCATTCAAGTGTTCCTCTTACAACACATTCCTACAATAAATTTGTTCTTCTGCCCACCATATCCTCCTGCCCTATTGGACTGAAAGCTTCTTGAGGACAGAGCTATTGTTTAATGCAACTTTGTGCCACCTAGCCCAATTTCTAACACATAGATGCAGTTTAATAAATGTTTGTTGGATTAATAAACTAATAAATGAAGCCCTAACTGCCTTCTTTAGCACATTGTGGTTTTTCTTCTGTGATTCAATTTATAAATTCTTTTTCACTCACTTCATACTTTTTCCTTTGAAATATATCCTGCAATCTGTGTGTATATATATATATACACACACATATAGTTACACAAGTACACACATCTTTATGTGTGTGTGTATATGTAATAACCATATGCAACATAAAATATGTGTATTTATACATATGTATACACACACACACACATACACCAGGTCACATATGTTTAGGTTTTTACGTTTTATGTTTTATATGGTTATTTAATCATTCCATTGCTGTTCCGCTTAATTAGCTGCACATTAATAAGTAATACTCTTTTCTTAATTCTAATTCTTTTTTTTTGTCTTTTTGCCTTATCTAGGGCCGCACCCGCGGCATATGGAGGTTCCCAGGCTAGGGGTCTAACAGGAGCTGTAGCTGCCGGCCTTCGCCACAGCCACAGCAACGCGGGATCCGAGCCGCATCTGCAACCTACACCACAGCTCACGGCAACGCCGGATCCTTAACCCACTGAGCGAGGCCACGGATCGAACCCGCAACCTCATGGTTCCTAGTCGGATTCATTAACCACTGAGCCACGACGGGAACTCCTTAATTCTAGTTCTTATATTCCACTTTTTTCTAGAAAGAATTTGAAGTGACATAATTTTCAAGGATACAAAATAGATCATTATCGGTAAATATTGAAAAGAAAAGAGGAAAATTTTAGGGTAGCAGTATTCTAAAAACCTGACTTATTACAATTGTTTTAGCAGTTATGCTATGTAGGGAAACAAAACTAGAGATCTGAATTTCTGAGAACCTCTTTTAAAAGGAACTCGTTTTACTCTTATATGGCTTCTTATATAAGGAACATCACAGACCTTATATAAGGAATATCACATAATAGATGTCTTCTACTAATGCAGTTTTGCAGAATAAGCAGAAATGTGTTTCACACGGCCATTTCTCATAACGACCTTCAGTTAAACCCAAAGTTTGAAAGCATATCTTAGTGAAGGCTTTTCTGTGGAGATCTAAGTTAAAATCGTCTAGGAAGGCTTGTCTCCAGAGATACCAACTCAACATAATGATAGAGCTTTAAGAACACAGGCTACCGAAAATGCTTGCACCTGGGCCTGGAGACTGAACAGAAGCAGAAACTGAGGCTCGAAGCCCCTCCCCCACCAGGCTCCAAGGGAGATGCCTATTGTGCAAAGGAGCGCCTGCCTGGAGGAGAGGAGATCAGATGGCTCTGCAAATACCCGAAGAGTGAAGAGCGTAGGCGAGGCTTTTGAGAGGAGCCAAGGAAACCGAACCAGGACCCTGGAGAGTGACCAGAAGGGCATCCAGGCACCCAAGCGATGACTTCCTTATCTCTGAGTTCCACTTCAAGAATTCTCTTACATTTCTCAAGATTCTCACTAGTGATTCAGTAGGAAGAAACCTGGTCCTGGACTTGATCAAAAACAAAAACAAACAAACAAAAAAACCCCTCTAGGTGAGCATGTAGAAAAGAAAAAAAAATATATATATATATATATATATAGCATATATATATAGGCTACCAAGCAATTATCAAGTTTCTGAAAATTTTGCCCTCAAATGTCTGCAGGTTTACTTGCTTTAGGAAGGTTTCCAAGATCGACAGATTCAACACTGAACTACCTGAAATGTGCCAGAAATATAGGTTTTCATCACTCACTAAAATGTGATCCATAATAAAGTTCAGGTGTGGATTACTAGGGTAATACTGCCATATTTTTATGAAAATAAATTTTGTGATAGAAGGCTTACTGCCGAATGTAAGAAAGTTAAGGAAATGCTTCCAAGCTGTGTCTTCTTTAATATGTAGGTCACGAGTTCCTTAGGACACATTTTTATATATTCAAAAAAAGAATAAAAATTTATTCTCATATTCAGATTTCTTTATGTTTCTCATAATTCAACAATGCAGTCAATGACTCCACGTTGAATGAATGAATCGCTCGATGAAGACGCCGGGAGGTAAGATTATGCTAGAACAGGGCCGCTGTTGATGGTAAGAGATCAGTGGAATTAGAAAAGGTGGATGTGTTGATATTTTCTTCCTCCGCATTTATTCTCAGCCTTCTCTCCTCCATTCTGTGCCCTCGGAGGCTGATCATTCTGTTTGAATTAGCTTCTCCTGTTGTTATTTGGTGCCCTTTTGGATTTGGCCAATGGGAAGCTCTGCCCAAGATCACGGTGAGAAAAGAGCTCAGAGCACGTCTTTCCAACTCCCTAATGGCTTTGATTTTTCAGTTCTGGAAATGGCTGAATCCACACCAGTAATTATAGCACCCACCTGGCAGCCCATCTTCCACAGCTCCACCAATAACATCATCTGCACCCCACATCCTTTCAAACCTCAAGTGATAGCAGCTTCCCACTGCTGCTAGTCTCTGCATGCCTCATCCTTTCTCACTGGTTCTTTTAATGCTGCCCATGACTCTGTAAATAGTCTCTTCACTGACTCATCTGAACAAAGTGCTCTTTCCCGCTAGAACTCTAACTAAAAGAGTAGGAAATGTTATATTATAATTGAATAGGAATTTGCAGTAGATAACTTGTAAGTAAAAGGAGATAACAATGAGGTTGGATATTATTTTAAGATTATGTAGCCTGGTTATCTATTTAGAAAATGAAAGTAGGTCTCAGAATGTTTTACTTGGTCACTACAGAGGTGAAATATGAGTGGGGCAAGATTTAGGTATTCCAATGGAAAGATTAGTGGGAATAATGAGCAAATCATCACCCACCCGGGTGTGTGAGCAGGGGGGTGTGTGTGTGTGAATCAGATTAGATTAAGGAGCAAGAAAATCTGAATGTTTTTTTCCTCACAAAGTACGTTTGAGTAAGCAAGTGGTAGGTTTTAGCTTTCTCTTCTGTTTTAAGAAGCCCTGGTGTAGAGTCTGGGGCCACAGAGCTCAGTTTGAACACAGCCTCTGTCTTATTAGCTCTTGAGGGTTACTTAACCTCTCAGCATTTCAGTTCCTCCTCTGAAAAATGGGAGAATATTATAGCAACGGAATGAGAGAGGATGTGTAATCCACATGTAATAAACACCATCCCCTTCTAAGCCTGTTTCCTTATCAGGACAATTCTGATTCCACTGGAGTTTTGGCTTGGAGAAAATGAGATAATACGTGTGAGCTGCCCTTCCTCCAACCCTTGTAATTTTGATTTGCTAGTGACAGATCATATGGCACAGAGAATAGAGCAGTGTGGGAGGAAAGGTTCCTGCCTAGAGACATTGAAGAAATTGAGATATCCAGACTGGAGGTCCCTGGTGGTCAGTCATTGGGGATCTGGTGGGGGACGGGGGGTGGGGTGGGCAGGGAAGATGTTCAGACTCAGTGACATTTCCCTTGGTACTTAAAGAGAAAGAAGTTTTACAAATGTACAAATGGCAAAACTACTGGCACAAAGATGGGGAATGGGAGTTCCCGTCGTGGCTCAGTGGAAACAAATCTGACGAGCATCCATGGGGATGCAGGTTCGATCCCTGGCCTTGCTCAGTGGGTTAAGGATCCGGCGTTGCCATGAGCTGTGGTGTAGGTCGTAGATGTGGCTTGGATCCCATGTTGCCATGGCTGTGGTATAGGCTAGCAGCCACAGCTCTGATTCCACCCCTAGCCTGGGAATCTCCATATGCCATGGGTTCAGCCCTAAAAAGACCAAAAAAAAAAAAAGATGGCGAAGGTAAAAGACTGTTCAGACTGACCACTATCTAGGGTCCTTTTGGAGATACAGTAGGAGAAATACCTAGGGATGATGGCTAAAGCCAAACTGAGGGTGGGGAGGAGAACTGTATTAAAAGTTCAAAAGGATTAAGAATAAATCCTTCACCCAAGAAGAAAAAGATTCCCTCTCTTGCTGTATGTTCCCATCCAGTTTCAACTGGCCGAGATCCTTAATGTGAAACAAATACATGCATTCCACTGTTAGGACAGTAATGACAAAAAGAGTATAGAATGCAAGAACTAGGAGATGTCAGTACTTAATGTGCTTAATGGTGTGAATAACCTCTCCCTAAAATGGGAATGTGAGCTGATCATCCATGGAGAAGATTTAAAATCTGAAAGTATATTGGGTCCGGCATGTAAGGGAAGCCAATTGCAACTGCCAGACGCCCTCTGCTGCCTAGATCATGCTGCCCACCTGTGCCCAGGTGGGGAAGAGCTGTGTCCGAAGGGTCCTCACCATGCTCCTTGGGAAACCATAGTAACAGTGGTACACAGACATCCTCGCCTCAGCCCACGTTCACGATGCCGTCACACGGTTTCAAGACCTAGACAGATTTGGATGGGACACCCGGTTTCACAGTTGACTAGTCACCGTGGGCTATGAGTAAATTCTATGACCTCCCTGGCCTTCCATATTCTTGCCTGTAATGGGGGGGGAGGTGGTGGTTACTGAAGCTTTCCTGGAAATCAGGCATTACATGCATCTGTATTAGATACATCATTGAGGGTAGGGCTTTATCCCTGAATTAATGCGGAACTGGTCTGACCTTGACAGCAACACCCGTTGCTCTGTCTGTCCAGGGACTACCTTCATGCCAAAAGGAATGGGCTGTCGTGAGTGCATGGGGGGGTCCCCAGCAGAGCACCTTGTCCTTCCACATTCATAGGTGCTCTAGCTTTGCACGTGCTGCTGACAGAAGATGCCGGAAATGCGGCATCACTAGGAACTGAGGCTGAAGTGAGGCTACAAGCCTGTTTTTAAGACAACATCCCCAAACATTTAATCTTAAAAAAAAAATTTTTTTTTACGTGTATATGTCTTAGCATTTGAGAGCTTAGAGTTGCTTTTGTCCTCCATCTATATATAAAGTGGCCCAGTGACTGTAGCTTAGCACCAGCAGAGATCAGAAATCATGTCTTGGAAAGAGATTCAATTCCCTTTGCTTTCTCAGCCCATTCCCGAGCAGCCGTGGGTCTGCCTGATAAAAAACATTTGGTGGCCAGCAAACCGGTAGATGGTATCTCAATGTAACTTCAGGATGTCGTTTCATTAGTGGATCCAATGGGGATTGACTCTCTTCTCCAATTTCTCACCCACATCCTCACCCCAAATGTATTCTTTTTCTTGGGTTTTAAAAGAAAAAGTAGTAGAAGACGTTTAATATTTTGCTGGAAATATTTTGGCCTATCAACTTCCTGGTAGAGACAGGTGATTGAACATATATATTTGGTCATTCTCTTGTGGTACCATGGGTTAAGGATCTGGTGTTTCACTGCAGCAGCTTGGGTCCCTGCTGTGGCACAGGTTCAGTTCCTGGTCCAGGAACTTCTGAGTGTTGTGAGTGTGGTTAAAAATAATAAATAATAAAGGAAAATAGAAGAACATACACATTTGCTTTCTCTTCCTCCATAAACTCTATTAACATACTAGTAATTAAAACAATAAGACCTAATAATACAAAAGACAGGAAAAGAAACTACAGCACAAGATGTTGGAAAGTTGGAAGTGAATAGATGAGAGGAACCTGCTTTCGCAAACCAAAGAAAGCTAAATTGCAAGTCTGAAGTGGGGAAAGAAGCAATTCAGTGAATACCCCCACTGATGTCCAGTAAGTTCAGGAACTGGCAGTGTTGGGTGTTTCTCAGGTGGGAGTGAAGATGGGGCCAAGACAGTATGGTTGGAAGTCTCTTAAGAAGGTTCGATTATAAGATCCTACTGTCACTCTATGTAGCTGGGCAATTGCACTTTTGCATCCTTGTAAAATGCAAGAAATATAGTCATGGGAGAGGGTCATTGAGAGGTCTCCAGACTGAAAGTCTCTAGGCCCACAACTGGGAGTGGGGTACATATCACAGTGAAAGTAGCAAGGTTCAGGTTCAAGCCTGGCATTTGCAGAGCATAAAGCAAGAGTACCCATGGGAGGTGTGGTTCCTGGCCTCCCCTCCCCTCTTTTCCAATACTGCTTTCTTGCCTTATTATCGGGGGCCTCAATTAAGCATGTGAAGAGATCCAGCCCTCCTGCTCAAGCTCTTTAAAGTCCTTGGCCATCCCTTGGTTTCACTAGGACATATACTGTGGGTGCAATTATTTGACTCCTAGCCCAGGAACTTCCATATGTCACAGGTGTGGCCATTAAAAGAAAAAAAAAAAAAAGAAATGCAATGGATTTTTTTGGTATGTTGATTTTCTACTGTGCATTTTTACTACATTCATTTATTATTTTTTTATTTTTATCTTTTAAATGTATTTATTTATTTTTAATTTCACACCTGCAGTATATGGAAATTCCTCAGCCAGGGATTGAATCTGAGCCATACTTACAAACTACACTGAGGGTGCAGCAATGCCAGATCCTTTAACGCACTTTGCCAGGCCAAAGATTGAACCTGCACCTCTGCAGCTACCTGAGCCACTGCAGTCAGATTCTTCACCCACTGTGCCATAGCAGGAGCTCATTTATTATTTCTAATAGTTTTTTGATGGAGTCCTTAAACTTTTCTATACCGTGTCATCCACAAATAGTGACAGTTTTACTCCCCCCCCCCAATTTGGATGGTTTTTATTTCTTTTCTTGTCTAATTGCTCTGGCTAGCACTTCCAATACTATATTGAATAAGTATGGGGAGAATGGGCATACTTATCTTGTTCCTGGTTTTGGAGGGATAGCTTTCCATTTCTTATTGTGAATGAGTGTATTATGTTGAAGTACCTTCTTTTTATACCCATTTTATCAATAGTTTTTTTTTTTTAATTTGTGTTAAATCTTGTAAAATGTGGGATTTCCTATTGTGGCTCAGTGGTAATGAACCCAGCTAGTGTCCATGAGGATGCGGGTTCAATCCCTGGCCCTGCTCTTTGGGTTAAGTGTTGCCATGAGCTGTAGTACAGGTCACAGGTGTAACCCAGATCCCATGTCAATGTGGCTGTGGTGTAGGTCAGCAGCTGCAAATCTAACTCGACCCCTGGCCTGGGAACTTCCAAATGCTTCAGGTGCAGCCCTAAAAATAAAAAAAAATAAAAAAAGAGAGAAATTTTTTTTAATCTTGTCAAATGCTATTTATGAGATGATTATATGGTTTTTATCCTTCATTTTGTTAATGTGGTGTCATTTTATTGCTTTGTGGATTTTGAACCATCTTGCATCCCTGGAATAAATCCCTTCTAATGTTTTGTTGGAGGTTTTTACATCTATGTTCATCAGAAATATTGGCCTAAAGTTTTTTTGTGTTGTCTCTGTCAATGCTGGCCTCATAAACTGAGTTAAGAAGAGTTCCCTCCTCTTCAATCTTTGGAAGAGTTTGAGGATAGATATTAAATCTCCTTTGAACGTTTGATAGAATTTACCTATGAAGCTGTCTGGTATTTGTATTCATGAAGATGACAGTGATGCCTGGCCTATCACACATATTTTTGAGTGAACAAGTCAAACAGTTCATCTCTTTGTATAAACTGCACAAAATTAGGAGTTCCTATCGTGGCACAGTGGAAACGAATCCAACTAGGAACCATGAGGTTGCAGGTTCGATCCCTGGCCTCACTCAGTGGGTTAAGGATCTCGCATTACTGTGAGCTGTGGTATAGGTTGCAGACACGGCTTGGATCTGGTGTTGCTGTGGCTGTGGTATAGGCTGGCAGCTGAAGCTTTGATTAGACCCCTGGCCTGGGAACCCTCCATATGCCGTGGGTGCAGCCCTAAAAAGACAAAAAGACAAAAAAAATTGCACAAAATTATAAAACTAACAATGTGATTACTAGTGACTATATTTTGCAGCATGTTTTATATTAGGTGATTGTTCAAATCATATCAAGTTTCCATGACTTTCTCTTTTGGTCATGCTCCATGTTGAAAAAGCAGAGGTTTGAAAAGATTCATATATAGGCGTTCCCTCTGTGGAGTAGTAGGTTAAAAATTCACCTACAGCATCTTGGATCACTGTGGAGCTGTAAGTTCAATCCTCAGCCCAGTGCAGTGGGTTACAGGATCTGGCGTCGCCACAGTTGATACTATGGTTGCAGCTATGGCTTGGATTCAGTCCCTGGCCTGAGAACTTCCATATGTCATGTGTGTGGCTATACGACAAAAGAAAGAAAGAAAGAAAGAAAGAAAGAAAGAAAGAAAGAAAGAAAGAAAGAAAGAAAGAAAGAAAGAGAGGGAGGGAGGGAGGGAGGAAGGAAGGAAGGAAGAAAAGAAAGACAGAAAGACAGATCGAAAGAAAGAAAGAAAGAAAGAAGGAAGGAAGGAAAGAAAGGAGGGAAGAAAGAAAGGAAGAAAGAAAGAAAAGAGAAAGAAAGAAAATTTTATATACAAAATTTTATGAGTATCTTTAATGGTAAAACCCCAAAGTGTTAATAATAAAACAAAACAGACTAAACATGTGTCAAGGAAAAAGAAAATAATAATCTGTTAAATCCCTCAAAATTTGGAGTACTGTGCTGTTAGCAAAAATTTTGAAGATAATTCAGTAGTGGAAATAACTATGATATTGGGGTTAGGTTAAAAAAGAAAAAGAGCAGAATATACTATGATAAGGAGTCTAAGGAAGAATTACCTCAAGATTTTGTATGTATATGGAAAAGCATTAGAAAATTGGAAAATAGAACATTATTTTTATTGCAGAGGTGATAGAATT
This sequence comes from Catagonus wagneri, assembly GCA_004024745.2. Classification (NCBI taxonomy): domain Eukaryota; kingdom Metazoa; phylum Chordata; class Mammalia; order Artiodactyla; family Tayassuidae; genus Catagonus; species Catagonus wagneri. Next base: position 37,147,365 of record PVHT021183543.1, read on the forward strand.
ATACGTAATATTTTATTTTTATTAATACTTGTTTAATAGTATTTACACACACACACAATTTAAACATATTCTGGAGTTCCCTCTGTGGCACAGTGGGATCAGCCTTGTCTCTGGAGTGCGGGGACACAGGTTCGATCACTGGCCCAGCACAGTGGGTTAAGGATCTGGTGTTGCCACAGCTGTGGTGCAGGTTGCAAGTGTGGCTCAGATCCAATCCATGGCCCAGGAACTCCAAATGCCATGGGGTGACCAGAAAGAAAAAATAAATTAAGCATAATCAAGGACATTGGCTTAGACAATGTCATAGCCTGGGTTTCACAGAAAATAAAGCTCAAGGCAAAGCCTAGATGCTAATATTTTCTGGCGGGTGGCAAAAATGTCCCCAGTTCTCAGTCCCCTTCTATTTTTGTGTACTTGCAATGTGTCTGTATAACTCCCCTCATCAAGAGGCAGAATCTGTTTACCCTCCCTCAAATCTGGAATAGCTTTCTGTGGCTATACAAAAAAAAAAAAAGGAAAGTCTTATATACGAATTTTTTTTGCCAATGGAATTATGGTGAAATGGGATTGTGACAATTCTAAGCCTAGGCTCTAAAAGGTTTAAATGCTTCCACTCGCTTTCTTGGGACCCTGCTCAGCTGTCATGAGAACAAAGCAAGGCTAGGCGGCTGGAGGATGAGTCACATGGGACACAGCAATGATCTAGATTAACTGACTCTTGGCCAGGCTAGCAAGTGACTAAAGTTGAGACCAGGAGAATTGCCCAGCTGAGCTCAGCCCAAACAGCCAACCCACACAATTATGACCTAAATAAATGCAAATTATTTTAAGCCACTAAATTTGGGGAGATTTCATTATATAGCAAAAGCTAACCATTCCATGCTTTCTTGGGAGCATAAACATAATAAGAATGAGGGAAGAAGAGAGAAGAGAGTCCAGGAAGACCAAAAAGAAATTACAAAGGGGTAATTTCAAGCTAGTCAGTTCTTAAAAAAAAAAAAACTGAGGTAGCTTAGTCATGGTGGAAGTCTTCTGGAGGGACTTTCTGTAGACAAATCTTGGAACAGGTTGTCAAAAGGAAGGAAGAGAAAACAATTATCTGCCATCTGCCTTCACCTCCTGTCTCTCATGGGTCCAAGTCTGCCCCACTAGGCATTAATACACATGCATTTCTGGATCGTGCTGTGCTGTCTTTCTGGGGGTCAACCCAGCTCAAGCTCATGAAAGTAAAAATGATAGCAGTATACTGAGTGTGGTATATAGATTATAAAAAATGGCCTTAAACCTCTGCTTGGTTTGTTTGTTCTTTTTTTTTTTTTGTCTTTTTAAAGCCACACCTGCAGCATATGGAGGTTCCCAGGCTAGGGGTCCAATCAGAGCTACAGCTGCCAGCCTACACCACAGTCACAGCAATGCTGGAACTCAGCCGTGTCTTCGACCTACACCACCACTCACAGCAACGCCAAATCCTTAACCCACTGAGCAAGGCCAGGGATCGAATCCGCGTCCTCATGGATGCTAGTCGGGTTCATTAACCACTGAGCCACGACAGGAACTCCCTCTGCTTTGTCTTATATCCACACACTTTGCGATGTGACTTTGCACTTTCTCCCATGAAGTGGTAGAGCCTGTTTCCCCATGCCTTCCACTGGGATGGCATTTTAACAAAAGAAAATCTGTACCAGTTTCTTGCAAGAGGCCTTGCATGCTTCCGCGCCCCCCGCCTCTCTCTCCCCATCTCTCTCCACACCACTGCCTCTCTATGTGAACAGACCAGGGCTAGCCTTGTGGCTGATGACCCAGTTGTCCTAATTCTGTACCAACCAACAGCTAGTCAACTGCACACAGCAGAGCTGACCACTACTGACTGCATATGCAAAAGAACGCCCAGCCAAGACTAGGCTAACCACTTAATTCAGACTAGCCTAAATTGTTTACCCACTGAATCGAGAGCTAAATACCTAACTGTTGTTTTAAGCTACTAAGCTATAGAGTAGATTTACCCAGCAATAAATAACCATTTGACACAGCATTGACTGATAGATTGGGCTTGCCAGGGAATGAGTAGATCACACAGAATCAAAACTTGAAAAGGTTCATATTTTTAAAAATCCAGAGCATCTTAAATGTGCAACGCTGCTTATGCGTTGTATCTTTGAACTGAAAAGTCTTTTTGCAAATTAGTTTTCTAATTAGTCAAGTTCTAATATAATAAGTTTTTCAAAAATCTTTCTTTCAAAAGTAATTTATGATACTGGCAAACAGCCTTGATTGCTTTTTGTACTGAAACGTGTTAATAACCTGTTCTCTTGTTTTTCATTAACATTGCTTAATTTCCTATGCAGTGGGTGGATTGGTTTTTACAATGAAACCCGATGGAAATGTTTACTTAGGCCTGTTCCCAAAAAATGGACATATGTTACCAGTTTATAGGTAGAGAGATATTACTTTCCATCTCCAGGAAAAATACTCACATGAACTATGATTTGGTTTTGTTAGCTATAAGATGGCTCTAAAGGCACATCATTAGGAATTTGAATCATAATTGCTCAGTATTTCCAGAAAATTGTTGAAAGTCTTCCTTTTGTTTTCAAACTGTAGGATGAGCTTGGTGCTTCTGCCCTCTGGCTGGGTAAGAAAAATGAAGACCAATTATGTCAAGACCCAATTGAAGGCAATAAGGAGACACAAAGTATTCTTCCTAATTAGTTCTAGGTAAGTACTTAACGACAGAAGAGCAATGGTAGAAGCAGCCTCTCGGAAACGTAAGTATCAGAGTTAAGCTCTATATTTTCACTTCATATTATAACAAAACATGTAAGTGGATTTTTATGCTCAACCGCAAAGACGGTACAAATTACACAGGAATGTTCACATCTTTTTACTTCTTGCTCCACATTAGGGTTTCTTGATCTTAGCGCTATTGACATCTGGGGCCAAGTGGGAGGGCTCATTGTGGGGGGCTCTCCTGTGCATTGTAAAACATTTAGCAGCATCCCTGGTCTGTACCAGCTATTAGACGCCAGTAGCCCCTCTGCACAGCTGTGACAACCAGAAATGTCTCCAGACATTGTCAGATGTCCCCTGTGACACGAAAGCACTGTTAGTTTAGAATCACCAATGCAAGTCAAACTAGGGATCAAATTGGAGCTGCAGCTGCTGGCCTCCAACACAGCCACAGCAACACCAGATCTGAGCCTCATCTGTGACCTATGTTGCAGCTTTCAGCAACGCTGGATCCCTGACACACTGAACAAGGCCAGGGATTAAACCCACATCCTCACGGATACTAGTGGGATTCTTAACCCACTTGAGGCACAACAGGAATTCCAAGTCAGTATCTTTATGTGATCCCTATGTTGTTGTTCTTGGGAGCTGTTGCAGAAAATGATGGAAAACCAAATAAGTGAGACTACAGCTTCTCCAGTCCTATTTCAAGCAGAGGTGCTCTGTTTTGTTTGTTTGTAGAGTAAGGAGTTTTTTTGTTTGTTTGCTTTTTGTTTGTTTTTGTCTTTTGTCTTTATAGGGCTGCTCCCACAGCATATGGAAGTTCCAGGCTAGGGGTTGAAGCAGAGCTGCAGCTGCCGGCATATGCCACAGCTACAGCAACGCAAGCCACATTTGCAACCCACACCACAGCTCACGGCAACGCCGGATCCTTAACCCTCTGAATGAGGCCAGGGATCGAACCTGCATCCTCATGGATTCTAGCTGGATTCGTTTCCACTGTGCCACAATGGGAAGTCCTAAACGAAACTTTTTTAAATTCCTCTCAATCTGATGTAATGTTACTAAAAAGATTCAGATATTGGTAACTAAAAAATCACTTTTCTAAAGAAAATGTCTAAAAAACATGCAAAATCTTGTTATATTCTAACACTGTTGGCTATCCATCTTATGAGAAAAAATTTGACCCATGCTGTCATAACGGTAACAGCAACATCATTTATCCTAGTATCTCTAGGGATAAATACGCCAATCTCTTAAGAATTTCAGTTGTGATTCCCACCCTGAAAAGAGAAGCCACTGGTCACAAAGTATGCTAATAAAGAGTGAAGAGAGGTTAACAGAGCCCACAACAATTGCTACCTGCTATGTATTACCAGAAAAAAAAATAAATAAATAACACAAAATGTATTCTCTTGGCCTGACTCAAAAGGATTAAAATGCTAGTTTCTATACTGACATTCTGTCTTATTTGAGATACAAAAACCTCTTTTCCAAATGAAATTTTATATAGACTCTTAATATATAAAACAGATAAAAGAGGAGTTTTACAGAGTGAAGCAGAAATTTATGAGCCCAGAAGCTCAGCCAGGCACTTACCCTAAGCATGATGTTGGAAGATTAAATCTCTATAGAAATACAGAAATGAATGATCTATGTGAACATTTATGTACTCATATGATGGCTATAATCATTATAAAGTGCTACGTATGGAGTGGGCCAATTGGCTCTGCTAGGGTTCTACATTCATACTCTCTACATGCTTATTTGATTTTCTGTAAATTTTCACAGTCACTTTTTTTGTGAATTTTCCTATTTCATTACACACCACAAAACTGGGCAGTTTTCCCATTAGAGTGCACATAATTATTCAGCCACCATTTACCTAGTGCTGTATGTATTTGGATAATATTTGATTCCTTGTTGACCCCATTCTTTCTGGCTATAAAAATCACAATTTGTCCTTTATAACCAAAATAGCAAAGCTAAAATTATTCTTGAGTGCCTGAGTTTTTTTTTTATTAACAGAGGTATAGTTTACATAAAGTTTAACGTAGTTCTTAAGTATTCAGTCAACAAGTTTCAACAATTGAATAGGGCTGTGTAGCCATGTAACTACCACCCAAAACTAGACATAGAACAATTATCTGTTTGTAGAAGCACTGTTTACAGTAGCCAAGACATGGAAGCAACAGAGGAATGGATAAAGAAGATGTGGTACATATATGCAATGAAATACTACTCGGCCATAAAAAAGAATGAAATAATGCCATTTGCAGCAACATGGATGAACTAGAGATTATCATACTAAGTGAAAAATTAGTCATACAGTAAAAGACAAACATCATATGGTATCACTTATGTAGAATCTTAAAAAAGGATACAAATGAACTTATTTGTAGACTAGAAACAGACCCAAAGATTTTGAAAATAAACTTATGGCTACCAAAGGGGGTGGTATTGGCATATACACACTGCGGTATATGGATGTGGAATAGGGACTTGCTGTATAGCACAGGGAACTCTACCCAATATTCTGTGATAATCTATGTGGGAAAAGAATCTGAAAGAGAATTGATGTGTATACATAAATAATCAAATCACTTTGTTGTACAGCAGAAATTATCACAGCATTGTAAATCAATTATACTTTGCTAAAACTTTAAAAAAATGAAAAAATAAAATATGACACAAATGAACTTATTTATGAAACAGAAACAGACTCTCAGACACAGAAAACAAACTTCTGGTTACCAAGAGGGAAGGGAATTGGGGGAGGAATAAGTTAGGAGTTTGGGATTATTAGATACAATTACTGTATATAAAATAGATAAACAACAAGGTCCTACTGTATAGCACAGGGAACAATATTCAATATCTTGTTATAAACCATAATGTAGAATATGAAAAAGAATAGGCATATATATGTATAACTGAATCACTTTGCTGTACCTCAGAAATTAACAGAAAATTGTAAATCAAATGTTCTTCAAAAAATAATAAATGAATGGCTCACCAGGTTAAAAAAAAAAGCAACAATATTTCCATCACCCCAGAAAGTTCACCTGTGCCCACTTCTAGTCTAAGTATTCCTCAGAGACAACCACTTTCTGAATTCAGTCACCATAGATTAGTTGTGATTTCTCTAAACTTTATATATGCAGATTCATACAGTTTATATTCATTGGGGTCCACTTTTTCCCCTTGTTGCAATGTCTGTAAAATTTATCTATGTTGTTTTGTGTATCAGTTATTCGTTCCTTCTTATTACTAAGTAGTATTGAAAAGCTCCATTCATCCTCAAAGCATTCTCTTCATACGCTGATTTGTGTGTATATAGGACACATTTTAAGAATGTAAGATCCTTACCAAAGTGGGTCTTTTGAGAATTTTTCATTCAGATATAGTCCTTATACGATAAACAATCATTTGAAGTTAATCTAGAATTGTAAGAGGGTCTTTGCTTGTTAATTTGCCTTTGTTTTCCAAATGCATTTCAAAATAATGATTTTTCAAAATACAAACACAACACCTGTGCTTAGCAATTTACCACTATTAACACAATCATCAGCTTTTAAGGCAATTAGGCTGTGTAAAAATAATCCACATAAAAGAAAAGAGCCAAATTCACAGCAGGTGGTCTTCAAAAGCATTTCTCTTTTGCATGACAAGAATGATGTGGTATTAATCAATAGATGTGGATAATGGGGAAAATTTTACCTCCTTGAACTTTGGGAGTGAAAATTATTTTGATATCTCATTTGGAGCTGTTATAAATATCTTAGTGATAAAATATGATGAAACCACATGGATTCACAGGAACAATCTGAGTGTTATTTGGGGGCTAAATACTTAATCCAAACATTAATGTTGGCAATGCCCACATATATAAATTGGTCTCTAGGTATATTCATTTTAAGTCAGTTGACCAACAAACATTTATTGGTTACCTGCAACATTCCAGGCCCAAAGCTACTATAAATACTTAAAGCTCAATGAGTCAAGACTGATTATATATATAACCATATATATATTTTATATATGTATATAAATTTATTATTTTTGATCACCTTTTTCTATGCCTAACTACTTGACTTTATCTGTGTAATTAAATTAGAAAGCTGAGGTCCAAGAGAAATTTAGTATATGCTCCTGATTTTAAAAAAAATCCCTTTTTTGGAAGTTGTCTTTTGGAGATGGGATTAAGATAGCAGAGCAGAAGGAGTGGAGCTCAACTTCTCTCATAAAAGCAGAAAAATTACAACTAACTACTGAACAACATTCAACCAAATAGACTACAAACTATCAAAGAAGACATCATACTCCAGAAGACAAAGAGGAGCCCACATCAAGATGGTAGGAGGGGCAATTACCTGGTATAAGCAGCTCATACCCACCATGTGGCCAGTCCACAGACTAGAAAGTAACTGTAACACAGAGACTCGCCTACAGGAGAGTTCTGAGCCCCACCTCAGGTCCCCATGCCTGGGATCTGGCATTGGGAGAAGGAGCCCCTGGAGTATCCGGCATTGAAGGCCAGTGGGGCTTGTGAGCAGCAGCTCCACGGGACTAAGGGAAATAGAGACCCCATTCTTGAAAGGCTCACACTGGCTTTCATGTGCACAGGGACCCATGCAAAGCAGAGACTCCATCGGAATAAGGGTCAGACCTGACTGAGGTTCTTGAAGGATCTCTGGGAAAACAGGGGGTGGCTGTGGTTCACTGCCGGGGAAGGACATTGGAGACAAAGCTCTCAGGAATGATCATCAGCATGTGCTCCTCTGGAGGTGGCCATTTTGGAAAAATCTGGCCCCACCCATTAAGGATGAGAATCCCCAGGCCAAACAGTAATCTTCCTGGAATCACAGCCCTACCCATCAGCAAACCGGCTCACAGCTGCCTCTAATCTCACCCAGAGACAAAGCCCCACCCACCTGAGGGGTAAGAATCAGCTCCACCTACCAGCAGGCAGGCACCAGTCCCTCCCATCAGGAAGCCTATAGCAAGCCCCCATAGCAACTTCAGCTGCAAAAGGGAGATGGACATTAAGAGCAATAGAGGCAACAACTCTATTCTCTGCAAAAAGGACATCACACCAAAAACCTATACAAAATGAAAAAGCAGAGAATTATGACTCAGATAAGAGAGCAAGAAAGAAAAACAAAAAACAGAAAAACAGCTAAGTGATCTGGAGATTATCAACCTCCATGAAAAAGACTTTAGATTGAAGAGAGTGAAGATGATTCAAGATCCTGGAAATAAGCTAGAGGTGAAGAGTGATAAATTACAAGAAACACTGAGCAAAGAAACGCAAGATATAAGGATCAAGCAAGCAGAGATGCAAAATACAATAACTTAAATAAAAAATTCATTAAAAGCAACCAACAGCAGAATACAGGAGGCAGAAGAATGAATAAGTGAGGTGGAGGACAAGCTAGTGGAAATCACTGGTGTGGAACAGAAAAGAGATAAAATATTGAATAGAAATGAAGGTAATCTAAGAGAATTCTGGGACAATGTTAAGTGCACCAACATCCATATAATAGGGGTACCAGAAGGAGAAGAGAGAGAGAAAGGACCAGAGAAAATACTTGAAGAGATACTAACTGAAAACCTTCACAACATGGGAAAAGAATCACTCACTCAAATCCAAGAATTACAATGAGTACCACATAAAATAAACCCAAGGAGGAACACCCCAAGGCCCATATTATCCAACTGAACAAATTAAAGACAAAGAGAAAATGTTGAAAGTAGCTAGGAAAAAGAAACAAATAACATAAAGGGAATCTTATCAATAAGGTTATTGGCAGATTTTTCAACAGAAACTCTGCAGGCCAAAAATAAACTCAAAATGGATTAAAGATCTAGATATAAAACCAGATACTATAAAACTCTTAGAGGAAAACATAGGCCAAACAGTCTCTGACATAAATGATAGCAACATCTTCTCAGATCCATCTGTCAGAGTAATGACAACATAAAGAAAAATAAACAAATGGGACTTAATTAAACTTAAAAGTTTTTGCACATCAAAGGAAACCCTAAACCAAACAAAAAGGCAACCCACAGAATGGGAGAAAATATTTGTAAATGAAGTGACTGACAAGTGATTAATCTCCAAAATTTATAAACACCTCCTATAGGTCAATACCTTTTTGTTTTTTTAACAAACAACCCCATCAAAAAAATGGGCAGAAGGTATAAACAGACAATTCTCCAAATAAGACATACAGATGACAAAAAAAAATCACAGGAAAAGATGCTCAACATCACTAATTATTAGAGAAATGCAAATCAAAACTACTATGAGGTACCACCTTACACCAGCCAGAATGGCCATCATCAAAAAGTCTACAAACAATAAACGCTGGAGAGGGTATAGAGAAAATGGAACCCTCTTAACTGTTGGTGGGAATGCAAATTGATGCAACCACTATGGAATACAGTATGGAGATTCCTCAGAAAACTAAAAATAGAATTACCATTTGATCCAGCAATCCCACTCCTGGGCATCTATCCAGAGAAAACCATGACTCAAAAATATACATGTACCTCAATGTTCATTGCAGTAAACACGGAAGTAACACAAATGTCCATCGACAGAGGAGTGTATAAAGATGTGGTATATATACACAATGAATATTACTTGGCCATGAAAAGGAAAGAAGTAATGGCATTTGCAGCAACATGGATGGACCTGGAAATTATCATTCTAAGTGGAGTTAGTCAGACAGTGAGACGACAACATCATAGGCTATCACTTACATGTGGAATATAAAAAAAGGGTACAATGAACTTCTTAGCAGAACAGATACTGACTCACAGACTTTGAAAACTTGTGGTTTCCGAAGGAGACAGGTTGGGTGGGGGGATGCTCTAGGAGTTTGGGATGGAAATGCTATAAAATTGGGTTGTAATGATCATTGTACAGCTATAAATGTAATAAAATTCATTGAGTTAAAAAAATAAAATAAAATAAATCTCTGCTTGCTTAGTTTTCCATGGAATCTGGGCAAGTTAAACACGGTCTGTGTGTGTATACAAAGGGAGAAAAATCTTTCTCTAGCGCAACAGAGCATTAAGAGAGATTACTGGAGAAGAGCAGAAAACCAAATATTGCTAGACAGAGCACAATTTATATGAAATGAGAGTAAATTATTTTCTAAAGCTTTCTCTCCCTCTTATAAAGATTCCTCTCCTTCTTACAAAGTGGAAAAGCCAGTTAAAGTATGTAAGTCTAATTTCAACACCCAGAAAATAAGACCATAAGGTACAGTTTCTAAAGCTAACTGGGGAGTTCCTGTCATGGCGCAGTGGTTAACAAATCTGACTAGGAACCATGGGGTTGCTGGTTCGATTCCTGGCCTTGCACAGTGGGTTAATGATCTGGTGTTGCCGTGAGCTGCGATGTGGGTCGCAGATGTGGCTCGGATCTGGCGTTGCTGTGGCTCTGGTGTAGGCCAGCAGCTGTAGCTCCGATTTGACCCCTAGCCTGGGAACCTCCATATGCCGTGGGTGTGGCCCTAAAAAGCAAAAAATAAAATAAAAATAAAAATAAAAAATAAATAAAGCTAATAGGGGCTGAAACGCAACTCTTTATTTGTGTAGTCAGGTGCCATTTTTTTTGTCTTGCCCTGAACACATTGATTTAATTCATTGAATTCCTAATCATACATTGAGAAGATACTATTTCGCTAGCTTTCTAAGCATTTGAGGACTTCTACATAATTATCACCTTAGCAGAAAAATACCCTTCTCCCCACATTTTTTTAATCTCATAAATTATTTGTCTTCCTATTTGACTATTGATATTTCCTGTCTTCACCATTTGAGCATCTATTCCAGTGATGCTGGGCTGGCTTGTGCCAACTCATAAGAACGGTGCCATTTCCAGGAATTGTGTGAACCAGTTGATATCATGCTGGAAACTCGAAATCAATGGCAGCAGGAATATTTACTCCTAGAAACTGGCATAAAGTACAAAGCAGGTCTTTGATCTGGGAAGAGGAGTGCAGAGAGAAAGAGATACTAAACACTTATCAGCACATACTGGTCATGCTTCTATGAAAGCAGTAGCTTATCTGTCTTTCTCTTCATTTCATGATCATCTAGAAAACAGCCTTTGCGCATGAACACGAGGGAAATATGTTTGTTGAATAAGCGAATGGACAAGTAAGTGAGGGAATGACTGGATGTCATGTGGCCAATACCTAGAAAATGGGTCCACATTGCAGGCTTTCTGGTTCATGATTTTCTGAGGGCTCTAATAATCCTGTAATACTGAGAATCCCCACCTACTGTACTCCTAGTACTACACTAAAGTGGGCCTCAACTTGCCCCAATGGGATCCCCCGTGTCTATGATTACAGTAACCTTCGGCCCAGAACTTGACCTTACAGACTTGGGAACTATAACTGGTATGACTCAGCCACTTGCAACTATTCTTCCACCACATCCTAATACCATGGCATGTTAGGACATATGTTCTGCTTACCCTGCCGTGAGAGCCAACAGGGACCTGCTCGTTGCACTGGGAACTCTACTCACACTCTGTGATAACCTTTATGGGGAAAGAATCTGAAAAAGCATGGATATGTATATATTAAAACTGAACCACTTTCCTGTACAGCAGCAATTATTACATCATAAATCATTTATACTTCTATATAATTTTTTAAAAAGAATAAAGCACTAGCAGTAGGTGTCGTTTGTAGGAGTGTCTATATTATTAATTCATACAAGTATTCGATCACTCTCCATTCCCCTGCCTAGACTCCTCCATAAGGCCATAGGCACGGGAACCATGCCTAGTTTGGCTCACCGTCATTTCTGTTAATTCCTCTCTATCTAACTGTATTACAGAATGGGTGAATAAATGATAAAATGCCACAGAGATTAATAAAACTGTGTTGTCAGTTATAAGTGCTCTGTTAATGGAGAAATATTTCACCTTATATTTTCTCATGGGATTATAAGCCTGTTCAAGAAGCAGGTTTCCTCCTGCTCCATTGGTTTCTAGCCTTTGGTATAAATATTCAGCATATGCTAATCTCACACAAGCACAGCTCAATACACCGCTTTACAACTCACGCGATTCCTGTTACAATGAAATCTCTCTTCTAAGTTCTTCAGAAACCCAATTTTGCCAAGTCCACACATCTTTGTCATTTATCTTTCACCATCTTTCACAGCATTTGACACCGTTCATGTGTTATATTCTTTTATTTCGACTTAAAAATTTTTTGATCGAGATAAAATACATATAACATTTACCAACTTAATCATTCTTAAGCGTATTGTTCAGCAGTATTATATATATTCACACTGTTGTTACGCAATCTCCAGAACTTTTTCATCTTACAAAAATTAAACTCTGTATCACTTCAAAAACTTCCCACTTCCCCTCCTCCCAGCCTTGGCAACCACAATTCCACTTTCTGTTTCTATGAATTTGACTACTCTCAATATCTCTTATAAGTAGAATTTTACAGTGTATTTATATGCTCTCCTTTTTGAAATTATTTTCTCCTTACCTTGTACCATATCAGACTGCTCTCTCCCAGTTTCTTCTATACCTTCCCTCCAAAGTTCTCATTCCCCTCCTGGCATTTCCCTTCCTATGACAGTTTTGGTACCTCACGAGAAGAACCTGAGACAAGAATTTCCTAGAAGTGATGCTAGGAAACCGTGGTAGGGACTGGGGAAGTGAGACAGGGAAGACAAAACTGCTGAAAGTACTTTATCCATAGAGAAGCATCACAATTTTGGGCAAGTGGAGTTCAGTCCCACTGGGGGCTCTCAGAGACGGTGTAGGATGCAGTTTGGAGCTGTCCCACCAAATGGGAGAAGACTGACGCATCTATCTACCAATCCCCCATCTTCCTGGCTGGGGCTCTTCCTAGGGGTTAAACCCATGGGGTTCCCACTGCATATGGGCAACCGTGCTCCATGGATAGAAGGCCCTCAGGCAGATGGTGCAGTGTTAGCAGAGACGCTGAAAATATCTGCTACTGTCCTTTTCTTTCCTTGTCTTTCTCACACTACACCTTGTCTCCACTGATGCAACTCATCAATATCCCAGCCTTTCATTACCTTCTATATAAGCTGAAACTTCCAAACCTTTCAGCTTTTCCTCCTGTGCTCTAGATCCTCTAGTTCATAAACTTACTGGTCACCAACTTCTGTGGGAGCTTATGGCACCTAAAAATCATCATAATATTCCTCTTCTGCTAATCTTATTTGAGGCTGATTGTGTACCCTCTGTCTCTGGTGGCCACCCTCACCTTCAGCTTGGTTAATGGAAGTGACTCCCTTGGTCTCCTGGGCCAGAAATCTGGCTGTGACCTTGGAGCCCTTTCTCACCATCACTTCTCAGGGCTAATCAGTTATCAAGACCTGTCAATTCTAATTCCTTCAAAGCACTCTAATCCAGCTCTTCCTCCACCACTGCTGTATTCTTAATTCATATTTTTATTCTCTCGCCTTGACTATTGTAATATTCTCCTAACTTGACCTCTCCTCCCTCAATTTATACTTCATCCAGACCATGCTTTATGCAGCAGGAAAAGGGATCTTCAATTGTAAATCTGGTCATGTCACTCTCTTTAAATCTTTTTTTTTTTTTAGGGCCGCACCCTCGACATATGGAGGTTCCCAGGCTAGGGGTTGAATCGGAGCTGCAGCTGCAGGCCTGCACTGCAGCCACAGCAACGCCAGATCCAAGCCACACCTGTGACCTACACCACAGCTCATAGTAATGCTGGATCCTTAACCCACAGAGTGAGTCCAGCGATCAAACCCGCTTCCTCAGTTGGGTTCGTGTAACTGCTGAGCCATGATGGGAACTCCTGAATCTTTTTTTTTTAACTTATTTTTTTGGCCACCCCACAGCATATGGAGTTCCCAGGCCAGGGATTAGATCCGAGCCACAGTAGTGACCTATGATGCAGTTGCAGCAACGCCGGATCTTTAACCCACTGTGCAGGGGCTCGAACCTGCGTCCTGGTGCTCAAGAGAAGCCACCAATCCCATTGAACCACAGAGGGAACTCCATTCCCCTCTTTGAATCATTTAATGATGCTTGCCTGTAGTACTCATTTAAATATTCTGTTTTTACTTTATCATTTACAGGAAGGCAGACATTTCTCTTCTGCTAGTTTCTGGAGTAAGCAATAGGAATTAACCATTTCTTAAATATATGGGTGGTAATAAATACAAACTGGTTAGACATGGGATGTTTTGGAAAAGGAGGTCTTTGACAATTAAATTTCTTTAATTCTTACTGGACTATTTAAATTTTCTCCATTTTGATTATGGTTGCAGTTATTTTTCTAAGAATATGTTCACTCCATCTACAATAGAGTAGTTCATAAGATTCGTTTTTATTTTACATTTTGGCTGCAGGTATAGTCTTTCTAGTTATTTTATGGATTTGTTTATTTGCAAATTCCACTCCTCCCCTATTCGGCCCTGCCAGAATCCTGTCTTTCTTATTAAGCTTGTCAAACAGAACGGTTTTGTTTGGCTTAATTATTACTATTTGCTGTTATTACCATTGTTCACGATTTAAGATTTCTGCCATTATTTTAAGATTTCCTTTGTCATTGGCTTATTGGATTTCTTCTGAGTTTTTCATATTTTTTATTTGCAAGCTTAGCTCACTTTTTAAAATCCTTTCTGGTTTCTTGATGTACATATAAAACTATGTATTTTCTTTTATGCTTTTATGTTCCTCAGAATTTGAAATGTTTTATAAAAAAGAAAAACTCCATTTGTCTCTTTGACACACAAACGTCTGATGCCAAAATTTTGAGTTTCTTCCAACACTGACCAATTCCCTCTGACACCGGTCAGGTATCCTACAATTCTGTTCAATTAAGATACTATATACCTGGAGTTAGCAGAAAATTGCACATGTTAAGGACTCAGTCCCACAAGACTGGTCTCACTTCAGATGCCACTGACAAGTCCAGACTTCTTGTATTTTTGTTTTGTTGGGTTTTGTTTTTCATTTTTTATTTGTTTTTGCCATGTCTGCAGCATGCAGAAGTTCCCGGGCCAGGGACTGGACCCACGCCACAGCAGTGACAATGCCGGATCCTTAACCATTAGACCCCCGGGACACCCCCAGACCTCTTACAGTTTTGACTGGCTAACTGTAAATCTGGGGTTCCCATAACTCCTTTATCATGTTTGAAAATGTGCCTGAATGGCTCATGATACTCAGAAAAGCACTTTACTTAGTAGTACTCCTTTGCTGTAAGAGGATTCAACCCAGGGACAGCCAGATGGAAGAGATGCAGAGGCCAATGATGCAGGAACGGATGCAGAGTTTCCATCCTCTCTCTGTGCATGGCACTCTCCCAGCACTTCTAAGTGTTCACCCACTCAGAAGCTCTCCAAACTCTTTGGAGGCTTGTTGTTGTGGAGGCTTCATTCCATAGGCAGGATCGATTAGATCATCAGCCATGGGTGGGTAACCAACCTCTAGTCCCAAGTGGGGCTGAAAGTTCCAACCCTCTGATCACATGGTTGGTTCCTTTGGCAACCAGCCCCATCCTGAGGTTATCCAAGAGCCCCAGGCACAGTCATTTCAGTGGCATACTCAGCATTTCCAGGGGTTTTAGGAGCTGTGTGCCGAAAATGGAGGCAAAGACCAAATATATAGTGCTTCTTATGCCACAGGTGTTTCATTACTGTTCATTCCTAATGTTTCTTAATTTGGATGTACAGTAAAGAGCTGGGAGTGCACAATCTAACCACTTAATCACCGCATACTGTCAAAGGAGGAATCCTTCTTGAGGTGGCTTTCATGAGAACAAAGCAAAGAGATCATAAGAAATACCGAAATCTGAAGTTCCAATTTCTTCCACGTATTTAAACATAAGTGATATCTATTACCAATTCTCACCCCTGGAAAAGGGAAGAAAAGAATCTCTGAATGAATGCATGAAAGATGACAGGTTAGTAACTCTAATACATTTAAACTGTTTTCTGGGAATATTACCTTATTCTAGATACTAAGCAGAGAGTAAAATTTTATGAGACTTCTTTCACATTTATTATTATTAAATAAGAGAATTAAAACATATTTTATCAAGGTGGCAGGGGAGGGAGGGGGATGGACTTAGAATCTGGGGTTAATAGATGGAAACAATTGCCTTTGGAATGGATAAGCAATGAGATCCTGCTGTATAGCACTGGGAATTATATCTAGTCACTTGTTATGTGGCATGATGGAGGATAATGTAAGAAAAAGAATATATATATGTAGGTATGACTGGGTCACTTTGCTGTACAATAGAAAATTGACAGAACACTGTAAACCAGCTATAATGGAAAAAATAAAAATCACTTAAAACATATTTTGTCAAATAATATTATTACCTATTTATCTTGATTACAGTAATCTTATTCAGTTTCCTCTTGTAAATGTCAATTATTTTTCCTGCAATTAAAAAGTTAAATTATGTACTGCTTGTCAGATCAATTTGTTTTTAGCAGTTTATGCTATTCTTTTAAATTAGATACATAAAGATAGTTTGATAATGGCATTAATGAAATTGAAGAAATTCTTGTTAATTTTTAATACATGAGTCTTACATCATCATCTCAAAAATAGAACCCCAGAATATCACACACACACACTCACTCACACACGCACCCTTTCACACATGTATATTTCAAAGGAATACTATGCCTTCTATCTACTCCTTGATTTACAAAGAATTTATATTTTAGATATATCGAACAATTACAAATTAAGTAATGAGAAGCAAAATATTATTATTTTTTAATAGCTTACCATAAAGTTGATAAAATTTTTATCACATTTTCAGTAATATGCCTTACAAGATGCATACTATAAGCTGGAAATTTCAATATGCATCGTAACATATCTATCTGTATGCAAAAATTATGTCCCACTTTTTCTAACAGATGAATTTGGCTGATGAGTTTTAAAATGAGGACTGGCTTTGCCAATTAGGTTATTCAGGAAACTTTTCCAGGAACTCACCCGTAGCTCTGAGATTTTCATTAAAAAGAAGAATGTATTTAAGTCATGTAATACCTCAAGATATTTTACTAAAATATTTTATTTGTAAAAGTACATAGACATTAGCAATATTTTGATTTTTCAAAACTTTTCAGAGTATAAATCTAGTTGAAAGAGTAATGAGTAATAGTATTGGATTATTCTTGGTAAAGCTTTTTTGCTATTCCTCATAGAAACTGAGACTTTAAACAGCTTGAGTGATTGGGAGAGATGTCCTTTTGCAGGTCTAGGGGTTTCCAATTATGAGCTTTCAACAAAATTGAAAGAGAAGTTTGTCAAGTTCATAGCTGATAGAATCATTAAAAGTTTATTGTGGTAGATTAATCAGAATGTGATTTGGCATATAATTGTAAAGTTCAAAGAATGAAACATTGTAGTTATTGCAAAATTCCTTCCAATCCTGTGTTTTTGTTTATGAGAAAAGTTTTCGCAGTGATTATATAAACAAAAAGAATAGAAATAGAAACCATGATCATATCCATGTCCGTACTGCAATAGAGAAATATTTACATCCTTCATAAATATGGACAAATCTATAAATTGAGCAAAAGTCTCATTTATCTCACTAAGAGAGCATTTGCAAAAAATTTTGCTTTCATGCTAATACTTGCTTCTCAAATTTTGTAGTATATTTATATTTTTTATCAATTATGAATCATCAATAATTGCAATGTTATTACAATGCATTTTTTTTTTTTTGGCTACACCCATGGCATGTGGAAGTTCCCAGGCTAGGGATTAAACCTGCACCACAGCCATAATCAGAGCCACAGCAGTGACAATGCTGGATCTTTAACCTGCTGAGCCATGAGGGAACGCCTACAATGTTTAAACATAGCAACTTTTCTGGTCATCAGCAATAAATTTTTTTTCAATTTATTATACATATTCTTGGTGCCAAGAAGAATATAGAATAGTCAATGAAAATTTTAAAATATAAAACAACTTACTTTCAGAAACGATTTGTAGGAAAAATTTGGCTTCATAGTGAGAGAAATTATGTAAATTTTCTGACTATCATTGGAGGATTTCTTAGAAATGTATGATGCTAAATTTCAAACTACCATTTGTTTTTAAATCCCTTTGTATATACTTAAAACATAAGGTAAGAGTTATTGTGTTGCTAGATTCAACTAAAAATTTGTGAGGAGATCTACAGTTTTTCAAAATTAATTTTAGGTATGGCAATAAAACATTTCAAGACCATTGTCTTTGGGTACCTCTCTTAGGAAAAGAGGTTTATGTGTGGGCAGCACCTGGACCATACAGCATCGCAACCACACTGTGTAAGGATGATTGAAGCTGGGATGGGCTATTGCAGGAGTCCAGACAAAGAGCTCAGGACAAAACCCTTGCCCTACAAGCTGCCAGTACAACAAACCTCTCATCGATTTTCATGTCTCTTCCAATGAAATTCCAAGGCCCTGCAATTCATGGCCCCTACTATTAAGAGAAATTATGCAAAACTTTGCCTTTTGTGTACTGCTAGAGTATTTGCTAGCAAACCTGCCCAAGGTTCATCTGATGTGCAAAGGAAATGCCATCCAAGAGAACTTTCTGTGATGATGAAAGTGTTCTATGTCTGAGCTATTCAGTATGGTATCTACTAGACGCATATGCCCATTGCATACTTGAAATATGGTTAGTGTAGCCTAGAAACATAATTTTAACTTTATATGAGTTTAATTTAAAAATTAGCCACATGTGACATGGTTATCATGTTGGACAGAACGACCCTAGCATAATGTACCTTTGTTTGACTGACTCTTTACTATTGATTACAGCCCAGATTCTGCAAAGTTAAATGTTAACTTAAGACTGTTAGGTGGCAAATGATTTCTGTCCTGTACCATAGGGCAATAAAACAGTTTTATTGCCCTGTAGTACATTAACCAGTTTTGTATTTAAATTTTTTTTTCTTATGGTATAGCTGATTTGCAATGTTGTGTCAGTTTCTGCTGTACAGAAAAGTGACCCAGCCAATATTGGAAGATAATATGTTATCTTTCATCATGTTCTGTCACAGGAGATTGGTTATAGTTCCCTGTGCTACACAGTGGGACTGGTTTTGTATTTAAGGATCTTATTTCAACATTTTTTTCTTTCATTGACAATATGTGTGTCTGTCTTTTGAACTCTCCTTTACCATCCTTTTGATTCTGCCACTAATTAGTTCCTGCTATTAAGGGACACGTGTTCCCTATATATTTGAGAGAAAGTAGTACTTTCGAGGTTGTTGAAAATTCAACTCTGAAGTTGTTTCCCATCTGACTTCATTTACTATTTGCTGAGTCCATCTAGCCCTTGGATTTTGCTTCTGGTTGTGATCCATAAGTACCTTCTAATTACTTAACTCTATTCAGAACCCAGTTCCTGTTTGCATTTACTAGAGGGAAAGAGTATGGATTTTAGAGTCAAGGTGGATTTTATTCAACATGATATTGGAAGTCCAGTCCAAGCCATAGAAATCAGGCAAGAAAAACATTTCTATAAGGGATCCAAATTGGAAAGCAAAAACAAAAGCTATTGTTTGCAGATGTCATGATACTGTACATAGAAAATCCTTTAGACATCACCAGAAACCTACTAGAACTCATCAGTGAATTCGGTAAAGTTGCAGGATGCAAAATATTACTTGCAAATACACTAAATATTAATTTCTATACACTAACACTGAGCTATTACAAACAGAAATTATGAAAATAACCATATGTGAACAATAAAAAAGAAAAAACAATCTCCATTTATCATCACATAGAAAATAATAAAATAACAGAATTCCTGCTGTGACTCAGTGGGTTAAAAACCTGACATAATGTCTGTGAGGATGCATTGATCCCTGGCCTCACTCAGTGGGTTAAGGATCTGACATTGCTGCAAGTTGTAGTGTAGGTAGGTCACAGATGTGGCTCAGATATGGTGTTGCCATGGCATAGGTCTGCAGCTGCAGCTCTGATTTGTCCCCTAGTCCAGGAACTTCCATACGAAGCAGGTGCAGCCATTAAAAAAAAAAAAAAAACCTAGGAATAAGTCTAACTAAGGAGGTAAAAGACCTAAACTTGGAAAATTATAAAACACTGATGAAAGAAATCAAAGATTACACAAACAGATGGAAAGACTCTTTTCATGAGTTGGAAGAATTAGTATTGTTAAAATGACTACACTACTCATGATAATCTACAGATTCACTGCAATCCCCACCAAAATAGCAATGACATTTTTCACAGAACTAGGACAAAAAATTCTAAAATTAGTCTGGAGGAGTTCCATGGCTCAGCAGGTTAAGAATCCAACTAGAATCCATGAGGATGTGGTTTAAAGGATCCAGCATTACTGTGAACTGTGACATAGGCTACAGATGCAGCTCAGATCTGGCAGCTGTGGTATAGACCAGCAGTTGCAGCTCTAGTTGGACCCCTAGCCTGAGAACTTCTATATGCCACAGGTGCAGCCATAAGAAAAATAAAAATAAATAAAACTTGTCTGGAAATGCAAAAGGCCTCGAATTCTCCAAAACAATCTTGAGGAAAAAGAATGAATTTGGAGGTATCAGAGTCCCTGGTTTAAAACTGTAGTAAAAAGCTTCGGCAATCAAAACTATGTGTTACTGGCACAAAAACAGATACATAGATCAATGAAACAGAAGAGCAAGCCTAGAAATGTACTCATACTTATAAGGGCAATTAATGTATGACCAAAAGGGCCAGAATATACAATGGGGGAAAAGACACCTCTTTAGTTTTGGGAAAACTGGACAGCTACATGTGAACAATTCAAACTGGATTAATTTCTCACACTATGTACAAAAAATAAATTCAACATGGATTAAAGAACTAATCATGAGACCTGAAACCATAAAAATTCTAGAAGAAAACATAAGCAGTATACTCTTTGACATTGGTCTTCAATATGTCTCCTAAGGCAAGGAAAACAAAACCAGAAAATAAACAAATGCGACTACATCAAACCAAAAATGTTTTGCATGGCAAGGGAAACTATCAAAATGAAAAGGTCACCAACTGAATGGAAGAATATATTTGCAAACAATATCTCTGACAAGGAGTTAATGTCCAAAATATACAAAGAACTCATATACAAATATACAAAAAGCTCCACAATTACCCAAACAACTTGAATTAAAAAGTGAGCAGAGTACCTGAATAGATATTTTTCCAAAGAAGACATAGAGATGGTAAACAAACACATGAAAAATTCTCAGCAACACTATTTATCAGGAAAATGCAAATCAAAACCACTATGAAATATCACCTCATACCTGTCAGAATGGCAATTACTAAAAAGGCAACAAATTTTAAACATTGGCATGGATGTGGAGAAAAGGGAAGTCTCATGAAATGTTGGTGGAACGGTAAGTTGGTGCAGCCGCTATGGAAAGCAGTATGTTCGTTCCTAAAATAGTTAAAAATGGAGCTACCATAAGCACCAGCATTCCATTCCTGGTTCTTAACCCAAAGAACATGAAAACATTAGCTAGAAAAGATATGTACACCCCGATGTTCATGGCAGCTTTATTTCCAATAGCCAAGATATAGAAACAAATGAACCCATCAACAGATGAACAGACAAAGAAGATGTGGTATGCATGTATATGTAATAGATACTACTCAGCCATAAAAAATAATGAGATATTGCTATTTGTGACAATATGGACAGACCAGGAGGATATTATAATAAGTGAAATAAATAAGACAAAAAAAGACAATACTGTGTGCTTTCACTTATATATGGAATCTGAAAAACAAAACAAATGAACAAACATAATAAAGTAGATACAGAGTCATAGACGTAGAAAACCAAGCTGGTGGTTGCCAGAAGAGAGGGGGTACAGGAGGAGAGAAATAGGTGAGGGAGATTAAGAGATACAAACATTCATTTGCAAAATAAATAAGTCATGGGTATGAAAGGTACAATATGGGGAATATAGTCAATTACAATGTCATATCTTTGTATGGTGACATATCGCTAGCAGACTTTTGTGATTCTTTTCAAATGTATAGAAGTAATAAATCACTGTGTTGTTTAGCGGGAACTAAACATAGTGTTTAGTTTACTTCAAAACCAAACAAACTCATAGAAGAAGATATTAGATTTAGGGTTACCAAAGGAGGAGGGGGTTGGGTGGAGGAATTGTCAAAAGGAACAAATGTCCCGATACAAGATAAATACACTCTAGGGATGTAATGTACAACCTGCTAAACACATTAACACTGATGTATGTTATATAGAAAGGTGTTAAGAGTAAATCCTAAGAATGCTCATCTCAAGAAAAAAAGTTCTCCTATTTCTTTATTTTTCTATCTATATGAGTTGAATATTCATTAAACTTATTGTGATAATCATTTCATGATGTATGTAAGTGGAATTGTTATGCTGTACATCTTAGACTTATTTCAGTGCTATATGTCAACCATATCTCAATAAAACTGGAAACTGGAGGAGCTCCTGTCGTGGTTCAGTGGTTAACAACTAGGAACCATGAGGTTGTAGGTTCAATCCCTGGCCTCACTCAGTGGGTTAAGGATCTGGCGTTGCCGTGAGCTGTGGTGTAAGTCGCAGATGTAGCTCAGATCCTGCGTTGCTGTGGCTGTGGCAAAGGCTGGCGGCTACAGTTCCAATTAGACCCCTAGCCTGGGAACCTCCATATACCATGGGTGCAGCCCTGAAAAGACAAAAAAACAAAAACAAAAACAAAAACCTGGAAACCGTCCCCAGCCCAAAAAAAGGAGCTGCAAGAAAATGAAGAAACTGCATGAGTGTTACAACCTAGTAGGGGCTGTGGGTTGTTTGGTGGTGGGTAATTCTTAAATGATTTAATCAAACTAAATATGAAGTATAAGAAAGGGAGGAAGAGGGAGAGAAAAAGACTGACTGCCAGCATGGCCAACAGGTAAAGACTGTTTGTCTTCATAGCGTAAATGAAGTTTTGATATTCTGGAAGGAGAAAAAAAAGCATTTAGGTAAGAAGGAGGGGGAAATAACTATTTCTCAAAATGAAAAGCCCATGGTTGAAACTCAAGTACCTGAAGATGAAGGCCCTGAGGTCACTGTCTTTAGGAGAGTACCCCTTTCCACGAAGAGATGAAGGTAAATGACAACACCACAGATTTGCACAACTTTAAAAATAGCTTAAAATAGGGAGTTCCCTTTGTGGCTCACTGGTTAACAAATCCGACTAAGAACCATGAGGTTCCGGGTTCAATCCTTGGCCTCGCTCAGTGGGTTAAGGATCCGGCGTTGTGAGCTGCGCTGTAGGTTGCAGACGCAGCTCGGATCCCGCGTTGCTGTGGTTGTGGCGAAGGCCGGCGGCTACAGCTCCCGTTAGACCCCTAGCCTGGGAACCTCCATATGCCGCGGGTGCAGCTCCACATAAAAGGCAAAAAGACAAAAAAATAAAAAAATTGCTTAAAATAAACAAAGAATGTCAAGTATAAAGAGAAAATTAAAGCGGCAAAGACTTTCGTGGGGGTGGTGAAAATCAAGATACAATATAAATATCTTGCTGAGGAAGAGACTCCATAAAGATTTCAATCATCGTTTTAAAAAATGAATCTCATAATAAATGACATGCTGGTAGAAAACAGGCTTGTTCAGGGAAACTTAGGAAGTATAAAACACAAAAGGAAACAGATAAAGGAAACAAAATCAAACAGACAGAACAAGGTCTTGGAAAGTGAAAGGTCGATGGAAATATTATAAATATTTTCAAGGAATTCTACAAAACGTTGACAGTGAAAAAAAGCTCTAATGAAGCTAAACTCAGCAAAGAGAAGAAGTTTGATTTCTGGCAGGCTCAACAGAAAAAAAAAAAATCAAGACCTAAGGGGAGCATGGAGCAGTTCCTGTAGGAAGCAGACAATCAGAATGAAAGCAACACTTATCTGAGAGAACCAATGAAATTACAGTTTATTATAAAATTCAGAAAGACCTCGAGGAAATTCTTTACAAAGAAAACGAATTTGAAGTTTTGAATAATTGCACTGGGCAGCTGAAATAACTGATAAATCACCAGAGTGAGGACATGAAATAAATCAGAGATGACAGATGATATATATCTCCTGGATATAAACTTTGTTAACAATAGCTGGAAAAGATTGAGGCCATTTCCCATCCCAACTGAGTGATGAGGTGTCAACCAGGCATGAGCTGGAAGAACAAATAAAGAACGTGAGATTTGTTCTCTGTGTTCAGCAAAACTCTCCTGGAAAATGAATGCAAAACCTTGCAGTGCGATGGAGGGATCCTAAAAGCGGATGAAAATAAACTGTGGCTTTGTAAAATAAACTGATTCAAGAAGAGAAGATGGGGAAAAGAAAGAGTAAAAGCAATCAGCTGCAGAGCAGATGAAAATTGACAGGTGACGAATCCAAGAAATGAAAGTGGAATTACAGAAAATAGAAATATCCAGAGGTAATGCATGAGAAGCTAGTCTGCCACTGATTAGGATCAAAATTCATACCACGATATGAAAATAGGAATGCTTCAAAAACCAGAGACTCTAAAACTGAATCCAGGAAGACTTGACTATGAAACAGCCCCCAAAGAAATTTTCTAATCAGTGGACGAACTGCATGGTGCATTAGAATCACCTAGAGGGCTGGTGTATACAAAGAGAGCTGGGCCCCATGCCTGAGTTTTCTTGTTTTTTGGTTCATTTGTTTCCATGTTTTGTCTTTTTTTTCTATTAAAGTATAGTTGATTTATAATGTGCTTGTTTCTGTATACAGCAAAGTGACTCAGTCATACATATATACACATTCTTATATTATCTTCCATCATGGTCTATCCCAGGAGATTGGATATAGTTTCCTCTGCTGTACAGTAGGACCCTGTTGTTTATGCATTTTAAAGGTAGTAGTTTGCATCTACTAGTTCAGTAGATCTAGGGTGAGGTCTGAAAATTTGCATATTTTTTTCCTTTTTTTTTGTGGCCACACCTGTGGCATATGGAAATTCCCGGGCTAGGAGTCTAATTAGAGCTGCAGCCTGAGGACATCGCCACAGCCATGGCAACACGAAATCAGGATCCAAGCCATATCTGTGACCTACACCACAGCTGTGGCAACAACAGATCCTTAACCCACTGAGCAAGGCCAGGGATCGAACCTACATCCTCATGGATACTATGTTAGGTTCTTAACCCACTAAGCCTCAGTGAGAGCTCTTGCATTCATTTTTTTTTCCTTGCATTCATTTTTAATATTTTTCCTTTCTCTTAACAGAAGAGATTTGTCCAGAACAAGTCTAATGCATGGGCCTCCACTTAGTCTTAGGGAATCCTGCCTCTGTGTCGGGTTTGGTGAAGCTTCATTGAGAAATCTAAGGAATAACTCTGATGATAGGTCAGGGGTTTAATTCTGATCCCAGAATTCTTAATTTTGCCATCTCCCCTTCTACCCTTCCCACCTTTCCAGGCATCCCCAGCATAAACTCACCAACAGGAAGATGCTCATTTGGTCCATTTGGACCTCTGCCCAAAGCCTAGGAAATTCATCTGCTTTTACTCTTCCTTACACCACCTTTTGCTGTGCAGTCCTTTACTTATCTGAGTAAATTACTTTGGCTTTCACTGGGACACAGGAACTTGCCTTCTGATCCTGTGAGGATAGACTGGGGCATCCAAGTTATAAAATATTCAGACTCTCTTGGTTCCAAAAAGAGCATTTTACCTGGTCTCAGATCAATACCTCTATCTATATCGCCAAACCTGATCCAAGAGGCTCTTCGCCTCTAGCTTTTGAAATGTCTTTTTCACTGTTCACTAACACCCCCGCCATACATTCATGATAAACACATGCATGCGCACGCACGCACACAACACATGCACACAACACACACATCTACTGGTCACAGCAATGCAAAGGACAATGCATAGACCTCTCTCGGGCTTTTAGTCTAAGATAATGAACTACTTAAACATTTCTCTAGATTCAAAGCTCTATTTTTTTTTTCACTTTTTATTGGAATAAAAGTATATACAGTGCAACGGACAGCTCTTAAGTATAAAATTCGATACATTTTGAAAATATAATAGCTTCCAAAGGGAACATTTGCGTCATCCAAGAAAGTTCCTTAATGCCTTATTTTAGGTTCGTGGACCCAATTCCAATGTGTGTGGACTGGGGGAGGGAGCAGACTTCCCACACACCACCAAGCAACTCTTGGAACATCAGCTGAGTGTTCTACAATTCGACTCAATTCTGACACCATCTACCAAGAGATAGCATTGTGTTCCACAGGTTAGGGGTTCGGTCCCACAAGACTGCCTATCCATTCACAAGCCCAGGTTGTTACCTGTACTTCTGATCAACTGGCTATAAATCAGAGCTTCCCACAACCTTCTTCTTAGATTCGATTAATTTGCTAGAGCAGATCAAAAGCTCAGAGAAACATTTTCTTTCCTACATCACCAGTTTATCATAAAAGGGTATAACTCAGGAACAGCCAGATGAAAGGCGTCACTGGGTCAAGGAATGGGGAAAAGGGGAGGAGCTTTCATACCCTCTCCAGGGGTTCTGCTCACCACAGTTTCCATGTGTTCACTAGCCTGGAAGCTCTGCAAGCCCAGTCCTTTTGGTTTCTAATGGGGGCTACATTACATAGGAAAGACTGACTAAAATCATTGGCCATTGGCAACTGACTCAAAACTCCAGGCCCTCTCCCTTCCCTAGAGGAGGGGGTAGGGAGTGCGCGCGCGCGGGGAGGGGGGGGTTTCTGGAAAGGGGCTGAAAATTCCAACCCTCTAATCAGCTAGTTGGTTCTCCTGCCAACCAGCCCCCATCCTTAGGTGAGGTTCAAAAGTTACCTCATTAACCTCCACTTAGAAAATCCCAAGGGTACAAAGAACAGATATTTTACTATAAATTACAGTGTTACCTGCCTCCTCTCAGTCAACCCAATAAGCAATCTCTGACCTGATCTCTATCGCCAGATATTAATTAGTTTTGTCTGGTCTTGACCTTCATAAAAATGAAATTACATATTATGTTCTCAGTTGTGTCTTTTTTTTTTTTTTGCTTATTATAATGTCCGTGAGAGTCATCCATAGGCTGCATCTTAGAAGTTTATCTTTTTGTATCATAGTGTTGTATTCCACTATTTGAGAACAACACAATTACTTTATACATTCCATGTGGATGAACATTTGGGTTATTTTCAGGTTTTGGCTCTTCATAAAGTTCTATGAAGATTCTTAACAAGTCCGTTCATGGACGTATGTTTTCATTTCTCTTGCATGAACTTCCTCCCAGGATGGCAATTACTGTATCATAACCATAAATGTTTGACTTTTGAAAAGACTTTTTCCCAAAGTTGATCATACCATTTTACACTCCAAAGAGTTCCAGTAGCCCTACATCCTCACCAACATTTAGTATGGCAATGTGTTTTATTTTTAACCATTCTAGTGTGTTGGAAGTGGTAACATTTAACTGTTTTCACAGAATTTTTTTCAATGTATACTGACGTGAAATTGTCCATATTTAAGCCAAGTTATTTAAGGCTGAGTTTTGCCTTTAAGATTTTTTTTTTTTTAAGTTTTTTACAGATGGGAATCTTGTCTTGAACCACAGTCTCCTAGAATATGACCTATTTTATTTTGAATTACTTAGATCATGTAATTTTAAACATTATGAAAATAAATAAATGCCTTTTAAATAAAATAGTTTAAATCACCAGAAAAAGAAATATAGGCTAGAAGAGAAATTTGGAATATTGAGTGTGGACTGTGCCGATTTACAGTTAGAATTAAAATAGGAAACCAAAGGAAGGATAAATAAAGGACAGCTATGGCATTCTAGATCAGTATTTATCAGTAATTAATAAACCACGACTCTGAGAATAAATTGCAGGTTTTCCATGGGCATTTAGTATATAATTCCACTATAGCTAACAAAATGAAATTTTACCCCTTCCTTAAATAACACTTAAATTATTTCCATTTGTTTTTGCAAAATATGCTTTTGATTTTATTTTATTATTGTGTTTTTGTTAACTTTTGGAGTGATATGAATTTTAAAACTTTTTTCATAAGGGTTCTGCATAAAATAATTTCTCAAAATATTTGAGAAAAACTGCTGTTTGTAATCTGTAATCTTCAAGGAACTTCGTCATGTGTGTTTTTTATTAGTTCTTCAGGTGATTCTGAGATACACTAAAATTAAATAACCACTGCTCTACAGCATCTAGCCACGTGGAAAGAAAACAAAATACAACTCAACTATGGTGCAGTTATCATCAATGACCAACAGGTGGCTCACTCGATCATGACACCGTACAGCGAAGCTCCTTTTCTTCTTTTCTTTTTCTTTTTTTTTTCAGTCAAGCTCATTATCATATCAAGGAATGTCCAGAAAAATAAACAGTAGGTGGAAATAAAAAACTGCAATTATGTTTTTAGACTTATCCAATTGCCCTTTATTCGTACCATCCTTGAATCTGTGATGCCTAACATGTCTTCTAGACAAACACGTTGGAACTTCCTTTCTCTCTTTCTCTCCTTTTTTTTTTTTTTTTTTTGGCCTAATTAAGTTCTCAGGCCTGGATCTGGGATTGAACTGAGCCACAGTGGTAATGACAAAGAATTCTTAACCACCAGGCCACCAGGGAACTCTGAAACTTCCTTTCTTGAATCTGAAAATATTTCTTTAGACTATTTATAGTAGATTGCATTCCTTTCTAAGAAAAATTCAGTTGTGTCAAGATAAAAATAATCAGGAAAATGCTCCATATGTTATACTGCATTTCACTTCACCAAAAGGTCAGGTAGTGATTAATTCTGCTCTGGTTTGGGTTCACCAGTCTAGATACCCTTATTGGTTCACATTGGGAATTACTTTAAAGATTAAAAATTTGCCTCTTAGGCCTAGATTTAATTATAACTGATCAATTGCAGTGATTCTGGCTGCAAAGTTGGCTTGCTTTGAGTTTCTTGAAAAAGAACACACTGTTTGAAATTGTATGGTAAGTTCTTTCTGGAGGACAGCTAGGTGGGGATTACTATTTCACATTAAGCCCCTGATCAAGGTGGCATGTTCCAAAGCAGGCAGGGATTCCCTGATCTGTGTTTAGAGAGAAAATTAAAAAAAAAAAATTTTTTTATTATAGTTGATTTACAATGTTTCAATTTCTGCTGTACAGCTCAGTGACCCAGTCATATATATGTATGTGTATATATATACACACACACATATATACATATTCTTTTTCTATGTACACATGCATATATATGTATATGCACACACACATTCTTTTTCTCACATTATTCTCCATCATGTTCCATCACAAGTGACTAGATATTGTTCCCCGTGCTATACAGCAGGATCTCATTGCTTATCCACTCCAAGGCAATAGTTTGCATCTACCAACCCCAAACTCTCCATCCATATCCCTCTCTCCCACTCCCCCATGGCAACCACAAGTCTCTTCTCCATGTCCATGAGTTTGCTTCTTTTTTGTAGATAGGTTCATTTGTGTCATATATTATATTCTAGATATAAGTGACATCATACAGTATTTGTCTTTCTCTTTCTGACTTACTTCACTTAGTTTGAGAGTCTGTAGTTCCATCCATGTTGCTGCAAATGCCCCAAGAATAGACTTAATTTACTCACTGACTGTTGGTAAGCATTTCAGACTGCCCACTCTGTACCAGATACTGAATAAGGTCTGAGAATTAAGACATAAAATATCTTTTAGTCTTGCAGGCAGACAAGTGGTCAACTTGTTACAGTCGTGTGTGATCCTCATCACTCCTGTAACTGATGGTTGGATGCTTGCAGTTTTCACTGCTTCACCGTCATTGCCTAGCACGATGCCCAGACCAGGGCTTCAGCTAAATAAATATTTTCTCAATTATGCTGCTAATATATTTATGGAAGTTATCATAGTTCACTAAGAGAACACAATAAAGAATTACAAAATTCAAACGAGAGAGAGAACTTTGAAGAACTTCTCTTACGTTAGTTTCCTTTGACTGGGTAAGTTTACAGAGGAATCCTTGCATTTCAGATTTTATAGTGAACCTGACATTACCCTGCCTGTTTGCCCTCAGCAAACTTTGCTATAGGCAAATTTATCAGAAACACCTAAGATTCAACCCCCGAAGGCTTTTTTTCCTGGCTTTGGAACACACACAGTTGTTGCAGGAAGTGCCCCCAAGAGAAGTGATGTCCAGGAGTTAGTGGATAAAATACCTCACTTTTTTGCTTTACAAATGGGATAATTCTGCTCTACCCTGTCTCTTAGAGTTCCTCAACATGATAGAATTTCTCTAATTGCCCAGAATGGTAACTGGCTTGATAAGACAACTTTTACTAGATTCCTTCAATTTTGGCTCATTTTCCTTTCCCCTACTGGTGCTTCCCGGCATCAGCTCCCAAGGAAAACTCTCACACTCAGGACCTCATTGTGGCTCAGTGGAACAAGAACCCTACATAATGTCCGTGAGGTTGTGGGTTCAATCCCTGGCCTCACTCAGTGGGTTAAGGATCCAGCATTGCTCATAGGCTGTGGCGTAGGTCACAGGTGTAGTTCATATCTGGCAGTGCTGTGGCTGTGGCATAGGCTGGCAACTGTAACTCTGATTCGATCCCTAGCCTGGAAACTTCTATATGCCACAGGTTCATCCCTAGAAAGAAAAAGAAAAAAAAAAAACCTCTTCCCCTCAACTCCTTGTCTTTGGGTTCACTTCTGGGGCAAACTCAAACAAACTCAATATGAGCTGTCCACATGGAAGCAGAAGGGAACTCTAGACTGAATAGGGACAGTTGATGGAATGGAGGGTGCAAGGCCTGGAAATGTTGATAATGCATCTTGTATACTAATCAAAATCTGTATTTTATTTGAAGGCAGTGGGGATCCACTAAAATATTTTTAAAAGGAGGGGAGAGAAACGTGTTATGTCATAGCTCTAAGATACAGGCAAGTGTAGACAGGCTTCAATAGCGAATGAAATAACCCAGGACAAGGGGTACTAGTTTTAGAACCTAATAAAACTTACAAACTCTTCCACATAAAAATGCACGTAAACACAAACACACAGTTTTGCAAAGGAATTTTCATGTGTTCACTGATCTCAATGCCATAGCCATAGACCACCTCAAGGTTTCTAGAAAAGAGGTCAGAGGTTCCAAGTGTTGAGTGAGATGCCAAGAGGGCTGAGAAGTTGAAGCCTTAAAAATAATAACATTTAGGTATAGACAGGAATAAAGAAAGAATAAGAAGCTGCCTCTGGGACAGGAAAAGACTCGAAGCAGAATTTTACTGGGAGAAAATAAAAATGTTTTGGTTGATCCACTTTTGATTAGTAGGAGATGACAGAATATTGCTGTCTAGTTTTTTATTTTTTGATATTAATCAGTCAAACAGGAAAAAAATGGTAATGGTCAATCAGAAAATATTCCATGGCAGAGGATACAAACTGAAATCTTTCAAGTGAAGTTCAGTTAATAAATGCATTACTTGGTTCTAACAATGTCACCCATTTGGTTTTCTTTAAGTTAGCTGTTAACATGTAAAACTAATGTTTAAAGACATTTCCAGATTTTTTTTTTTGGAAAAAAAAATCAAAACATCTAGGCCAATGTTCTCAACCAGTTCCCACTATCCGCTGAGGCATTGTCCCCAGAGAATGCGGTATGGGGTCAACAGATACAACTCTTTTACTCATTTGCATTATTGGCCTGGCCCTTATAAACTTTTACATCTTTTTGAATCTTGAATTCTTACAGTAAATTCTCATATCTCAAAACCCACCTCCACTACTCATCCATCCATCCATCCATTCATTCACTCACTAGCGTTTGTTGAATATCTGCTCTATGTCAGGAACCATGCTGTATGATGGAAATAAGAAAGGCAAACATGATGGTTCTTACTCCAAGCTATTTATAGCATAGCTGATGAAGCAGGAAAAAAAGAAAACTTAAAAAAAAAATCCTGTATTCAGTTGTACAACACCAAAAGCATCCCAGAGCATTGTGAATTAGCGTGCTTTGATCGCTACATTCAAAGATCTGTTCTGTCAAGTTATTACTCCTTCAGAGGTTGGATCAATTATTCAGGGAATAATGAAATCATTCACATCTTTTAGGAGTGGAACAAAGAAGAGCTTGAGTACAAAAGAAACAGGAGAAGGGAATTGTGAACGAATACTACAAAAGAAGGCAAGTAGGAAATTTTCCGGATAAAAAAAGAGAAAGGGGAATGTGGTGGGTGCTTTTTGATCCCCACTACCAGGCTGGCACACCCATGGGCCAGTGCTCCCACATCCCAGCTTCTTTAAATAATGATTGTTCGTAGCTTCCAGCAGTACCAAATTGCCTTCAGTCAATAGTAGCCATCTTCTATGGGAGGTTATAAACATCTCTTCTGGAGAAGGACAACCAGAATAGTAATTGGCTTGATAAGACAACTTTAACTAGATTCTCTCTATTTTGGCTCATTTTTCTTTCACCTCCTGGTGCTTCCTGGCATCAACTCCCAAATAAAACTCTCACACTCAGGAGTTCCCATTGTGGCTCGGTGGGTTAAGAACCCAACATAATGTCCATGGAATTGTGGTTCAATCCCTGGCCTCACTTCGTGGGTTAAGGATCCAGCATTGCTCACAAGCTGTGGCGTAGGTCACAGGTGCTCACAAGCTGTGGCGTAGGATCTGGCGGTGCTATGGCTCCGATGAACAACTGATGAACACAGAGATACAAATGACCAGGTGAGAATATTACAACTCATGCTCTAGAACTCACTGTGGGATCAGAACTCGCTGCGGGGCCAGATGTCAGCTGAGATAGTTCCCCTGTTCACACTTGTTTTCTCCACTCCTTTTCTCCTAGAATGCTTCCTCAATTAATCGCCTGCTTCTGAAGCCCTGTCTCAGGTTCTGCTTCTAGGGAATTCCACCCAACATAAAACACAAAGACCAACAAAAATATTTATTACTAATGACCTCATTAACAGAGGAGAGCAAAATATCAGACTCCTAGGGTGCAATCAGATTTTAAGAAAACTATATCAGGCTATAACGATATAGCAATGGCACTCCGTGATTTATATATCACAAACTCAAAATTCAATTTGTAGTTCCCTTTAGGGACGACAGTATACCATCCTGGAAGTACACATATTTCCCCATTAGAGATGAGACATTATTAGCGTTAATTCCAATGACAAATATTACCAGCGAACATGAGCTTCTAAGGGGCTCCCTGTGAGCGATAATGACGGGAAATTTGGTATCTGTTGGTTTGCCCCTAGCAGATGGGTTTCAGTTCTAGAGCAAAGGAAAGGGCTATTAACTCTGGACTTCTTATTTCCAGAAAACTCTTGACCTACAGATCATCTGGATTCTCACTCAATCATTAGATGAGGAAAATGAAGTCCAAACAGAAAAGGCTATGAGATCACGTCTTTAAGCATTTAAGGGGCGTCTTCCTGCCCTTGTACAAAAGCATCTAACAGCTGCCTCATTATCTTTCCTTCCACTGCGTTCAAATTTCCTCCTGCGTCCCTTTCCACCTCCACTTACTTTTCAGACCCCATAATATTGGGAGCGAGTGTGCATTTTAAAAGGACAAAGAGGAATTAGGATTGAATATTTAGGAATATCAATGTCTTGATCAAATAAATATCAGGATTTTCTTGTTGCTCGCAGCTCCCATTTCATTTATATGAGCATGTCTGGGGTATGCCCCCACCCTCCCATGCATGTCTAAGTACTCACTAATTCACATTCTCTTCTCCGAGTTGATTTAATAAGGTACAGTCTCACTGAGGAATGAAGCACTTGACCTCCTGATGAAATGACAGATGTTCCTTGTGTGGTCTATGGACTGGCAGCATCAGCAACACCTGAGAGATTGTAAGAAATGCAGATTCTCAGGCTCCAGACCCGTTGAGTCAGAATCTGTATTCTATCAGGATCCCCTAGAGATGTGTATGAGCTCAGTTTGAGAATCACTGGTGTACAACACGCACTTGTTATCGAGAAGTTAATAATATTTTCGGAGACATAAAGCCCAAGTGGATCAAAATGAGCAAAACAGTGAACACATGAAATATTTCAGGCGATTCCAGAATAACAAAGAACTTGACATCAAACCAGTCGGAACATTAACACTATGTGCTAATTCATTAAGAACAGCTATTGTCTGTTTGCCTGACATCTCTTACTTTTTCTAAGACCCACACCACATCCTTCTGGCAAATTCCAGTGCTCGCTCCATCCACACTGTCCTCATATTGTAATCAAAGAAGGCTTTTATCTTAACAAGTTAGACCCCAGGCCTGTTTGTGAACACAAGCAGTCAGCTAACACTCCCTGGAAAGAGCCTGTCTTGGGGAGAATATTTGTTAGTTTTGAACAGGTCAAGTGCCAGGTCCTTATTGGTGGCTTCCACCTGCTTTACCAGCATTGTCTTCAATCCAGGTTTTGCACCTCTCAGCACCTACATCCACATTTTGAAAAAACACTATATGTTGAATTGTCGAAGAAAACTCACAAATTTATAGCTCCTACCTCAAACCAAAACTAACTGATAATTCAAAGGAAACAGGAAGTCACCAGGCACAGGTGAGACATTCATCCCTTGAAAGAATCTAAGAAAGTAAGATACAGATGCCTCCAAAGACCATTTTTCTCCCTCTTTGAATTGAATTTTCGTTTTATATTCAAGAGAGAAAATTATTTCTGAGCAATTACATGGGACACTACACACATAGACCCATTTACATTTTGGAAAAGCTCATTTTTTAGTTCCCATTGTGGCTCAGCGGTAACAAACCGGACTAGCATTCATGAGGACGCAGATTTGATCCCTGGTCTCACTCAGTATCTGGCATTGCCATGAGCTATGGTGTAGCCTAAAGACGTAGCTTGGATCTGGCGTTGCTGTGGCTGAGGTGTAGGCTGGGGGCTATGGATCTGATTCAACCCCTAGCTTGAGATTTTCATTATGCAGAGGGTATTGCCCTAAAAAGACAAAAAATGAAGGAAAGAAAGAAAGGAAGGAAGGAAGGAAGGAAGGAAGAAAGGAGAAAGAAAGGAAGGAAGAAGAGAGGAAGGAAGGAAGGAAGGAAGGAAGGAAGGAAGGAGCGAGCGAGAAAGAAAGAAAGAAAGAAAGAAAGAAAGAAAGAAAGAAAGAAAGAAAGAAAGAAAGGGAGAGAAAGGAAGGAAGGAAGAGAGAGAAAAAGAAAGAGAGAGAAAAAGAAAGGAAGGAAGGGAGGGAGAGAGGGAAAGAGGGAAATAAAAAAAGAAAAGTTCGTTTTGTACTCTAATAACAGCCTAGGGTATGACTTCCTATTCTTCAGCATCCATGACCTATAAATACATAAATTCCAGTTTTGTGTGCAGTTGGTAATCAAGAGATACCAGGCACAGTCTATGAAAAAAAAAAATCAAGTGTGGACTCCATAGTATATTTCACCAATAAACACCATTAGTATGTTTACCAGAAGGTCTTTGTCTTCAGGTCATTCCCATATTTACATGGACATTTGACTGAATTCGTTACTTCTAGATATCTCTGCTAAAATGAGAATGGGTTACTGACAAGCTATTGTTTCATGTCCTGCCTGAATGTCTATATTTTCCATTTATCGCAATCAGTTTTGTCAGTAATCTGACCCAGAAACCTACAAGCCATCCTCAAATCCATCCTCTCCTTCTTCATCTATAACCAATAAATCACCGTGACCTGCATCTTCTTCTATCACTCTTGGACCCATTCATCTTTTTTTACTGTCACTGTAGTTCAAGCCTTTACAACTTCTTAGCCAAAATATTGTGATCTTGTCTTGCCTGTCCACCTCTAATCTCTTCCTCTTCAAATGACTGTCAGAATGGTTTTCAGAGTGATCTTTCTAAAATATAACTCAGATAAACCGTTCAACAGCTTCAGTGATTCCTGTGTGGCTAGCTTTTTTTTTTTCATTTATTAAAATTTTAGTGAAGTACCACAGACTTACAATGCTGTGATAATTTCTGCTCCAGAACTAAGTGATTCAGTTACACGTGTTCACACATTCATTATCTTTTAGATTCTTTTCCCACTTAGATTATCACAGAATATTGGTGGAGTTCTCTGTGCTCTACAGCAGTCCCTGCTGGCCAGTCATTCTACATACCTCAGTGTGCATATGCCAATCCCAACCTCCCAGTCCATCCCTTTCTCCACCCCTGAGTGGCTAGCTACTGCTGCATGATAAACCACCAATACTAAGGGGCTGAACACAACAATAATTAATTTTTATAGGTCATGAGGCCAGGGATGAGCTGATCTCAGCAGGACTTTCTCATGCATCTGTGTCAGTTGGGGTTGTTGCTCTAGGCTAGCTTGGCTGAGGTATCTTAACTGGAGCAACTTCATTCTACGTATCTCTCAGTCCCACCCTGGGAGCAGCAGACTGAACTTAGCATCTCTTTACAGTGATAATGGCCACACAAAAGCACAACCTGTACAAATCCACCCCCAAACCCTGCTTATATTACATCCATTAATATCTCAGAGTCAAGGAACGTGACAGGTGACTGCATGACAGATGACTGCCCTCATGAGGTCACATTCAAAAGTATATAATACAGGGGAGTTCCCGCTGTGCCGGGATCAGTGGCATCTCTGCTGTGCCAAGACTCAGGCTCCATTCTCCAGCCTGGCACAGTGAGCTAACAGATCTGGCATCACCACAGCTGCAGCATAGGTTGCATCTGACCACTAGCCTCAGGGAACTCCATGAGGTTGCCAAAAAAGAAAGAAGAAGAAGAAGGAGAAGGAGAAGAAGGAGAAGAGGAAGAAGAGGAAGAGAAGGAAGAGGAGGAAGAAGAGGAAGAAGAGGAAGAGGAGGAAGAAGAAGAGGAAGAGGAGGAAGAAGAATAGGAAGAAGAGGAAGAAGAGGAAGAGGAGGAGAAGGAAGAGGAAGAGGAAGAAGAAGAAGAAGAAGAAAAGAAGAAGAAGCAAAAGTATATATACAGGGAAAGGTAAAAACATGGGGTCAATAATGCAATCTACCATATCCTCTACTTGCCTGGATTTCCAGGCATGATGCTTATCTAGCCACTACACTCAGCAGTTTTATTATCTCTATCTTTTCCTCCCAGATGATTGTCTACTCATTCCTCAGAGCTGCTCCTCTTTTATTAGTTACATATGTCTAATTCTTAACATACACTATTATAGAATATTTGCACCTCAGTTTCCTCAACAAGACAAGAAACACCTTGAGAACAATCTTATATCTCATTCATCTATTTGTTTGTTTGTTTTTTCTTTTTTGGCCACCCGAGGCATATGGAGCTCCTGCGTCAGGGATCAGACCCAAGCTGCACTTGCAACTTACACCACAGCTGAACCAACACTGTATCCTTTAACCCACTATTCCAGGTCGAGGATCAAACCTGTGCCCTAGTGCTGCAGGAATGCTGCCAATCCTGTTGAAGCCATGCAGGAACTCCATATCTTATTCATCTTTGTATTCCCAGACTCCAGTACAGCACCTGGCCCTGAAGTTGCTTGATAAATCTTTGTTAAGTTGAATTGAGCAGAACTGAAAGTACATCCCCTAGAGTCTGAACACAGTTTGTGTTGTGCACCGTGTTTCCAGCAGTTCTGAAAAACTCAACCAGGCATCTGAGGAGCTGATGAGGAGATTCTTGGGCAGCAAACTCCTTTCTCTGGAAGGTTAACTTTTAAGAAGAAGGCAGATTCCCAGGTCTTAAGGAGATTTGGAGATCAGGCTGTTTGCTATAACAGGGAAGAACATGTGGTCAGTTGCAGCAATGGGCAAGGAAATTGGGAACCTGGCCCCAGGAAAAAATTGTAGAGGCCCCACATCATTCAAAGCTGGAACAAGAAGAATTTGATTCTAAGTACAAACGAGTTGTGAATGCTCTAAATCTCCCTCTTCTGAGGTCAAAACTGAATTTAAGGACTGATGGTGGAGTCATGTGACACCCATCTCTGAAAAGAGGAGGCAAGTGGAGAAGACAAACCAGTCATTTTTGGCAATTCTTGAAGCTATGATATTTATTAACCTTGTCATCAACAATGATAATATATGGTCTAGTACCAGGAAATAAGATCAAAATCATAAAGTAATAAAGATGTTTGACTGAATGCTGAATGAACTGGCCTAGGAGTGAAATTTGATCTACACGACATAGTCTGTCAATTCAGTGAGGAGGAAAATAGAAGCTACAATAAAAAGATTTTTTTCTAAGCAACCACCCTCCCTCTCTCTCTCTCATACATCTCAAAAGTATTTTGATGAGATGACATATGTTAATATGGCCAGCTGGACTTCCTGGCTAGCATGTGCAAAAAGAAAAAAAAGAAATCAAAGAGCTTATTAAACATCCTTTAGAATCCAACTTAATCATTATTCTAAAAATATAAAAATGGAGTCTCAATAGGAGAGAGGAAAATGCCAATACCGATCATTTCTCATAATTAAAGGAACAAAACAAATGTTTCAGCCATATTTATAAAATGAATATGTTATAATACTTAACCAGTTCTGTTCTGAGTTTATTTTTTAATGCATTTCTCATGGCTTTTTTACTTCTTAGGACACAATAAGGGAGTGAGAAGCTGGCTGTTTCTTTCGAAGGTTTGATTAACTTAGATTGTAAGGTCATTAAATCCTCCCTCTGAGAAAGCAGTTTTGTAAGGGATGAAGGAAGGCACTCACATGTGTTTTATACCTATAATGTTGTAAACACTCTTCTACATGTTTTTTTGTCTTTTTTTTTGTCATTTTAGGGCCGCACCCACGGCATGTGGAGTTTCCCAGACTAGGGGTCTAATCAGAGCTAGAGTTGCTAGCCTGCATCACAGCCACAGCAACGCAGAATCTGAGCCACTTCTGCAGCCTACACCACAGCTCGTGGCAATGCTGGATCCTTAACCCACTGAGCGAGGCCAGGAATCGAACCCACAGCCTCATGCTTCCTAGTCGGATTCAGTTCCGCTGAGCCACGACAGGAACTCCACTCTTCCACATGTTTTAATGATTTTGTTTCCTCTTAAACTGCTTTATTGTAATGAGCTCTAAATGCTTTTTGAAATTAATTCATTTTCACAAATAAAATAATTTCCTATTTTAAAATGTGTAACTGTCCAGAAGATGTAGCCCTACTATTAATTCTGTATGCAAATAACTATAAAATCCTATTCACAAAGACTTAATACAGGATCCTTCTTTTAGAGCACTTGAGATGGAAATTAACATAATCTATGGGAAAGAAGAAGATGTGATAGAGATGAACATCTGCAATTTCAGAAAAGTGAGACATTCCTTTTAGCTTGGGTATCAAGGTTGATTCTATGGGACAAATGAAAATGAAATTGAGACTTAGCATACTAGATTTGGACATGAAGCAAACAGTTCAGTCAAAGCTAAGGGAATATATGCACATATATGAATCCATGAATATATCCACATAGTTCAAGGTTCTGTCCACTGAAAAGACCTAGAAGCAATGACAAGACAATAGCCTTGAGCACACATACTGCCCAGATCTTGGTTTCTAAACACCATCCTATACGAAAAGAAATCACATTCCTTTTAAAAGTGGTTTATTCCCAGACAAAGAGAGTGGAAATACAAGATTCCTAGGGAAGAAGCCCCAGACCTTGGAATATCTTGTAGTGCAAGAAAATAAGGATGGGTCATGCTAAAAGGGCACAGGAGCCACCTGAATGAGCTATCATTGGCCAAAGCCAGAACTAGCTGTAATGCTATTACATGATAACATAAAAACTAAAATAAATATCCATGAATCCATGCTGACATATATAAGTAATAAAACATACTATATTGAGGAAGCAAAGTATCTCTTCCTTATAATATAACCATGATTAAAATGTGCTCTTATTAATATAATACTAATACACAGCACTATATATTATTGAATATATTACTATAATGCAATAACATAATTAATAAATGTAGAAGAAATGAAGGAAATGCAAATGTAGAAGAAATGAAGGAAATGCTAAAATTAATGGGTAAATGTTTGCAGAGAAACAGGATTTTTGCATGGTCTCAAAGTACTTCCTCCAAGACAGATATTTATTAAAGAGGGAAGAAATAGCTTTATAGT
Source organism: Catagonus wagneri (assembly GCA_004024745.2). Taxonomy (NCBI): domain Eukaryota; kingdom Metazoa; phylum Chordata; class Mammalia; order Artiodactyla; family Tayassuidae; genus Catagonus; species Catagonus wagneri. The sequence continues at coordinate 37,187,264 of PVHT021183543.1, forward strand.
AGAGAACAATTACAACAGATATATCTTGTATACAAAGATTCACAGCAACACTGTTGGTAATACAAAAATGGGGGGGGACTCCCAATGCCCAAAGACAAAGAGAGCATAAATAGAGATAAAATCACCCAAAAAATATTATACAGCAATCTCATGGATGAATCTTAGGGACCTAATATTGAGCAAAAAAATTCTCAGAAGATCCCATAGAACATGGTAGCCTTCTAAAAACGTCTAAGAACAATTAAACTAAACAATATATAGTTTAAAATACATCCATTTTTTATAAATCTATATAAATGTATGGGATGATTGGCCAACAGGGACCTGCTGTGTAGCACAGAGAACTCTACCCAATATTCTGTGATAATCTCTGTGGGAAAAGAGTCTGAAAGAGAATGGATATGTGTATATGTATAACTGAATCATTTTGTTGTACAGTAGAAATTATCGCAATCTTGTAAATCAACTATACGTCAGTAAAACTTTAAGAAAAGGAAAAAAATTAAAAATCTATACAAACGCTTAACATTTATATAAATTATCAACACAGAGTTGAGGATAGGGGTCCCTTTAAGGGCAGAAGGAAGATGGGAGAGGGAAGAAGCATATTAGTAGATGCACGTGTTTATTCACTTCTAGTTGTTGAGTTTAGTGACAGATCCAAGACTGTTCATTACCTCATTTGAAAGTAAGTGAATAATGAATAAATGAATGCATAAACGAAAGCTGTGTATGGATGGGTGATAGCTTGTCAAGAAGCAGGGATTATGCTAAATCTCATCCTGAGCAACTGAGGGCCAATTAAAATAAAAAGCCAGTGAGTATATAAAGAGGGAAAATATCCCTATGGTTATCATTAATAACACACACTGCACACATTTACTGAAATGTATCAGTACATGCTTCTCTCCTCACCCTTTATTTAATCATTCCTGATTAACCTTAAGCATTGAGTTAGGTAAAAAAAGGGGCTCTAAAACAGTCAAGTTTTCTGAAAGCAAAAGTGAAAACCTTTGTGTTTCCCTCATTCTTTTCATTTACTTCTTGTGTGCAAGGTTGTAATTGTTTTGAGCAAAGTAATCCACCAGTGAACTTCAGACACAGGAAATAGTACGTACCATGGACTGAAAAGCAGGGACTGTCAGATAACCTACCTGCTTGAGAATCTTCTGGAGAGTGGGAAATGGTGAGAAATGGAGAGCTGTCAGAAAACACAGGCACTTTCAGACCTTCAGTCCCTTGAAAACTTGAAAAGATGTAGTAGGTCAGGAATTTCAGTCATAAAAATAAAGGTCTTTGGGAGTTCCTGGCATGGAACTGTCTTTTTTTTTTTTTCTCTTCACACCTGAACCCCTGGCAGGAAAGGGATTTTCTAGCCTAAATGCACATCTGATTTGTATAACGAGGGGTATTCATAGAAGAGACATTTGTGTCGGAGGTCTTCTGTGCGGAGAAGGTAAATATTTAGGGCAAAAGAGACATGCCAGTAAACTGGTAATGAAGCTGGGGCTCTAAAGGAAGACAATTTTAAGGGACGGAGGGAAGGTGACATTGCTATCAAATTGACTTGTGATGATTTTTGTATACCTATAATCGAAATAAAATTCATTAAGCAAAAAAAAGAGTAATAAAAAATAAATAAATAAATAAATAAGTTTCTTTGGATTGAGACATAGAGACATAGAAGCTTCTTTGGAGGTGTTCCGATGGGAAACCAAAGGGAAGTTTGTATCGATCTATGGCATCTGCATGTATTCATGCTCAGCCATGATTAAGTGAGTTTGGTCCACTCTGCTGAGATACTGCACCTGCAGGCTTACCAGCCCTTGGGAGTATAACAGTGGAACTGGAACATAAATATCCAAAATTCAACTGGAATTTCAAAGGGCTCATAGATTCATATGACTAGGTGTTAGGAACTGAATTTTTATTCTGCCCTACAATTTGCTAGATGTTTAAGCACTTTTTTTTAAAGTCCATCCATCTCTCAATTCTATAACTTGAACATGCCTTCTATTTTTTTCACCACTTACTGAGAAACTTGGGCATGATATTTAAAATCTTTGTGCCTCTCTGTGCCTCAATATTTCTATCCAAAAAATGAGGACTGAAATACTTAAAATCTTGGTTGCTTTGAGTAAAATAGTGACAGGCGCATCATGATATGCACTCAATATGAGTGAGCGAAATAGAACTATACAATGATACTAACCTAGTTATAAAAAAATTAACTGAAGTTTGTGTAAGCACAGGATAGCTAATTCCAACTAGATATGTTACTGTATTTGCTGTTAGAACTGCTGAATTAGCCCTGACCACATTCTCTGACATCTTTAGACTCTGATATAAAGCTGTTTTGGATGCTTAAAATTATGCCAAACAGGATAGTACATATCTTGTTACCAAAACGTTGAAGATTCATGTCAAAATCTTCTGATCATATCATCTTAGACACCTAGTATTTATTTTTTAGTTTTTAGATACTTCTAAATACCTACTAAATTGCTATCAGATAGATAGATAGATAGATAGATAGATAGATAGATAGATAGATAGATGATAGATAGGCAGGATAGAGATAGATTTTATACTGTTTTTGCTTAATATGCTTTTTTTTCCCCTCAGCCAGGAGAATTAAAAGCAGAATTTATTTTAGGGGTGAATTTTATTCTGAAACTCTCTGCCCAGCCCAGACTTTCTGAATCAAAATATGCATTTTCACCATATTAAGTTTAGAGAACCACAGCTCTCAGATGACTCTCAGGTTTCTGGTTTGGGTAGCTTTGATTATGTGTCATTTATAAGATAGAGACAAGTCTGAGGCAGACGGATGGATTGAAGGAGCAAGAATGGCCAGGACTGAAAGGAAAGCATGGCGTGGCAGGAAAGGCTTTCATCTGAACCAAGGACAATAGGAGTATGAGGCTTAGTATAATTCCTAGCCCACGTTTTCACCTGGAACACTGCCAGTCGAATGGTGAACCAGTGGATGATGCCACACTTCCCCACAGACTTTGGTAAGAGTTTCAAGAACACTGGAGGTCACCGGTTTTCTATCTCAGCAGCAACTCATTAGCTTTGAATATGGGCACCACGAAAAGTGCATCCTATGGATCGTGATCTGAGCACTTTACATTTGCCGCTTATAATCCTTACAATTACTCTGAATATTCTATAAACAAAAGACTAAAAATTATTAAAAGCTAAGTAGACTTCCAAGGGCATCCAAATAGTAAGTGATAGAGTCAAAACTGTAAACTAGTGGTTATCTGTGGGGAGAGGGAAGGGGGCAAGAGGTACAAAGATATTACGTATAAAAGAAAATATATGATACGTAATAGTTTATACCTGTTGATCCACCACCGCCACATTGCCCCTCCCCTCCCCCTCCTCTCTTCCCTCTCTCTTCAGGTAGTTTTGCAGGTGGGACTTACCTACAGAGAAAGGAGACACCAAAGCTTTTTACCAGGAAGCAGCCAGTTGTTTCTGCCGGCAATGGCTCATTGGATTAATATCCAGATGCTGAGCCCTGAACACAGCGGGCCATGGCCTTGTATACCCCCGTAGGTTTTCTGCCACATCTGAATTCCTTTGTCTCCCTTATAAGATCCTCTATAAATTCTGAGCAGACAGTTATAAATACGCATGCGCTCATGGATACAGGTTATGCTACATTGTTGTAGAACTGCGCATGTGCACACAGATGTTGGTGTTGCATGTTGCCTTCCCTCTGTTCTGGGAGGGTCTTTCACCCTCCCCACTACAGTTTGTTCTCTGTATCTGTGAGTCTGTGTCTTTCGACCCCGGATTCTGACTCCAACCTCAAAGGCTACTTTCCAACCTGTCTCATTGCTTCTTTCATTTATTTATTTATTTTTAACTTAATGAATTTTATTTCAATTATAGGTGTACAAAAAATCATAACAAGTCAATTTGATAGGATTTGCATCCCAAACCCTCAGTGCATCCCCCCACCCCCCAGATTGTCTTATTTGAAAAACCAAAGGTTTTCCGAAGTCTGTGAGTCATTGTCTGTTCTGCAAAGAAGTTCGTTGTGTCTTTTTAGTTTCCACATGTAAGCGGTAGCATTGGGTGTTGCTGTCTAACTGTCTGACTGGTTTCACTTCGCATGATAATTTCTAGGTCCGTCCATGTTGCTATAAATGTTGTTATTTCATTCCTTTTAATGGCTGAGTATCAAAAAGTCTACAAACAATAAGTGCTGGAGAGGGTGTAGAGAAAAAGAATCCCTATCACACTGCTGGTGGGAATGCAAATTGGTGCAACTACTTTGGAAAACAGTATGGAGATTCCTCAGAAAACTCAAAATAGAATTACCATTTGATCCAGCAATCCCACTCCTGGGCATCTATCCAGAGGAAACCATGACTCGAAAAGACACAGGTACTCCAGTGTTCATTGCAGCACTCTATGCAATAGCCAGGTCATGGAAACAACCTAAATGCCCATCAACAGAGAAGTGGATAGGGAAGATATGGTACATACACACAATGGAATATTACTCAACCTGTCTCATTGCTTCTTGAAGGCTGTCGTGTTGGCAGCTAATGGTGTGAGCATCAAGCCACCTTCAGCTCTACCTCACAAAGATGCCTAAAACTTGCTCTCGTTTTAACTTGTTACTGCTCATTTATAGCAGTATGACACTGTCCTGTTCAAATCAGGACAACCGCAAGTACCACTCAAAAGCATTCAACATTTTGTTATGCAAAAGAAAAAGGGAAGAAAAATACCAGCCAGGTAAGTACTGAATGTGTTGCCTTTCCATTAAATCAAGTCAGTTTTTCCCTTATCAACACACTGGGAGGAAGTGGCTGTGTGAGATAAAACTGGGCAAGTCTGGTACCTAATTCTAACACAGTCACTTACTGGCTAAACTGGCCTTAGGCAAATCACTTAATTTCTCTGAGTTTTTATTTCCTCATCCATAGAAGGATTATTGCAATACCTTCTGCCTCATGGTGGTATCAGAATTAATGAGATTACATAGGTAGGGCATGTAGAAGAGAACCAGTAAATGTTATATGTATAATAAATTGCTGTTATTGGTCATTATTACTGTTTGTTACCAATCTCAGCTTATCAATAACCAATGTTGTCGTTGGACCAATTCTTACAGTTCTTATCATGATTGCAAGATACTTTTCAGCAATAATCATCAGGAACAACACACCTGGGCCACACAGTGAGTTTGCAGGTAGAGGAAGAGCCGAGCTGGGGTTTTGCTTTTATTGGAATCAAGGGTGGGGGACCTAGGGTTTTGTGGGATCAAAATTTTTGGTAAATTTAAAACATAAGAATAGTAATATAAAGTATGGGGAGAGAATAACAGTGCCCCAAATGGTCAGTTATCAAAATCAGGCACTTGCATTAAAAAGAAAGAAAAAATAAAAACAAACAAACAAACAAAGAAGACAAAAAAAAAAAAAACCCCACAACCATCAGGGCTTACAATACAATTATCTTTTAGCAAACTTAATTTTTAAAGTCTGCTTTTTCACTAAGCAAAGGAAAAATTATCTTCCTATCATCTATGTATGTTGGCATTTTCACTTTTTAAGGTCTTGAATAGTATCTTACATTTAATTAACTGCTAAATAAAATGTCCACAGTTTGTCTAATTCTCCAGTAACCCATAACATAGACCAGAATAATAACATGAGGTCAACAGGGCATGTGCTCAGGAGCTAATGATGATTTTGCGCTAAAACATTTCAATTCTCTGTCTTCTACTTATAACCAATTTCAAAGGCATCTACCATGTGAAAGGTCTTGGGCTACACATTAAGGAACACAAGGTTTCCCTCTTCTCAGGGAGCTACAAATCTAGTAAGAGAAAATTAGGCTTGGCTTGTATGATAAATTATAGACATGATGTGTTCTGTGTCACAGCTGTGTACTGACAGAAGCTCTAAGAAGAAGGTAAGGAAGTAGTCCTGTTCCAAAGGAATATAGTAAAAAAAATTCTTTCATAGATTGAATGATATGGGGTCTGGGCCTTAAAAAAATGGAAATGGAGTTCTCTTGGGGCACAGTGAGTTAAGGATCAGGTATTGTCACTGTAGCGGCTTCGGTTACTGCTGTGACTCCGGTTTTATCCCTGGCTGGGGAGTTTCCACGTGCTGCAGATGCAGCCAAAAGAAAAAAAAAAGGAAAAGAAATAAAGGTGGATATTGCTGGGGCTTTGTGTTGAAGAAACAATTAGAACAGGGCAGACATTTTGATACAAACTGGTTGCTTGTTTACAGCCAGTTCAGATCTAGTTGCTTGGTTATTCTATTTGGTTGATGTTCATTCAGGTTCAAATACTTTGAACAGCACATCTGAAGCACAGCTTCCCTGTTCATGGTTATTTGCCGGTAGCTAGGCACATGGTAAATATTTGGAAGGAAAGTTTGTAGCTAAGAGTCTGCTCCAGTAACGTTTTTTTGTTTGTTTGTTTGTTTTGGTTGCTCCTAAGCATGTGGAAGTTCTCAGGCCAGAGATGGAACCCGCGCCACAGCAGTGACCTGAGCCTCTGCATTGACAATGCCAGATCCTTAACCCACTGTGCCACAAGGGAACTCCTCTAGTAATCTTGAGTGTCCTTTATGACTGGTATCTAAGATGCCTATGTGGACTAGAGGAATGAAAACATTGGGAAGAAAAACTGTCATAAGTCACAGAGATATTACGAGTCTACCCTAAGAAATTTTGACTTTATTTCATAACAGTGGATAAAATTGAAGGCTTTTTGGTGGAAGAAATGATATGGCCATGACTTCTATTCAAGAAGTTTACTCTGGCAGCTATGAGAGGGTAAACTGGACGGATAGGATCGTGATTTGGCGGAGGGAGGACCAGAAAGAATCCAATAGCAGGTCATTGCCATTTCTGAGAACAGAAATAATGAAAGGACAGATCATGCCATGGGAATAGAAGAAGACGTAAGAGGCAATTCAGAAATATGCTCCCTAGAATTCTGCACCAGAATTGAGGGCCTTAGGCAATCAATTAATTCCTTTTTTTTTTTTGGTATTTTTAAAATTATAGTTGATTTACAATGTTGTATTGTAATTTACTCATAACTCATTTTTATATTTTTTAGACAAAGAAACAGACAAGACAAAGGAGTTGGAGCTTTGAGTAGTAAATTAGTGAGGAAACAATTGGGTTTGTTGATTAAGGCTTCTCGGTCCTGAATTCCCTGTCCCTGGTGATAAGGATGTCCCTTTGCTTCTTGGTACGGGGAGAATACCTTGCACATGGGAGGTTTATTTCCTGGTTTCAGGGGGACAAAGGAAGGTCAACATGTCCTTCTTGCCCTGGCTGTTTCTTAAGTAACTTTAATTCAAAATCTTCAAAATGCCAAAGTGGCATATTATGAAGTGTCCTGCTTTGAACCCCATCACCAGCAAATACCTTTCCCACTTAGGGAATATCCCCGATTTTGGATGCAGATCCTAATTCCAACCAGGGAAGATAAAGGGGGCAAGTATTCTCTTTCCTCTCTGCCTTGAACATAGGGCACGATCACGTTACCTAATTGGGGTCAATGAAATGCTCCTCTCCAGGATTTTGAACTATCCATACCCTTTGCCATGGCAGCTCTGAGACTGAGAGTCAGAAGTCCAATGACAAGTGTCCAGTGGACAGTGACGGAACTCGAAAAGGAGCCCAGGATGCAGTCTTGGCTGTGTTTCCTTCTTAGTCACCCTGGTCCCCTTGACTACTGTTCATTTTCCAAAACTGGTTCTCTAGATCTTTTTTTTGATTCCAAAGTCTAGCAAATATATTTCCAAAACATTCTTTTTTTTTTTTCAGTTTGGCCATAAACTTTTGATAGAAATAAACATACAAGGAAGTACGTAAGTCATGAGTGAACACCTCAGTGAGTTGTATGAACTGGTTCGTATGCATATATGACAGGCGCCACGGTGTCACGGTGAGCACTCTGGACTCTGACTCCAGTGATCACAGTAGGACCTAGAACAAACTCGTTGCGGGTATAGCTCAGGAGTAGAGCATTTGACTGCAAAACATTCATTTTTTAACTTCAGTGAGCCAAAGCTGTTTTTGGACGTTTCCACAAATTTGTGGTCTGGTACCTCAGTCTCCCATAAGGCAACCCACATGGTCCTGCCTTCTGTTCAAATCCTGACATTACTGTGTCTGCAAGCTCTTCAGTAAAAGAGCTAGCAATTAATAAAAATGCTCATTTCTATGTTTGCCAGTCAATTTTAATTTTTAAATCAGAGTCTGCTAATTCAAACGGGTCTCGTAAAGGAGGACTATGTATATTGATTACTCACTCAACAAACATTGAATTCGTACTGTGAACCAGACTGCTCAGGTTCTGGGAATTAAAAGACAAATAAGATATCATCTCTCCTTTTCAGGAACTCTCAATCTCAGCAAAAGACCTAGATGTGAACCAGTAGTGACGGGACCTCTTCTAGGTGTCAAGATGGCAATAGCTTCAGAGAATTCAGACTGTCGAAGGACAGGTAACCTCTCAGCAGGGTCTAGAAGGATGAGCCAGAAGTTTCCCAGATGTATAAGAAGTGGTATAAATATTCATGAGTATAAGGAAACACGTTACAGGAAACAAGCTTTTAAGTCAAAGATGTGGTCATTCATCCACATTGATTTTAAGTTTCATTTTCCTGACCTCTAAATTAGTTGTTCCTAGAGGAATTCTCCATTTAATGAAGATTAAATGAGAAAGCACAGAGGAGGCTCCTTTGAGAATGTAGGCTTTCACCAAATATTAGTTCCTTTCCTTCGTTATTGCTGCATTTATTTGAAGAACATTTTTCATCAGGGTTTTTTCTGCCAGATTCATGAAGCCCACTGCTTTAAAAGAAAGTCAAATTAAATTTTAAATCAATTTAATACGTCTCCTGAAAATATTTTTAAGTGATTATTTAGATAGAAAAACACATAAGTAGAACTAGTGACTGAAAAAGCATTCAAGTCATTTGTTTAATAAAATGCTGGAAAAGACAGGACTGGCATACCATCTGCCATCCTGGCCTCAGCTGTATTTCAACTCCAGAGTTTCTATTTGATTCTGTTTGATAATTTCTATCTCTTTGTTGATATTTTCTATCTGATACAATAGCATCATTGTACCTTCTTTTACCCTTTAATCATGGTTCCCATTAGTTTTTTTGTTTTGTTTTGTTTTGTTTTTTGCCAGTAGTTGCATCATGTGGAAGTTCCCAGGCCAGGGTTCAAACCCATGCCACAGCAGCGACCCAAACTGCTGCAGTGACAACACTAACAAACTTCTCCATTAGTTCTTTACAATGGCTATTTTGAAGTCTTTGTTAAATCCAACATCTGGTTGCTCTCAAAAGTACTTTCTTACTTGCTCCTTTTCCAACATGCGGGTCAGCCGTTCCCGTTTCTTTTCGTGTCGTGATATTTTGTTGGGAAATGAACACTTTAGATAATATACTGTAGTCACTCTGGGTATTCTCCTCCCCCCTCCAGGACTTGTTATTATTATTGCTTATTCATTTGTTTAATGTCTGGATGGATTATTTGAGTGGTGTCTATTTCTTCACACCGTGTGGAGCCTCTGATGATGCTCCTGGTAGTGTTGCAGGAAGGGGACCTCTTCCAGGGCCCGAGAATGGGCTCTTGTCTAACAATCAGGAATGAATTGTCTGAGGAGACACACGTGTTGACAAAACAAAAGACTTTATTGGGAAGAGGTGCCTAGAGGAGCCGCAGGATAAGGGAAACCAGGAAAACTGCTCTGCCATGTGGCCTAAAGTCTTTGGTTTTATGGGAATGGGTTAGTTTCCGGGTTGTCTAGCCAGTCATCTCGCTTGATCCATACTTGTTCTGGCCCAGGGTCCTTTGTGTGTGTGTGCACCTCTAAGCCAAGATGGATTCCAGTGCCAAGGATCCTGGCAGGCTGGTCATCTCCTACCTCCTATTGGTCCACCCCAAACCAGTTAGTCTTCAGGGCAGTGCCATGTTCTTTACTAGGGCTTCCTGTTGTCAGACAACTTATGCAAGAGGCTATTAACATGCCTGGCCAAGGTGGACAGTTTTAGTCAATGGTTCCCTAACAATGGGGGCAGGGTGTCAGTTTTGGATAAGACCGTAGTCACCCTGAAAGGACAGGAATCTCAACAGAGCTCTCTTAGCCTCTTTGTCTCTTTCCCTGATCACACCCAGCCCTTAAGAGCTACTGATTGCTGACAAGCTGCGGCATTTTTCTCAACAATGTTCCAGGGCATAAATGGCTCTACAAACTACTACCATCAAACTCAGGCTCCAATGAAAAGATAGTTACTAAAGTCAGTGTTTCAGATTTGTGCTGACCCCAGAGAGATCCTGGCACACTACCTCTCCCATAGTTTATTCTCTGTCTCCAGTGAATCCACCAATCTCCTCCCAATTCCCTCTCACCACAGCCTCCATTGTTTCTGAGCACACCAAAGGCTTTAAACTTCTCTCCACTCAGTGCAAAGAAGTCAGTTCCTTGGTGCAGAGATTAGGAGCTCTTTGGGGTTTTGTTGTTGTTGTTTTTCTTTGTAGGGCTGCACCCATGGCACACGGAAATTCCCAGGCTAGAGGTCATATTCGAGCTGCAGCTGACAGCCTATGCCACAGCCACAGCAACTTGGGATCCAAGCTGAGTCTGTGACCTACACCACAGCTCAAGGAAATGCTAGATCCTTAACCTACTGAGGCCAGGGATCGAACCCGCATCCTCATGGATACTAGTTGGGCTCATTATCTCTGAGCAACAATGGAAACTCACTATATATAATAGTCTACATCTGCTAAATCTAAATTCTCAGTCCACCTCTTCTCCACCCCTCTTTGGCAACCACAAGTCTGTCCTCTATATCTGTGAGTTTCTTTCTGTTTTGTAGATAAATTCACTGGTATCATATTTTAGATTCTACATATAAGTGATATCACATGGTATTTGTCTTTATCTTTCTGACTTACTTCAATTAGTATGATAATCTCTAGGACCATCCATGTTGCTGCAAATTGAATCGTTTCATTCTTTTTTATGGCAGAGCAATATTCTATTGCATATATGTACCACATCTTCTTTATCCATTCATCTGTTGATGGACATGGACATTTAGGTTGTTTCCCATGTCTTAGCTATTGTGAATAGTGCTGCAATGAGCATTGGGGTGCATGTACCTTTTTGAATTATGGTTTGCCTGGATATATGCCACAGGAGTGGGATTGCTGGATCATATGGCAACTCTATTTTTAGTGTTTTAGGAGCCTCCATACTGTTTTCCATAGTGGTTGTACCAACTTACATTTCCAGCAGTGGTGTAGGAGGGTTCCCTTTTCTCCACACCTTATACAACATTTGTTATCAAATTTTTTTTTTCAACCTAAAAAGTGGCCAAAAGCTGCCTGCTTAGGCCACTTTTTAGTTACTGTTTCTATAGAATCTCCATGCCCATGAATTAAACCTTCTTTATTTTTTTCCTGTTAATCCGTCTTTTGTCAATTTCATCATTAGCCCAGCCACCTGAATTCAAGAAAGATGAAGAGGGAAATTTCCCCCTTCCTGAAAACCTTCTCTCCTGAATTTTTCACATTTAAACATTTTCCTTTTGGATTTATCTGTATGATTCTTTGCAGGAGAATGTTTTTAATGGCAGTGAATGGGGGAAGAGAGGAGACTTTCTAGGTGCTACCAGAACTCTAGGTCTCTGAAGACTTCAAAATGAATATATTTTTAAAACTTTCCAGAACATATTTGTTGAGAAGTGTCATGGCTAGCTAAACTCAAGTAACTGGGATAGCAGATGTTAATATGTTTACCAAGAATGAAATAAAAATCTCGGTATATTTTTCATAGTGTTCCATATGGATGACACAAACATTTTAAAAAGTCCAAACAGTTTGTGTTTTATTTTTATCTGAATATATTACCTAATACACTCGATGTCTTTTCAAATATAACATTATAGGAATTTTTTAAGGAAAAGGAAAGATATGAAGTATCTTCATTTAACTAAAACTTCTCTATGGTGCTTAATTAATTGTAAATCTTGGAGTGGAGGAGAGAGCTAATATTTGAATTATTCAGAGAACAGACATTGGAACAAGCCTGGGATTAACTATTCTGCCTGTTACTAGCTTTGTGATCTCATGAAAATTAGTTAATATCTCCAAAGGATGATTTCATCATCTTTAAAGTGAAGGTGATAAGATGTACCTCACATGATAATGGTGAAAATGAAGTGTGACAATATACGTATATTTATAACAGTGTCTGGACCATAAAAATTTCTATTTGTGTTTGGGATTCTGTATATGGAAATAGTACAATTTGACATGAATGTTTTCTTTGATGTCAAGATTTAAAAAGCAAGTCAAGCAAGTCATAGATTTGAATTTAAAATTTAGCTTTAAATATACTGATATTCAGCAGTTAGTTTTCCTGGGTCTCTCCCATGTATGCATGTTTTAAACTTTTGTTTGATTTTTCTCCTGTCTTTTTTTTTTTAAATACTGACATTCAAATATCATCATATAGTTTACATTGTTGTCAAATATTTTCCTACCACTTTAGGATAAAATGAGAGCTCTAAAAATATTAGGCAGAGAATATTGAAAATAACTCAAAACTATTGGCTAAGATGCTCCATATAGGAATGTGAAAGGAGAAAAATAAAGCACACTTTCATTGTTTTATCTCATTCTTCTAAACAGTTGTTACTCAAGTAAACACTCAGCTTTGGGGTCAGAAGTCTTTGTTTTAGCAGGATCTGGCTATTATCCCTTTGTATTTCTTAGCCCGGGGCATACATATAAAGGGAATTCTGTAATCCTCTGTTGACTAACTGAAGTGGAGGGTGGAACTACTTCCCTTGCTAGGTTTCTGTGTTCCTTAATCCCCAATAGCCTTGAACCCAAGGTGACCCACCATGAGGAAGTCAGAGAGGGAGGGGAAGGAGGGAGGATGCTGCCACCATGAGGAAAATTCTCGTAAGCTTGCTACTTCCCATGCTTATCATGTTCTGTAAGAGGACATGGAAGTGGTCTCCTGATTCCTGAGGACACGTGTGTATAACATGCACTGGTGGCCAAGACCATAAGTGCTCACTCCTGTCTGTGTTCTCCCCTTTTTTCCCTCTGCTCACGGGTTACATCTCCCAGCCTCCCTTTCCGCTGAGGCATGTCATGAGTTGTCGCCAATGGCATGTGAGTAGAGGCTATGAGTGCAGTGACCAGCCCTCCATTAAAAAATGGGACTTCTGCTCTTTATCCCATTTTCCCCCTCCATGACAGAATGAGCAGGCTTCAAGGACATGAGACAAATATGGAAAGAACCTGGATCCCTTCACTAACTAATTAGGTATCTGATCTCTTTTAAATAAGACCACCACTTTATTTGGCCATAAAGGAGACCCTACAAAAGTCCACTGCTAGATAAAATCATGAAGAAGGCAACTTTACTTTTCTCTTATTGTTTCTCTTTTAACACCCTCCTCCCTTTGATGATAATAATTAACATTTATAGAGTGCTTACCATAACAGACATCACACTAATTTCTATACTAATGGTAGATATTATCTCATTTAACCTCTCTATGAACTTAACTTTACGCAGTATGATCTGTTATTAATCTCATTTTGAAATTGAGAAAATCAATCACAAAGAGGTGAAATTACAGATTCCTAGCAGACCATGGAATCAATATTTGAAATCAGAACATTCACTGCTAATCACTAAGCTATGTGACTTCCTAGTACATTCTAGGTATCCCATTTCCTTAGCTGTGCAGACCCTTCTACAAATGTCACCTCAGATGACTCACCAAGCACAGAATTTTTCCTGCTATTTTGCCTTTCATAACACCTTAGCCTAAATTCCTTTTCTTCAGGTATTTTTTATGCAAAGACACTAATAGATTAATTCAATTTTTATTATTGAGTGCTCACTATGTTAAAAAAAATTTGTATTAACTGTAATGGGCATGGCAAACATGTACAGGATTTGGCACTTGATTTCAAGAAGATTTCAGTTTCTTTATCATCTGGCAACCCTACCCTGAACTGGAATCAGAAATCATAGAAAGTCCTGGGGTAGAGGTTGACCCATTTGATGAGTAATGTAAATCATATCTAAAGTTAGCAGAGAAGGGTGTCCAACTGGACTGCAAATGGGAGGGTCAGCAGTGAGTAGAGTGTGAGCACATTTACCAAAACAGAGGAACATTAGGATACAGGAGGAGGGAGAACAGGAATGTGGGGGAAGAGGGTGGTTACTTTGGGGCATGATTTCAGAAATGAGTCCTTAAGTGTGCTTTGCATTTTTACCTTCTCCTTGTGAATATCTGTACAGTGCGTTTGGAATCACTGAAAGGGCCTGGAGCAAGCTGAAAAATAAAACAAGATGAAAAATGGAAAGACGTCACTTGTATATAGGGAAAGGGAATAAATACTGTTGGGAGCGGGGGTTCACATAATGTAGTCCAAGGGATAAGTTGCCTTTGACTGAAAGACAGTTGGAAAGATTTTATAGAAGAGGTGGGGTCACTGGGAGGTTGAGCTTTCCTGAATGCACAGGATTGGAAATGTGGATATTGGAGAAAGGGCAGAAAGGACACCACAGGCAGTGCAATGTGCATAAGTAAAGGCATGGAGGTAAGAGAGGTCAAGCTGTGCTAGAGAAACAGCAAGCTGTTACATTTTCTACAAAGTGAATACTGGACAGGAGTAGTTCTAAGGGATACAAGTGCGAGATAAGCAATGGAAAGGAAGAGTTGTCAGGGGTTTGAAACTTGGAAGGAATCTGGAGTGATAGTGGAGCCTATCAGAGCAGAACTGAAATGAGAGCATTCAGGGGAAAAGGGGAAAGGTCCAAGGACAGAAGAACACTTGTATTAAAAAAAAAAGAAAAAAGAAAAAAGACTTAAAGATGGAAGACTCTGAACCAGCAGAATGAACAAGGCAATGAAGATTTTCAAGTATTGGGAAGGGAGGAAGATCAATGGCCAAGTGCTGACTGGCACTCCCGCAGGTAGTGATCAATCATCACCAATGAAGTGACCGGACCTGTGCCATGAACTGGATATGAAAGATTATAAGCCAGAGAAGGCAAAAAGGACTAACACACACACGAGGAGGAGGAAGTGGACGTGTGGAGGGAGGTTATTACTCTCTAGAGAAGCACTTAGAAGCTCAGAGGAATAACATGATGGAGAGCAGATAAGTTTTCAATCTAGGGGACAAGTGAGCAGGTTTCCAGCCAGGTGAATGAAGAAATGATGAGAAAAAGGAGGAGGTGGGTAGGAAAAAACAATTGATGGAGGGAGAAGAGATGGTAGAGGAGAGGGAGACTTAGGAAAGTGGGAAGCTCTGTTGTGACTCAGCGGTAAGGAACCGACTAGTACCCCCTAGGATGAGGGTTCCATCCCTGGCCTTGCCCAGAGGGTTAAGGATCTGGTGTTGCTGCTGTGGTGTAGGTCGGCAGCTGTAGCTTTGATTCCACCCTTAGCCTGGAAACTTCTGTATTCTGCAGGTGTGGCCCTTAAGAGGCCAAAAAAAAAAGGAAGGAAAGAAAGAGAGGAAGGAAGGAAAGGAAGGGAGGGAGGAAGGAAAGGAGGAAAGAAGGGAGGAAGGAAGGAAGGAAGGAAAGAAAGAAGGAAGAAAAGAAAGAAAGAGGAAGGAAGGAAGGGGAAAGGAAAGGGAAGGAAAGAAGGAAGGGAGGTTGGTTGACACAGAAATTCCTTTAGTAGAGAAAGTGAAAATCAGATGATTTTAACTTAATAACGTTGGACATCAGGTCATCTTCAAAGAAGGAGTGGGTGAGGACAGGAACCCAAGAGAGTGAAGTTTCCCATAGGATCTGTGAGTAAGACAAAAACAGATAACAACGGATCAAGTGAAGGAAAAGTATTAACCTATGAAGGCTGCTGTAGATAGAGATATGGGGGTCTATGACAATGAAGATTTGGGAAAGGAGATAACGGCAAATGGATGAAGCCAAGCATCTTTACATTTAATATATGATACCTGATGTACTATACAGCTGGGAAAGTTCATTTGCTTTATTTGGCATAATTTGCTTAAGAAAACTTGTTGTTGCTGTCCACTTTCAAGGTGCCTACAAATAAGCCTTTAATGAACTGCTCCAGAACCTTTCCAGATGCATAGTCTTGCTGGCTGGTGTCTTCATATTCTCCAAATTCAAAAAAAAAAAAAAAAGGAAAGTTCTAAGGGTATTTAAGAAACTTTCTCTCCTAGTACAGAGAATGCATAGCCATAACAAATCTGGAGATATACTGTAAGAGAACAGTGATTTTCCAGGTCCCTCTGTACGGTTATGCTTACAAAGAACACCATTACAAAGTTCACTGTCACATGGTCTGACTCCACCTGCTGTCCTTTAGCAAAAGTTCAGATGGATTCCATTTCTGGTCTCCCAGAAGACAATGCCAATCAATATGAAAATGCTCTCTTTGACTATCCATCACATTCACCCAAGGAGAATCACAATTTTTTGATTTCTACCTATCACTCTAGTCGAGACATAGTTTTATTTTTAACTATGAAATCTGCTTCTGAATTTATGAGCAATAGCAATGCCAGTGCTCTGGATTTCCCCCCCCCCACCTTGAGTCTGTTTCTTCTGGTGAAGGGAAAGTCTAGCTTAAAAATACCTTTCCTTCCCACTCCTGGGCATCCATCCAGCAGAAACCATGACTCGAAAAGACACATGCACTCCAGTGTTCATTGCAGCACTCTATGCAATAGCCAGGTCATGGAAACAACCTAACTGCCCATCGACAGAGGAGTGGATAGGGAAGATATGGTACATACACACAATGGAATATTACTCAGCCATTAAAAGGAATGAATTACCAACATTTATAGCAACATGGATGGACCTAGAAATTATCATGCGAAGTGAAACCAGTCAGACAGTTAGACAGCAACACCCAATGCTACCACTTACATGTGGAAACTAAAAAGACACAATGAACCCCTTTGCAGAACAGACAATGACTCACAGACTTTGGAAAACCTTTGGTTTTTCAAATAAGACAATCTGGGGGGTGGGGGGATGCACTGCGGGTTTGGGATACAAAATCTGTCAAATTGACTTGTGATGATTTATGTACACCTATAACTGAAATAAAATCCTTTTAGAAAAAGAAAATACCTTTCCTATTCTTTTGTAATAGCTTTCAGTAAGTTTTCTGAGGAACTATTTATTCTTTCAGAATGGTGGGACTTTAAAATACCCATAGTATTATTATGGCTTGAAGAGTACCTTAGATTTAGGAGCCAAATCAATGGCTTGGAATACAACTCTGATGAGAAATGAAACCTATAAAAAATTCATACTTGAGAATCTTCTCTAGTGGCTTCATAACACTGATATCAACATTTTCATACAAGCTAAAGTTGTGTTACCATCTCGTAACATTGCTAGTCTCAAAAACGATCCCCTATAGGATCCTAATTTATACACATTCACAGATTTACACACTCAAACCTTAGAATAAGTCCATGCTGTTTGCATACTGTATTTTGATTTAACACACACACACATTTTTTCTTTCTATGGCCAAACCTGCAGCATATGGAAGTTCCCAGCCTAGAGGTTGAATTGGAACTGCAGCTGTAGGCCTACACCACAACCTTGGCACCAGGGGATCTGAGTCACATCTGTGATCTATGCCAAAGATTGTGGCAATGTCAGATCCTTAACACACTGAGCCAGGCCAAGGATCAAGTCCACATCCTCGTGGACACTATGTCAAGTCCTTAACCTGCTGAGCCACAGTGGGAACTCCATGATTTAACATACATATTATTTTATTTTATTATTTTATTTTGTTTTTAAATCCAACCCATAACTTTATTGATGAAAAACACTAAAAATATCAACACAAAAATTGAAAAGCAAATCGTTTGGCTGCTGAGATGAGTCTGGGTGACCAGAACCAGTAAAAGCTTTGAAACATACATATTTTTTTAATTGAAAGATTCTGACCTAAGTATTAATTCAGGAGGGTTCTAAGGAATACACTGGTTTTCTCTGCAGTCCAAATGATCTCCAGTTAAACCTAGAACTTTCTGCTGCAGGATGCTTACATTTAAAAAATTAAAACTTTGCATTTTATATTTTCGAATTTGTGACGCAGACAGTGATGGTTTTCTCAAATATCTCTTTACCCGCTTCTTCAGTAGTAAAGCTTCTGTTTTAGTTGGGTACATGGCCAATTAAAGATCCTACCAGCCTCCCTTGCAATTAGGTGTGGTCACGTGATCACCTTGTTGGCAGTGGGATAAGGTGTGCAGCTTCTAAGAAGCAAACTGCATCTCTTCTTCAAAAGTCCCTCTTTCTTTTAGGCAACAGGGAGAGAATGGAGTGCCTGGAGCCCCAGAAGCCATCGTAGACAATAACACTTTGCTAATAGAAGCCACGCCCAACAAGCCAGCAAGATAACAATAACTTGGATCTCTTATAGGATAGAGAACAATTTTAACCCTGGCTTGACCGACTTCTTAAATCAGATTTATTTTTTCCTGTTGTGGCTCAGTGGTAAGGAGCCCCGACTGGTATCCATTAAGACATGGGTTCCATACCTGATCTTGCTCAGTGGGTCGGGAGTCCCACGTTGCTGTGGCTGTGGTGTCAACCGGCAGCTGCAGCTCTGATTTGGCCCCTAGCCTGGGAACTTCCATGTGCTGTGGGTGCAGCCCTAAAAAGCAAAGAGAAAAAAATTTTTTTGATTATGAGATCAAAATAAAAATAAACTTCTATTTTATAGCCTTACTATTTAGGGGCTTTCTATTACTCATAGCCATATATATATATATGTGTGTGTGTGTGTGTATATATATATAAATATATTAAAATATACATAAATTTTAATTAGTGTCCTACTAATAAAAGATTCTAGCAGACGCCATTTTCAACTAAGATGCAAATAGCAATAGATATAATTGCGATGGAAATTTTTAGGAAAAATCATCAGGCCATCAAGATCTTTTTACATGAAGAAATACCAAAAGAAAATGTTTTGTACAGTTCTTTTCATCTTTTAAGGTGTATTTCCTTATTAAAGTTCTCCTTTAGTATTCCATCTAATGAAACCAAACTTGTGTACTTCAGCACCAGAAAATCTGACTTCTTCTGCCAGCACTGTGATTTTTTTTTTCCTGAGCATTTGATCTAGCAACAGAACCTGCTCTTCTCTAGGATACTGTAGGCTAGATGGTGTCTAGGAATTAATAGGCACCCTCCACATTTTGAGCAGCCCGTTTATTAAAATCCCAGCTACACTGCCTTATCAGATGGATTAACTCAAAGGCATGTATTTCACATTGTTTCCCTCCCAGAGTTCCTTTCCAGCATTAAGATCCGGTTATCCAGCTAGTAACTGGTTTGATAACAGCTTTTATTGGCTGCCTGCTTTTCCTTGCCTCACTTTTCCATGATCCTACCATTGTTTTCCGGTTTCACATCCTCAATAAACTATTGCACACGAATTTTTACCCCAGGGTTTGCTTCAGGGGCATTGGAACCAAGACATAATATCTACATACTCTGTGAGTGACAGCAAAAATATTTATGGCCAGGGAAATGATAATAAGCAATGGCATGACACGATTGCAAAATAAGCCAAGAGTATCTTTCCTCTCTTTCACTTCAAGTTTTTAATGATGGAACAGAACAAGGCTTTAAAACATCCCTAAAAAAAAAAAAAAAAACTGGTTAGTAAATAATGTTCTTGGAAAATGTAACACTGGGATAGTATGTTCCCAAATCTTTTCAATAATTAAGATGAACTGGCTCCAGGTGAAAGCAAGCTACATTAATTTCTTCAGGAAGAGTATAAACAGAAATCATAATGCTTGTTATTTTCCCCCGGTATCCACAAAGGGCCCAGATATAGAGCAATTAATTTAAAAATATTTATTGAGTGAAAGTATGGCAGAAAGAGAATTGGAGTAAAGTTAGGATATTAGTTGATCAAACACTCTCTTAGGGATGGAAAGGCAAACCACAGAGTTGGAGGTGATATTAGAAATACATACCGATAAAGGACTGCAATCTAGAGTATGTAGAGCCTTACAAATAGATTACAAATGCTCACACCCACAGAAAGAAAATGATCAAGACTACTTCACATGGTTATATCTAAACGTCGATAAACATGAGACAATGTGCTCAGCTTCCTTAGTCATCAGGGTGACGCAAATTAAGACCACAATGCAGTGTCATATCTTCAAACTAGATTGGTTTAAAACAAAAAGATATGGAGCAGTCATAGGCTGCAGTTGGAAGAATAAATTGGTACAACCATTTCAGAAAAATTCTCTGGCAATGTTCACTAAAACTCAACATACACATTTCCTCTGAGGCAATAACTCCACTCTTGGCACATAATGTGAAGTGCGTACTTGTGTTCACCAAAAGACATGAATCCAAATATACACAGCAACAACCCTGATAATCATCCAAAACTTGGAAAAACCCAGATACTCACCTACAGAAGCGTGAAAACAAAAATTGTAATCTAGTCAGTGAAAATACTCAATTCAGCAACGAAAATGAATGAACTACCTCTACATGCACGCCTTATCTGACTCCCACAAAAGTATTTGAGTACGGGTACAAAGGCAGGTACAAAGGACTACAAACTGCATGATTCCAAATACAAATTGTTTAAAAAGAAGCAAAACTACTCTATGCTGTTAGAAGTCAGGACAGTAATTATTCTTGGGAGACATAACGATTTTAAGTGAGCGAGAGCAAACTGCTTCTGGAGTTCTAATTGTGTCATCTGTTCCATGATCACCCGCTAGCTTGGGGAGTCACTGGAGGATTAACATGACCTAACATCAAGATTCCGTCACAGTCAAGATTTATTACTGCCGAAGGATACAGGGCAGGATAAACAGAAAAAAAAAAAGGTGAATATATGTATATCTGTATCTATATCTATAGATATACCTTTGCATATAAATATATGTTAAATTTATATATATACCTTTGCATATAAATGTATGTATATTTATATATACATACTTTTGCATATATGTATACTTATATATACCTTTGCATATAAATATATGTGTGTGTGTATATATATATATCTTTGCATATATACCTTTGGTTATATATATATATATATGCAAAGGCTAGAGAAGTCAAATGCAGGCTTTCTTGCTTTTTCTATGCAGGGAACACCTAGGTGCATCTTCTCCAGCTGGAAGTACAGGAATGTATGTGAGATGACCACGCTCAGGAAAGTTGACTTGAGTCTTGGGATTCCAAGTTCCTAAATGGGATTTGGTCACATCCCAGCCATGGTGCGAACCCCAAAACAAGCCCTGGGTACCCATCCTGAAACTTGATGCTTACTTTAATATGCTGGCAGTTTGGCTCATTTTGAACCACTGTGGGCATATAGACTAATATCTTTACCCATCCATGCTGTGAACATTCCAGTAGTTTTGTTCTCAGAGTTGACCAAGAGTCATTCCCATGGCTACGGATTTAAACAAAAACTAAGCGAAACAGACCTGCTTCATCACCTCTCTCTGCTCACTAGTGACGTTATCATCCTTGTTCTGGGGACTGACTGGATGGTAGTTTTCATTTGTGCTTACGTATGCTTATTATTCTTCAAACATTTTAAAAAATTAGTCAGGTAGTGATCCAAACCCATCAATCAGAGCTCATTTGAAAAAAAAATTTTCCCTTCGTTCTTGTAAGATTACTTAACCCTGGGAAGTTATCAAAATAATGTTAGGAAACCACTAGGGAATACAAAACACAGGAATAACTCTAAATCTAAGTAGAGGTCAAAAGAATGAGAAGGTGAATTAAATTCATGATGATGAGTTTCACAGTATGTTAAGTTGGCTGGTAGCAGTCATCTTGTAAAAAATTTTGCTTGGATGTTTTGGCTATTCTCTAATGTAGTTGAAGTGACTAAATAAACAAATTATGAACAAGTTTGTAATTTAGATATAATTTTTATTGGAATTTAATTGCTGCACAGTCAATGTTAAAGGCTATCGAAAACTGTTTTTCAAATGTTTATCTGTTTTTAATTCGAGAAAAAATTAAATTTAGAATAAAATAAATTAATTAAATAAAATAAAAATTTAGAATAAAATAAACCCTACGGCAATATAAAGTCAGTAGATCTGAGTTACGGCTCACTTTACTACTTATTACTTATATAACTTCAGGCCAAGCCTTTTTTACCTTTTGCTTTCTTATCTATTCAATACAAGGGGGCAGTAGCTTCAACAATGTAGTGGGGTACTATGGGGTACTTCTAGCATCACTTGTTTATGTTTTAGTAAATTCACTCCTTCAGGACTATTGACAAATCCAACAAATGCTTTGTGTATTGACTATGAACAAAGCAGTAGGCTAAGTGCTGTGGGCAAATGAAATGCTGGAAAACAAAGGACGACTGTCTTCAAGGAGCTCAGTTTGATGAGCAAGAACACAAAGAACACAACTCATAACAAGGGGATGAGATCAGAGTGAGGCTGAGAAATCAAGGTAGCACTGGAAAAGGGATCTTCATGGACCAATAGAATTCCAAAAGGAAAAGGAAGAGTAAGCTAATGTCAGGGGAACACGTATGCAAAGACTTCCATCATGAAAATGCCCAGTTGAACAGAAAACAGTATGATTTGCTGGACTGAGGATTAAGAAATGAATATGCAGAAATGAGGCAGGAAGAAAGATTGGTACTAGATCACCAAGGGCCTTAACTTCTATGAAATGGAATTTGTAAGCAATGAGGATGCAAGGAGGCTTTTAAAATAAGGGAGAACACAATCAGCTCCGGTTTGAAATTCATAGCTCCCAAATGTCACAGGTTGGGTTCTCCAGAAAGCAGGCTCTGAGGCAGAGTTTAGTGTTTGGGATGTGTATGAAGGAGGGCCCTCTGGACAGAGGGGAGGGAAGCAGCAGTGTAGCTGGTAATGCAGATCCAGATACAGCCTTGGCCAATCCTACAATGGGCTCTAGATCCTGGATGGGCGGCTTCAGAGCTGCACCAGATTGGACTGAGGTGTCTAGACCATGATATCCCTACATGGATCAGTCCCTGCACATGGGCAGCTCCAGGAGGGGCTGTGACCTGGTACAGGGCAGCTCTCTCTGGTTGAGGCAGACCCTGAAGGTGTTGAGAGCTAAAGGTCAACTACCAACCACATTCCGCTCCCTCTTCCTTAAAGGTGGGGCCAGGTGGCCCAGGATAGCATCCACCACATCAAACTTGTGCTTTTTACAGTCACCCAAGGACCTTCTGAGACCCAGATTTCACTCTGAATTGGTAGAATAAAGCCAGATGCTTTTATTGTAAATCAAATTCCCAGGTGATTTTGACGCACAGAAGTTTGATAATTAATCTTTTAAATATTCATTCAAAACCCCTGAGTAAACATGCTGGGCCAAGCCTATGTCCTTTGCTTGTAAGACATGCCTATGGCTTCAGAGTTCCTTCCTTTGATATGCACAACAACTCCATGAAAAAAGCAGAACTGACATCTGTATTTTGCAGATAAGAAAGCCAGCTCAGAAAGCGTAAAGTTACATGCCCAAGGTCAAACAGCTGCTCAAACTTGCCTATCCCTGCTCCAAGTTTCTCTCTCTCTTTCGCCAAACCTCCCTCTTTCCCTGTCCCTTCCGCATACATTTAAAATATACTGCTGCAAAAGTCGTTGTTCTTAAAATGAAACAAATGCCCTTATCATCCGTAGAAATTTCTCTAATGTTATTAGTGGCCTCTCTTACAAAAATAAAAGTTTGACCCCGCTGTGGTAATAATAGATTTCCCACTGTATTCTACCTGGCATAGATGGGCACAGGATGCTGGCTTTGATCCTGGCAATAGCTTTTCTTTAACTTAAAATACCAGATATTGAAAAGTAACTGCAACTCTCTTTCATCTGTTTTCTCCAAATAAATCCCACCTAGATCTTTACAATATAAAGTTAGGTTTTCCGGAAGAAGGGGAGCCTATTAAATTCCCTTCCAACGGGCAACTGAGGATTTAGGTGGCATTGGTAAGAATGTGTTTTAAATGAAAAAGCAAGTTGCATGAGCACGGGGCAATGAACCTATTTTTTTGGTGTGAGCATGTGGTGCCTTCTTCAAATCTCTGATTAACTACCTGATCCTGCCTAAACTAGTAGGTCTGTGCAAAGCAAAGAGAGGTGACCAGCCATCCCTCTAAAAGAATCCATGCCGCTTTCCAGGCTGACAGCTTTACTAAGTGACAAGTGAGTCATAATCTTTCATCACCTGGGCACAGCCCAGGGACCATGACTAAGTTGCCGGAGATGCTACTGGCAAATGAGGTTGCACTTTATTTTCCATCCTTCAAACTCAACATTAAATAATGGCTTGGAAATGCATTGAGGGATAGCCTTTACATAGTGGTATTGATGGCAATGTTTTTCTTCTTATAGAAAAAAAGCTGGCAATGATATTAATCAGCATGCTGGGATTACAGCAGGATGGAAGCAATTATACACACTTGTGTATGAGTGACTTAGGCCTTAATTGCATCGCTGGCATGACTTGTACTTTCTGAGTACCTATAATATATAAGAAGCAAATATTTTAATTTTCCAAAATCTGGCACCTCGTTGAGAATTCTTAAGCGTGTTCTGGAATGAAACTCAACCTAAATCATTCAAGGAAATTTCATACAAATTTCACTGAAATCTTAAAGGTACATGGGTTTTCCTTTCAGAAAGAGGATGGAGCTCACTAAATGGGATAAAATAATTTACCGTTGCTTAAGGCTACTGGCACTCACCACTCAATTCTACAGAATTTCAGCTAGACTCTTTACCCAATAGAAATCCATCTTTTCTCCACTGACTGAAAATGCCACCATTATTACAAATGAAATTCCCATATAGATTTGGGTTTATTTCTGCACTCTTCTCCTCTGTTGACGTCTATTTCATGATTGATATACAAATGTTTTAATTTTGATTTCCTTCAGGAAAAAAAAGCAAGTTCTCTATGAGTCTGGCAAGGTAGATCGTGCCGTCTTCCTGGCAGACGTTGCTCTGTTTTCTTTATCTTATAGGCTCCTGGTTTTCCTCATGTCATCTCTCCAGCCACTCTTTCCCTCTGTGGCCACTTCTTTTTGTTTTGTTTTGTTTTGTTTTGTTTTTGCTTTTTAGGGCTGCACCTGCTACATATGGAAGTTTTGAGGCTAGGGGCTCAATAGGAGCTACAGCTGCCAGCCTAATCCACAGCCACAGCAACGCAGGATCCGAGCCACATCTGCAACCTACAGCACAGCTCACAGCAACACCGGATCCCCGACCCATTGAGCAAGGCCAGGGATTAAACCTGCATCCTCATGGATACTAGTCGGATGCCTTTTCTCTGAGCCACAACGGAAACTCCTTCTGTAGCCACTTCTGCCCTTTGCTTCTTTCAGTTTGGTGTTCGCCCGAGTTCCATGCTTTGACTGTTCTCACTCCATACAGTTTTCCCAACTGTATATCTAGCGTTCAGCTGATGCCCAAACTGGTATGCTCTTCACACTTCCTTCAGATTTATTCTTCTGGTTACTTGACATTTCTGAGTCCTGGGGGCTTCTCAGGCCCTTCAGGCTCAACACACGCCTGCAAAGTTGGGCCATACATTTTTTACTACAAACCCCTTCTTTCACTTATGTTAACTATCTCTGCCATTAGCACCATTATCCATGAAGTTATTCTGGTCAATTAGCCAGAAGCCATCTCAACTACTGATTACCTTGATCACTTACATCCTTTTGGACACAATATCCTCCCTGAGTCTACTTTTTAAATATCTGTTGAATCTATTTCCTTCTTCCTCCCCCTATGTTCACGGCCACATTTGAGACTTTGTTCTTCTCAGAGGCTGTACCAACTTACCTAGAGTTGTGCTATTCCAGTGCATTGCTGGGAGAGGTATATTATTATTATTATTTTTTTTTTTTTGCCTTTTGTCATTTTATGGCCGCACCCGCGGCATGTGGAGATTCCCAGGCTAGGGGTCTAATCGGAGCTGTGGCCACTGGCCTGCGCTGCAGCCACAGCAATGCAGGATCCGAGCCGCGTCTGCAACCTACACCACAGCTCACGGCAACGCCGGATCGTTAACCCACTGAGCGAGGGCAGGGATTGAACCTGCAACCTCATGGTTCCTAGTCGGATTCGTTAACCACTGCGCCACGACTGGAACTCCTGGGAGAGGTATATTAAAGATGCAAACCTAGTTAGGTCATCCTTAAACTGCCTCGATGTGTCGCCATGATCTTCATGAAGAAATTCAAATGTCAAGTTCAACGCATCGAAGGTCTTTCACCTTGCAGCCCTTTCCTCTCTCTCTAGACACATTGACCCTGCCCTAGGGTATCAAACACTTATCTTCCCTGAGTGCCTTTTCCTGTCCATGAGACTTATAAATCCTGCTCCCTTCACTGAGACAGTATTAACTCTGGTATACAGTGTATAATACTGATATTTTATTAGCCTTCTTCAAATAGGCTGAGCTTCTGGAAGGTAAGTGTTCGTTTTAGAGTCTTCAGTGCCTAGTTTAGTGCTTGACATATAGGACCATGCTGTCTCATACGGGAGCCACTGGCTATACGTGCCAATTTAGACTTAAATTATTTAAAATTAAAATTCAGTTTTTCAGTCACACTAGCCACATTTCAAATGCTTTAGTAGCCCTGTATGGCTAGTGTCTGTTGTATTGAAAAACATAGATAGAGAATATTTGCATCATCACAGAAAGTTCTGTTGGACAGCACTGATACAGGAAGAGCTCAGCAAACGTTGGTAAGTTAACATGTGAATTATTTTTTAGTTGAAATTTTTATTGAGGCAGTTGTAGATTCACATGGCATTGTATGAATGATACAAGAAGATGTCTACCCTTCATCAGGTTTTTCCCAACATCTTGCAAGACTCTAGGACAATATCAAAACCAATATATTGACATTGATAAAATGCACTGATCTTATTGAGATGTCCTCAGTTTTACTTGTACTCATTTCTGTGTGTGTGTGTGTGTGTGTGTGTGTGTGTGTGTGTGTGTGTGTGTGTGTGTATTTAGTTCCCTACCATTAAATCACCTCTAGAGGTTCATGCATTAACCACCACAGTCGAGATACACTTTCATGACCAGAAGAATCCCTCTTATTGCCCTTTCATGACCACACCCCTTCTTTTTATACCTCACACCCCCTCCCTAAGCCCTGAAACCACTCATCTATTCTGCATTTCTAAATTTTGTCATTTCAAAAATTTATATAAATGGAATCACACCTTTTGTAACATTTTGAGGGTTTTTTTCTTGTTGTTTTTTGTTTTTGTTTTTGTTTTTTACCCAGCATAATTCTTTGGGGATACACTCAAGTTAATGCGTGTTTCAGTAATGTTTCTTTTTATAGCTGAGTAGAATTTGTTTAATCCTTCACCTATTAAAGAATATTTAGGCCGGAGTTCCCACTGTAGTGCAGTGAATTAAGAACCTGACTGCAGTGGCTCAGGCTGCTGCAAAGGAGGAGGTTCAATCCACAGGCCAGCACAGTGGCTTAAATAAATCCGGCTGCGTAGGTTGCAGCTGTGGCTCAGATTCAGTCCCTGGCCCGGGAACTTCCATATGCCATGGGTGTGGCCATTAAAATAAAGAAGAATATTTAGGCTGTTTCCATCTTTCCGCTATTACAAGTCAAGCTGATATGTCCATGCTTGTACACATTTCTGTGTGAATGTGAGTTTTCATTTCTCTGTGATAAATGCCCAAAAGTGTAACAGCAGGGTTATACGGTAATTGCATATTTAATTTTATAAAAAACGATGAAAAATTTCCAGAATGGCAGTACCATTTCATATCCCCGTCACCAATGTGTAAAGTATCCAATTTCTCCTCATCCTCATATTTTGTGTTGTCATTGTTTTGTTTATTTGTTTGTTTTAGACAGTCTGATATATATGTAGTAACATGACATTGTGGTTTCAATTTGACATTCCCTAAGTTCTAATAACATTGAATATTTTTTCATTCGCTTATTTGCCGTCTGTATGGCTTCTTCAGTGAAATGTCTGTTTTTGTCTCTTGACCATTTCTAATTGGATTTTTTGTTTCTAATCATTTACTTTTTTCCTCTGAGTTTCAAGGGTTCTTTATACATCCTAGATGTCAGATATGTGGTTTGTATAAATTCTATTCCAGCCTGTATCTTGTCTGTTCATCCTCTTCACATAGGCTTTCACATAGAATGTGTTTTTAATTTCAGCGGAGTTTAACTCCTCTTTCCTTTTGTAGATCATGGTTTTGGTGTCAGGTCTAAGAATTCTTTGCCAGGCCTAGGTTCTGAAATTTTTCCTACTATGTTTCCTACTAGTATTTTTCTAAGAGTTTTATGCTTTTTATATCTCACATTTAAGGTCATGATCCATTTCGAGTTAACCTTTTGTATAAGTTAACTTTTTGCATGTGAGGTTTAGTTCACTATATTTCTGTTTTGTTTTTATTGTGGTAAAATATACATAATACAAAATGTATCATTTAAACCATTTTAACTGTACAGTGGAATTAAGTACAATCATCTTGTTTTGCAACCATGATCACTATCGATCTCCAGAGCTTGTTTCTTAACCCTAAGGAAACTCTGTGCAATTAAAAAATACCTTCCTTCTCCTTGACCCCTTTCACACTATTATACTTTCTGTGTCTATGAATTGGCCTATCCTATGTATCTCATGTATGTAGTACAAAATATCTGTCTGGTTACGTTTGGTTTATTTCACTTAACATAACGTCTTCAAAGTCCAATCATATTGTAGCATGTATCAGAATTTCATTCCTTTCTGTTTTTTTTGTTTGTTTGTTTCTGTTGGCCATGCCCACGGCATGTGGAAGTTCCCAGGCCAGGAATCGAACCTACATCACAGCAGTGGCGCAGTGACAGCACTGGATCCTTAACAAGCTGGGCCACCAAAAAATGTTCTCATTCCTTTTTGAGGCTGAATAATATTCTATTGTGAGTATATACTATATTTCGCTTATCCATTCACCTTTTGGTGAATCTTTGTGTTGTTTCCACCCTTTGACTATTGTAAAAATATCTGTTTAAGTTGCCTCCTTTCAATGATTTTAGGTATATGCCCAGAAGCAGAATTCCTGAATCCTATAATAACTCTATGTTTAATCTTTTAAAGAACTGTCATACTATTTTCCACAGCAGTTATCCCAATTCACATGCCCACCAGCAGTGCACAAGGCTGCCAGGTTCTCCACATCCTTGCTAACACTTTTTTTTTCACATATAAATCCATCCTAATGGATGTGAAGTAGCATCTCATTGTGGTTTTGATTTGCATTCCCCTGAACTGCACTATTAGCATCTTTTCATGTGCTTATCAGCCATCTGTATATCTTCTTTGGACAGATGTCTATTCAAGTGCTTTGGCTCTTTTTAAATTTTTGGTTTTTGTTGATTTTTAGGAGTTCTTTATATATTCTTGATATTAATCCATTATCAGATACATAATTTGAAAATATTTTTTCTTATTTTTTTGTGTTACCTTTTCACTGTGTTAATTGTATCCTTCGCACAGAACACTTTAGTTTTTTTTTTTTTTGCCTTTTGTCATTTTATGGCCGCGGGTTTATGGCCGCACCCGCTGGCATGTGGAGGTTCCCAGGCTAGGGGTCTAATCGGAGCTGTGGCCACTGGCCTGCGCCGCAGCCACAGCAACGCAGGATCCGAGCCGCGTCTGCAACCTACACCACAGCTCACGGCAACGCCGGATCGTTAACCCACTGA
>PVHT021183543.1:37217194-37237310 GCA_004024745.2 Catagonus wagneri
CTTTAGTTTTGATATGGTCCAGTTTATATAATTTTTTGTCATTGTTGCCTGTGCTTTGGTTGTCATATCTGAGAAATCATTGCCATATCCAGATTTATGATAATTTTGCCAATATTTTTTTAAGAGTTTCGTAGTTTTACCTCTTATGCTTAGATATTCGGACCATTTAAAGTTAATTTCTGGGTAGCTTCCATCATGGCTTAGTGGTAACAAACCCAACTAGTATCCATGAGGATATGGGTTCGATTCCTGGCCTTGCTCAGTGGGTTAAGGAGCTCTCATTGCTATGAGCTGTGGTGTAGGCTGGCAGCTACAGCTCTGATTTGACCCCTAACTTGGAAACTTCCATATGCTGAGGGTGCAGCCCTAAAAATGAAAAAAAAAAAAAAAAAAGAGCTAATTTTTGTGTATGGTATAAGGTAATCATTTCTTTTATATGTAGATATCCAGTTGTCCCAACACAATTTTTTTTTCTCTTTTTAGGGCCGAAGGCCACACCCATGGCATATGGAAGTTGCCAGGCTAGGGGTCGAATTGGTGCTTAGCTGCTGGCCTACACCACAGCCACAGCAACACCAGATATAAACCACATCTGCAAACTACATCACAGCTCATGGCAGCACTGGATCCTTAACCCACTGAGAAAGGCCAGGAATAAAACTTGTGTCCTTACGGGTACTAGTCAGCTTCGTTTCTGCTGCACCACAACAGGAACTCCTCCAACACTATTTGTGGAAAAGACTGTTCTTTAACGTTAAATGGTCTTGGAGCCCATGTCAAATATCCTTTAACCAAATATATGAGGGTTTATTTCTAGGTTCTCTATTCCCTTCCATTAGCATTTGTGTATGTCTTTATGCCAGCACCATGCTGTTTTGATTACTGTGGCTTTGAACTGAGTTCTGAAATCAGGAAATGTGAGTGCCTCCAGCTTTGTTCTTCTTTTTCCAGACTGGTGGGCTATTCTTGTTCATTGGGATTTCATATGACTTTTAGAATAGAGTCTTCTATTTCTGAAAAAAAAAGTCATTGGGATTTTTCTAAAGATCGCATTGAATCTATAGATTACTTTGGTGCTTAGCTGCTGGCATCTTAACAATATTAATGAACATGTGATATCTTTCCATTTATACATCTTCTGTAATTTCTTTCAACAGTGTTTTGTAGTTTTCAGTTGTACAAGTCTTTTAAGTCCTTGGTTAACGTAATTCCTAAGTATATTACTATTTTTCATGCTATTGAGAATGGAATTGTTTTCCTAATTTCCTTTTGGAACTTTTTCATTATTGGTGTATACAAATGGGAACTGATTTTTTGTGTGTTGATTTGTAACTGCAACTTTGCTGAATTCACTTATTAGTTCCAACAATTTTTTGGTGTACGGAATCTAGTGTTTTCTACATATAAGATCATATTTTCCAAAAACAGAGAAAATTTTACTCTCCCTTTCCAAGTTGGATATCTTTTATTAGTTTTTCTTATCTAAGTGCTGTCACTAGAACTTCCAACACTATGTAGAATAGAAGTGGCAGATGTAGCATTCTTGCCTTGTTCCTGATCTCAAAGGAAAAGATTTCAGTCTTTCACCATTGAATATGATGTTCTGTGGGGGTGGGGTGGGGAGGTGGAGTTTTGTTTTTTTTTTTCCCCTATGAACACCCAATTGTTTTAGCACCATTTGTTGAAAAATCTATTCTTTATCAATTTAATTGCTTTTTTCACTTTTGTTAACAATCAACTGGTTGCGTGAGTCTATTTCTAGGTTATCTATCTACTTTGTTAATCTATATGTTTATCCCTTTGCAAATACTGCACAGTCTTGATTACTGTAGCTTAGAAAAAGTCTTAATATGGGAAAGAGTGATTCTGTCCATCTATTCTTTTGCCACATTGTATAGCTATTCTGGGGCACATGCCTTTTCCATATAAATTCTGGAATAAATTTGACTATGTCTAAAAAAATCATACTTGGATTTTTACAGGAATTTTACTAAATATTTGGATCAGTCTGGGGCAAAATGATACCTTTGCTATGCCCTATTTTCTAATCCACAAACACAGTATATTTCTCCACTTATTCATGTTTTCTTGGATTTGTTTAATTTGTATGTTTGTAATTTTCAGCATATAGCTCCTGGATATGTTTTGTTAACTGTATATCTAAGAATTTCCTTTTCTTTGGGACAATTGTTAATGGTGTTGTGTTCTACATTTCATTTTCTATATGTATAGAGAAAGAGATTGATTTTTTTTTTCTGTGCAGATTTTGTACCCTGCAAGCTTACTGAACTTGTTTATTAGTTCCAGGAGTTATTTTTGTAGTCTTGGCATTTTCTATGTAGACCATCATGTAATCTGCAAATAGAGATACTTTTATGTATTCCTTTACAAACCATTTTCTTTTCTTTTCTTTTTGTCTTTTTGCCTTTTTTTATCTAGAGCCGCACCTGCGGCATATGGAGGTTCCCAGGCTAGGGGTCTAACAGGAGCTGCAGCTGCCGGCCTTCACCACAGCCACAGCAACGCAGGATCCGAGCCGCGTCTGCAACCTACACCACAGCTCACAGCAACGCTGGATCCTTAACCCACTGAGCAAGGCCAGGAATCGAACCCGCAACCTCATGGTTCTTAGTCGGATTCGTTAACCACTGAGCAATGAAGGGAACTCCTGCAAACCATTTTCTATTGCTTTTTTTCCCCTCATTGTTGTGGCTGGAATTTCTAATACTATGTTGAGTAGTACTGGTGTAAACAGATATACTAGCTTTGTTTCATATTTTAGATGGAAAGCATTCAGTCTGTCACCATTAAGTTTTATGTTAGCTGGAGGATTTTTTTAAATGAATTTGAGGTAATTCCCCCATTCTTAACTTCTGAGAGTTTTTAATCACAGATGTTTGTTAGAACAAAAACTACTTGAACTGATCAAGGAATTCAACAAAGTAGCAGGATAGGAGATTAACATTCAGAAATCAGTTGCATTTCTGTATGGTAACAACGAAATACTAGAAAAGAAATGTAAAAATATAATAGCTTTTAAAATCATACTCCCCAAAATTAAATACCTAGGAATAAAACTGGCCAAGGAAGTGAAAGACTTATATGCTGAGAACTATAAAACATTTAACAAGGAAATTAAAGAGGATTCAAAGAAATGGAAAGATATTCCAAGCTCCTGAATTGGAAGAATTATTATTGTTAAAATAGCCATACTACCCAAAGCAATCTACAGGTTTAATGTAGTCCCTATAAAATTACCCATGAAATTTTTCACAGAACTAGAACAAACCATCCAAAAATTTATATGGAACCAAAAAAGACTTAGAATTGCCAAAGCAATCATGAGGGAAAAAAACAAGCAGAAGGGATAACTTTCCCAGACTTCAGACAACATTACAAAGCCACAGTTACCAAGACAGTGTGGTACAAAAACAAATATACAGACCAATGGAAAAGAATAGCAAACCCATAAATAAACCCAGACACCTACGGTCAATTAATCTTCAACAAAGGAGGCAAGAGTGTAAAATTGGGAGAAGATAGTCTCTGCAGCAAGTGGTGCTGGGAAAACTGGACAACTGCATGTAAATCAATGAAACTAGAACACACCATCACACTGTGCACAAAAATAAACTCCAAATGGCTTAAAGACTTAAACATAAGACAAGACACCATCAAACTCCTAGAAGAGAATATAGGCAAAACATTCTCTGACATCAACCATACAAATGTTTTCTCAGATTAGTCTCCCAAGGCAATAGATATAAAAACAGAAATAAACCAATGGGTCCTAATCAAACTTACAAGCTTTTGCACAGCAAAGGAAATCATAAAAGAAAAAAAAAGAACTTTTGGAATGAGAGAAAACAGTTTCAATGATGCAATAGACAATGGCTTAATCTCTAAAATATGTAAACAACTTATACAACTCAACAGCAAAAAACCCAATAACCCAATTGAAAAACAGGCAGAAGACCTGAATAGACATTTCTCCAAAGAAGAGATACAGATGGCCAGCAGGCACATGAAAAAATGCTGAACATCACTAATTATTGGATAAATGCAAATCAAAACTACAGTGAGGTACCAGCTCACACCAGTCAGAGTGGCAATCATTAACAACTCAACAAATAACAAATTCTGGAGAGGGTGTGGAGAAAAGGGAACCCTCCTTCACTGTTGGTAGGAATGTAAATTGGTACAACCACTATGGAAGACAGTATGGAGGAGTTCCATTCGTGGCTCAGTGGTTAACGAATCCGACTAAGAACCATGAGGTTGCGGGTTCGATCCATGGCCTTGCTCAGTGGACTAAGGATCCGGCATTGCCGTGAGCTGTGGTGTAGGTTGCAGACGCGGCTCGGATCCCACATTGCTGTGGCTGTGGCGAAGGCCGGCAGCTACAGCTCCTGTTAGACCCCTAGCCTGGGAACCTCCATATGCCGCGGGTGCGGCTCTACATAAAGGCAAAAAAGACAAAAAAAAGAAAACAGTATGGATGTACCTTAGAAAACTATACATAGAACTATCATATGACCCAGCAATTCCACTCTTAGGCATGTATCCGAACAAAACTTTCCTTGAAAAACATACATGCACCCCTGTGTTCATTGTAGCAATATTCACAATAGCCAACACATGGAAACAATCTAAATGTTCATCAACAGTTGAATAGATTAAGATGAGGTATATATATACACACAATGGAATACTATTCATCCATTAAAAAAAGCCAAAATAATGCCATACTAAGTGAAGTAAAGCAGAAAGAGGAAGACAAATACCCTATGACATCACTTATATCTGGAATCTAATATATGGCACAAATGAACTTATCTACAGAAAAGAATCAAACTCACGGACTTGGAAGACAGATTTGTGGTTGCCAAGGGGTAGGGGGAGGGAGTGGGATGGGCTGGGAGTTTGGGGTTAGTAGATGCAAACTATAGCATTTGGAGTGGATAATCAATGAGATCTTGCTCTGTAGGACAGGGAGCTATATCTAGTCACTTGTGATGTATCATGATGGAGGATAATATGAGAAAAAGAATGTGTGTGTATATACATATATATAACTGGGTCACTTTACTGTATAGCATAAATTGACAGAACATTGTAAATCAAGTATAATAAAAAATTTAAAAAAAACAAAAAATGTGTGTTAGATATGTAACAGCTTTTCTGTATCAATTAACATAATAATACTATTTTCACTTTTAAGATTCTTAGTATATTGTTTGTTAGTATAAATAAATGGATTACATTAATTTATTTTTTAATGTTAAATCAGTCCTACATTCCTGGGGTAAATTTCACTTGATCATCATATCTAATTATTTTTTATATATTGTAAGATTTGTTTGGTATTTTTTTGAGGATTTTTGCATCTAAGTTCATAAGACATATTTGTAATTAATTGACTTTCTTTTTTCCCTACTGTTTTTGTTTAGGTTTAGTATCAGGGTAATACTGGCCTTATAAAATAAGCTGGGAAGTGCTCTCTCATCTTCTATTTTCTAGAGGAGATTGTGTCAAAGAGGTGTTAATTCTTCATATGTTTGGGAGGTTTCTCCAATAAAACCATCTAGGCCTGGAGATTTCCTTTTGGAGAGTTTTTTAAGTACGGATTCAATTTTTTTTAATAATTAACCTAATAAAATATAAATTTTTAAAAACCTATTTTGATTATGTATTTCATCCTGGTTGTGTTTCTTGGCAGTGTTTGGCTTTGAAGAATTGTCAATTTCTTGTTAGTTGTTGAATTTATATGCATAAAGTCTTTCAAGGTATTAACTTATTTACCTTTTTATGCCTGCAGAACCTGTCATTATATCCTTTATTTCATTCCTGATACTGGTGATTTGTGTCTTCTCTTTATATTTGCCTAAGTAAATTATTTTAATATAGGCTGACTTTATTTCATTCCATTTTTATATTTTGTAATATTTTAATGTCACAGAAAGGAAATATATTTTGAGAGTTTTTTTTGGAGAAGAATAATGACATTTTCAAAATATATATACTCGTTAAAAATTTCAAACAGTTCTGAAAAATCTAAAGAAGAAAATAAATAATCAACCAAAATCTTTCCATTAGAAATATCCCTTGGTTTGTAATATTCCACAAATCTTCCTATAGAGATATAAAAGTATAAGGTTATAATAAGAAAGATCAACCAAGATATATGTTTTTTTATATCTGAATGGTACCACATTTGTTACTTTAAAATTAAATTATATTTTATCTTATTAAAATTAAATTTTATTATTTTATTTTTTTAAATCTTTTTAGGGCCACACCTGTAGCATATGGAGATTCCCAGGCTAGGGGTAGAATTGGAACTGTAGCCACCGGCCTACACTATAGCCACAGCAACGCAGGATCCAAGTTGCAACTGCAACCCACACCACAGCTCATGGCAATGATGGATCCCTGACTCACTGAGTGTGGCCAGGGATTGAACCTGTGTCCTCATGGATACTAATCAGATTTGTTTCCCCTGAGATACGATGGGAACTCCTTAAAATTAAATTAAAAAAATGGCAAAATACACCAAAGTGTTCCTGCAGCATTTTCTAAACTTCAGAAAAATGTTTTTTTCAATAAGAGATAAGCATGTAAAACACTTTCTTAAAGATAAGAAAAATAGGTTGTGAAAAGGCATGATGAAACTGAAGTTCAGGTTTTTTTTGTGTATTACATACATATGTATCTCCTACATACATCAGGTATACACAAAGCATATATACCTATATGCTTTGCCATTAATAGTATCTATTGACCTCTTGCTGAGGAAAATAAGGACACATAATTTTCAGTCAGATTTATTTATGATTACCTTTGTCACATTTGTTCATGGCTTCACCATTCTTGAGATTTGTTCTTTAAATTCAGCTTTTTATTAGCTTTTGTCTGTTGTTTAAAGTTTATATCTGCTTTATACCCTGATGTGTTTGTTGCACGTTTGGGGCAGTTGATTGTTGCCTTGAAAACTTTAAGAACAGTCTGGCCAGGCAAAATCAGCCTTCCTGGGTCACTCTTTACTTTCCTTCAGTACATTCCCTCAGGCATTGTATGATGCTGTGAAACAATTTAAATGAAGCCTGATTTTTCTTTTCTTGTTTGTAAATTACCTTTTCTGCCTGGATGCACCAAAGATTATTTGTTTGAAATTTTATAACTTCACCAGAGTATATTCCAACTTTTATCTTTTGTTTACCAGATTTATGTCTTTTTATTTCAGGGAATTAGCTTCTATTACATCTTTGATTAGTTTTTCTGTTCCATTTTGTTCTGGGTTTTGTTTGTTTTTTAGTGAAGGTTGTAGAAAGTGGTATCATTGTAAATAAAAATAAACAAACAAAAACCTCTGCTGGGTAGTGTCTGTCAGTTTATGTTGTGTAAATATTCCAACAATGGTTAATTTTAAGCTACCAATGTGATGTTATTGAAAATGGAATTAGGAAGAGGTGTGCCTAATAATCAGTTCTTGCAAGCTGATGCAAGCTTACATGTGTATATGTGTTGGATCTCCTTTGATTTCCATATAATATTCCTAAAGTTGTTGTTTTAATTTTTGTTTTAATCTTTTGTAGTTAAGAACTGCCCATCTATCACTGTGTTTTAGGTGTGTTTAGTCATTTCCTATTTTTTTAAACTTTTGATGGTTTAATAATCTCCTTTTTATTTCCCCCTGAACTTTGCCAGTTTCCCTTTCATTCTGGTCATATTATTTCTTCTTTAAGCTCTTGTATTTCTTAAATTTTCTAAAAAAATGTTGTTTTACTTACACCATATTATCTTTCATTATTTTAGAACTTCGGATAAACATTTGCCTGAATTTTTGTTGTCTCCTGGGGGTAATTCTTTTTCAGATGCATATTCCTCTTATGCCTTTTTTTTTTTTTTCTGTGCCCATGGCATGCAGGTGTTCCCAGGCCAGGGATCTAACCCATGCCATAGCAGCAACCTGAGCCACAGCAATGGTAATGCTAGATCCTTAACCGACTGAGCCACTAGGGAACTCCTGTGCTTTTTATTTATGCTCTTTGAAATATTCATTTCCTGGGGGGTTGGGGAAATGGACTGGAGGTTTGGGATTGGCATACGCACACTGAGGTATATGGAATGAATGGCTAACAGGGATCTGCTGTGTAGCACAGAGAACTCCGACCAATATTCTGTGATAATCTATGTGGAAAAGGAATCTGAAAGAGAATGGATGTGCGTATATTTATAATCGAATCACTTTGTTGTATAGCAGAAATTATCACAATCATCTACACCTTTTTTTTTTTGTCTTTTTGCCTTATCTAGGGCCCCACCTGCAGCACATGGAGGTTCCCAGGCTAGGGGTCTAACAGGAGCTGTAGCTGCCGGCCTTCACCACAGCCACAGCAACATGGGATCCGAGCCGCGTCTGCAACCTACACCACAGCTCACTGCAACGCCGGATCCTTAACCCACTGAGCAAGGCCAGGGATCAAACCCGCAACCTCATGGTTCTTAGTCGGATTCATTAACCACTGAGCCACAAAGGGAACTCCACAATCATCTACACTTAAACTTAAAAAAAAAGAAATATTCATTTCCATTCCCTGTTCTCCCCACCCCCCACCCCCATCCTCTATTATCTAACCAAATGCCTGGTTTCTTCCTGGAGTTCATGCTGTTTCCATTATAATTATGATTCATCTTTGAGGAATTCTAGCTATCTGCTGATGAATAGATAAGGGAAAAGAGTGAGCTGGGGCAGTGGGAACCTTGATTCCAGAATGCTGTTTTAAATATTTCTCTCAATGAATCTACTAGGTTCTCTCCCCTTCAGGTACAAGGTCTTTGGTGTCACTAAAATTGGTTGAGATTAGTGTCCCATGAAATATTCACTAGTAAGTAGCTTTATTGTATTGAAACACACACACTCCTAATTATTGTTTAACAACGATTTTCCCCTCCAAAATTACCAAAACATAGATTTTCGATAGTAGATAAAATCGTGTCTTGCTTTTTTTGGTTTATGTGTTCGGGTTTTTGCCTTGCCTGTGGCATGTGTGAGTTCCCGGGGCAGGGACTGAACCTGTGCCACAGCAGTGAAACAAGCTGCTGCAGTGACAACACTAGATCCTTAACCTGCTGAGCCACCAGGGAACTCCAAAATCATGTCTTAAACAACAGAGAATGAATGCTTGGCAGCTCAAGAGATCATAATTAATCATTTCACATACAAAAACTATACACAGAGAGAACCAGATACTTAACTAGACAGTGTAAACCTGTTGGTTCCCAAACTTGGGAGCTTCTGGGGTGAAACCTGAAACAGTAGTTTCCATTTTCCTTCCCCAAGTGGGCAAGAAGAAACCAAAGAAAGGGGCAGAGTACTCCACATTGTTAAGATAGGTAGGTGGCAGGCTTAAAAACCAGGGGAATTTACATAGAAGGCTTGTGCTGGGCACTGCAAGACAAGCAGAAATCTGCACTCCACCAGAATCTTATAAGTTTATATAGAGGCCTTAACTGGGTCTGAGATAAGACAGAAGTGGGCAGGGTACAACCTTTAAAAGAACTGACATAGTCATTGAGGCTAGGACTAAACTGGTTAGAACAAACAAGGTCCAAGGTGATGGCCAGAATATTCCACTTCCCTTAGACCTTGAAACTCATTTATGCACTCACTGTAATATATTAGCATCTAAATGACATACCCACAGGTGCCATGACAATTCCAAGGCTAGTCAGAAAAGACCAAAAAGTAGGCAGTTGCCCAATCTCTGGAAATCCCCACCACTTCCCCAAAACAGTCAGAATAATCCTCCCACTCATTAGCCTACGAAATTACCCAGACTATAAAAACTAACCACCCCTGCATCCTGGAGCAGCTGTCACCTTCTGAGATGGACCGATTCTGCCTATGGCATGTGTATCTCTCTAAATAAATCCGCTCCTTACCTGTCACTTTGTCTCTCACTGAATTCCTCCTGTGTTGAGACATAAACTGAGCCTCAGGAAGTTCCGAGACGAGTTGTGCAGTTTTGGGTTCGAGTCCCAGCTGAGGTGCCGCCAGGTTCTAGTCCCTCATGAGGTATGGTTTCAGGTTGAGTCATAGGTCCCCGTTCAGAGGGTCTCCAAAATACATGCACTCTCACACATTCTTGAAACCGGCTCCCGTTTTGGGAGCAATGGGCAGGGTGTACATTTCAAGGTCACGGGAGGCGGGAGGAGCCCCTGATTGCCCAGATGGAGTTCATGGGTCAGTCAGAGGTTATGTCCTTTCAGTTACCTCCTCTGACAGCTCCCAATGGCTGATTACAGGCTATTTTCCCACTTTTATTTATTTATTTATTTATTTTTTTGCCTTTTGTCATTTTATGGCCGCGGGTTTATGGCCACACCCGCTGGCATGTGGAGGTTCCCAGGCTAGGGGTCTAATCGGAGCTGTGGCCACTGGCAGCGGTGCAGGCCACAGCAACGCAGGATCCGAGCCGCGTCTGCAACCTACACCACAGCTCACGGCAATGCCGGATTGTTAACCCACTGAGCAAGGGCAGGGATCGAACCCGCAACCTCATGGTTCCTAGTCGGATTCGTTAACCACTGCGCCACGACGGGAACTCCTATTTTCCCACTTTTAAAACTGAGCCGTGGAGAAAGTCTATTGCCCGTTTAAAAATACAGTTTTTGGATCCCTCCGACAAATCAGTGCAGTTCTAGTTTGTGTATTGAATTGATATTCAAATCTAACCTATTACCCAGATCCTCCTTCAATGAAGGATCCCTAAGCCCAGCTGCAGGGACTACT
Source organism: Catagonus wagneri (assembly GCA_004024745.2). NCBI lineage: Eukaryota > Metazoa > Chordata > Mammalia > Artiodactyla > Tayassuidae > Catagonus > Catagonus wagneri. Next base: position 37,227,990 of record PVHT021183543.1, read on the forward strand.
GCTGCAAGGAGGCTTCCAACTTTTCTCTCCTTCAGGCATCGTCTCAGCCTCAGAGAGCTGCCTTGTCTCAAGTTCACACCCCTGCAAAGCACGCTCAATACTTCAAGTTAGTATATGAAGGACAGAGCAACTCAGACCAACTTGGGACAGCTTTGAAGGGTCACTCTAGCTCCAGGGCTCCCTGAATGGCTGGCCAAGATTGTCATTGAATCATGGTTTGACTTCTTTTTGGGGGTAGGGGCGGCAGGGCGGGGCATGCCCAAGGCATGAGAAAGTTCCCAGGCCAGGGATCCAACCTAAGCCACAACACAGCTTGATTTTGACCTCTGCCCACTTCTGCCCCCTACAACTCACCCACAGATGTTGCTCCTTAATATCTTGCTGGCTAAACTGTCAAGAAATGACACTGTGAGTATAAAAAGAAAACCCTAGGACCTAATGCAATGCTATATGTACAGAAATAGTATTAATATTCACTCATAATGTTTACCTTGCAGAACTCCCGAACATTTTGAGGCAACTAACAACAATCATAGTATTTAATGAGTAGTCACAACCACATAAACCCAAGCTCTGTGTACGACAGGAAAGATATTTTAAATGATTAAAGTTCAGTATTTCAAAGCAAAATTTTAATTGACACCAATCAGTCACAAATAACACTTCTATAAAAATAATTTCTGGCTTTTGCATCTGTGTGAACACACATACAAGAAAGTAAAAAATAGAAAATATCTATGCAAATAAGGTGGAAGTGAGAGTGGGGGTGGTAGGTTAGTTGGGGCTTATGTGTGTGGCTTAGAAAATAGAGATGGATTTAGAGACTCCTATTCCTTTAAACAGAAAAACAGGGTATGATAGAGCAGGGCATAGTTCTCCTTTATCCATAGGAATATTGAGGGAGGTAAATAATCCTGTTTTTATTTTTATTTTCTTTTTACTGCCGCATCTGCATGGCATAGCGTTCCCAGGCTAGGGGTTGAACTGGAGCAGCCAACAGCAACGTTTGATCCTTAACCCACAGAGCAAGGCCAGGGATCAAACCTGCATCCTCAGGGACACTAGGTTGGGTTCTTAACCCACTGAGCCACAACGGGAACTCCTGATTCCTGTTTTTAAATTGAGGATAGCAAGGGAATGGAAAACAAGACGGAAATGATAAATATTGTAGCATTAACTAGAAAACTCTCTAGAGTTATTGGATGTGACAGGGTACCAAGAGATACAAACCTTTAGTGTTAATCTATCAGATACCATAACACCAGCTCCCCAGGGTGCTGTTCCAGGAGCTGAAGACAGGTGAGGGTGTGATTTCTTCATCTCCAAGGTTGAAAACTCGTGACTGGTTTTGTGAATCTCTCCTTCACAGCAGCATGGGACAGTGAATATTCTTGACACTGTTGGAGTGTCCAGGGGTTGACAAGGGAGTGGGCAACCGAGGGATTTATGATGAACCACAAGATATCTTTGCAAGATCCAACCCAAACATCACGCATCAGAAAGCACGGTCATCTCTTGGTACATAAACCCCCTACTCTTATCATGATCTGTCAGTCCTCTTCATTGAGCAAACCCAGCTTTACCGTGACATGTACAGTAAGTTGACACTTTGCTGCCCAGTCTGAGTTTCTGTCCCCGTTCAAGAAAGGTGAGGGACAGCCACAGCAGACTGGTTCATACTTGAGTAGAGGCTCAACTAGCAACTAGTTTGCTAGCCAACTAGCAAAGTGAGCGCTGGGTGCTCAGATGCACAGCACCCTGAGGAGGGACCTTCACCTGTTAGCTGTCACACCATCTGTAGGCAGGAAGGACCTCGGTGAATGCCGAATGCCGGAGAACAATTCTGAGCTGGCTTACTGAAGGAGGGCCAGCCAAAGGTCACAGAGAGAGGAATTCTCTAGATCCTGGATGCTCAGAGGACCGCAGGCATCATCACTGGGGAGCTGGCTTGGCTTGCAGACTCTCAGACCCCGGCCAACTGAATGAGATCGGTGGGGCCAACTGAATCGGAATCTGCATTTCAATTCCTAGACACCTTGAAGTTTGAGAAGCACCCTTCCAGGTGGTAGCTATCAGTCTAGCGGAAGGATCCGCTTCCCAGCCCCGCCCCCTCTCTCTGTGCTCTCCCGCTTCAGCAATGCTCAATCCCGCTGTGGTCCCACACAACATCTCGGCAAACCCAGAGGGTGCGGGGAGGGCAGAGGGAAAGTGTGATCGGATTGGCGAAAGGCGGCTTTCTTCAGCTCCGAGCTCCGCGGCGTGGTGACACTCCTCCGACCCCCCCACTCCCCGACACCTCCCCTACCCCCGACACCTCTTCCCCCCCGCAGCTGCTACCGCCTGCCTCCCGCCGGCTGCCACGAAAACCCGGAACCGCAGCGTGCGCTCCTGGAAAGTCCTCCTAAGGCGAAGCAGGGCAGCTGGGCATGCTCAGTAGCTGAGGGCGGCTTGGGTGGAGAGTAGAAAGCTTTGGCTCTGCCTCCCACCCCCTCCCACCGGCCCCCGCCCCCCTTGCCCCTACCCAGCTCGTAGTAGTTGCCCGGCGTGCGCCCGGGGAGACCGGGAACATGGCGCTCCGAGCAATGTAGCAGCCGAGGAGAAGAAGGGGAATGAGGCACTGTCGCCGCGCTGACAGCCAGCCGCCAGGTAGGCAGGCGCGCCTGGCGGGGCTGCCTGGGAGGATCTGGGCGCGGGGAGGGGCCCTTGCGGGAATGCGCACCGCTAGGACCCGGGCATCTCGCTTTGCCGGGAGAGGATGCGAAGCGGACATCTGTGACAGCGCGCAGTTGTGCATCTCCTAGGAGATGCCAAAGGCTGGGGATCCGCTGGCTTGGTAGCAGGGGATCCGGGGACCACCGCCCCCCACCCCCACACCCATGCGCTGCCATCCAGCGTGGGCTCCCTACGGGTCAAATAAAGGGTAGTTCTTTTCAGCCGGGCAGGAGGGCGTGGGGGAGAACCCCGGATACCAGTTCTGGGAGCGCGCTGGTCCCCCGACCGCTGGCAAGCCCGGCACCAGTTCTTTGTGTATACAGCGGCGCACGCCCCGGGGGTGCCACGGTGCCTGCTTCTCCCAAGGAGTGTTGGGCATATTGCCAGGGCAGGATTCCCCGTATGGTTTTTGTCTCTTGACCGGTGTAGAATGGAAGATGCAATAGCTGAGCCTTTATGGGGCTGTATTTTCCTTTGTTACTTGCCTTGGTAGTGTGTGTGCGCGCGGTGGGTTGTGATGGAGAGAGAGAACTTCTGCTCATGGGTACGGGTGTGGACAGAGCGGGGAAGAGGATCTCGGTTCCAAACTCTTGTCAGAATTGCCTGCGGTGTCTGCCTCCTGGAAGGTAAAGTTTAAAAGTCCAGAGATCATCAGTGCCCAGCTTGAAGGAGAAGCGTGTTCAGATTTCTTGAATCCATGTGTTTGTGTCCGGAGCGTAAACCAAGGTTGAGAGTTAATTCAACATTAGGTATCAATTAAGGGAATTTGAAGCACTGGGGCTACCAACGGTGGTCTTTTTTTTTTTTTTTTAAGGGTTAAATTAATAAAGAAAAAGAAAAGTTGGCACAAAGCCAGAACGAAGTGTCATCGTTAATAGTTAATGACAGCTTTAGAAGGCTGAATACACTTTTGGGGAAATCAGGAAACCTGGCGTTCTATAGGGTTTTACCAAGAGAAAGGCGTAGGGTCTTAGGTAACTCACAAAACGTCTCAATGCATCGTTTTCCTTTCTGGGGTTTGGTGGCATGTAGAGTCCAGGTGGACTAAACACTCTTTAGAGGTCCTTCCTATGCTGGAATTCTATGAAACTGACACTCCATACTAAGCTCTGCCACCTTATTTTGCATATCTGTTTTATTCAGTGGTACAACTCACTGAGTTAGGGAGGAAAAGCAAATTTGGAATGTGCATTATAATTTAAGGGATGGACATCTGTGACTATGAAGTTTAGAGACACTTCCCTCGGTACTTACAGCATTTATTTTTTATGGTCTTCTTAAAGATGGCAAGAGTGAGTCAATATCGTCAAAATGAAATGGGAAATGCTTGGGGAAAATGCATTTAAGTAAATTAAAGCCGTAAATGTCCAATCTGAGTTGAGGATAATATCTTGACTTGGAGTACATACGTGCAAAGCAGAAACACCGCTAATGGAAGCAGTGGAAGTTGATGCCAAGTTCATTGACAGCATTGGTCTTTGAATGAAATGTGTTCTTCTCTGTGAATGGGTAGAGATTGATCGTACAAGGTCCCTGAACTTGTTTTGTTAATACATATGAGTTTTAATTGCAGGCATTGAAAACAATTTGGCTGTGCCTCTCTCCCTCCTTCATTTTGTAATTTTGCTAAAGTGTTGCAGATGTGAGAAGCAGATGTTCCCGGTGCAGTATCATCTTGGTGATAAGACGGTTGAGTTTGAGCTCTGACTCTTCCATATTTAGCTTTGCGATCTTGGGCAAGCTAGTTAACTTTCTCAAGCCCCAGTTTCCTCACCTGTAAAATAAGTGTAGGACTAGTAAGACCACCTAAATGGGTAGGTATGTGGATTATTCATAATATAAATCACCAAGACAATGGTGGTGATCACTCTAAGAGGAAGGGAAATGAACTTTTTCAATTTATTTTAATTTAATTTTTTTAATTTTATGGCTGCCCTTGGCGGCATATGGAAGTTCCTGCACCAAGGACTGAATGTGAGCCACAGCTGTGGCAATGCCAGGTCCTTTAACCCACTGCACTAGGCCAGGGATGGAACCTGTACCTCTGCGGCAACCTGAGCCACTGAAGTAAGTTTTTAACCTGCTGTGCCAGGGCGGGAACTCCCTGGGTGGTTTTTTCGCCTATACTCTATGCCTTGTATTAAGCTAGTCAGGTTCAAGCATGTGATCTCATTCAGTCTTACCAACTGTGTTAGTTTTCTGGGGCTGCTATAAGAAATTACCAGAAACTAGAGGGCTTAAAATAGCAGAAATCTATTCTCAGTTTATTCTCACAGTTCTGGAGACTGGAAGTCCATGATCAAAGTATCGGCAAGGCTGTGCGCTCTCTGAAGTCTCAAAAGGAGTAGCCTTTCTGACCTCTCCCAGCTTCTGGGAGTCCCAGATACTCCTTGATTTGTGACAGCATAACTCTGATTTCTGCCTCCATCTTCACATGGTGAAGTTTCCCTTCCCCTTTCTATAAATAAGGACATCATTCACACTGGATTTCGGGCCCTCCCTCATCTTAAATTGATTACATCTACAAAGACCCTCTTTCATAATATGGTCACATTTATATGTTCTGGTTGGGCATGGATTTGGGGGGGACACTATGGAGCCCAGTGTACCCTGTAGCCTGTATTTAATAACAATATTAGAAAAAAAAAAAAAGGGAGTTCCCACCGTGGCGCTGTGGCAGCGAATCCTACTAGGAACCATGAGGTTGCGGGTTCCATCCCTGGCCTCACTCAGTGGGTTAAGGATCCTGCGTTGCCGTGAGCTGTGGTGTAGGTCGCAGATGCGACTCTGATCTGGTGTGGTTGTGGCTGTGGCATAGGCCGGCAGCAACAGCTCTGATTAGATCCCTAGCCTGGCAACTTCCAGATGCTGCAGGTGCAGCCCTTAAAAGACAAAAGCAAAAAAAAAAAAAAAAGCAAAAACAAAAAACCAATATAAATACTATGTCAACATACCAGCAGAATGTAAAGATAAAGGAGTATACATTCGGAAAAGACTTTAAAGTTTATGTAATCTCGCTGTCAATATTTGAGGTTCTGTAAACCCAAACAGAACCTGTAAACCCAAACAGAACCAAAACAGGGAAGAGCAGCATTCAAAGGTACCTTGTTTATGCCAATATCACTTGTCTGGAAACCAAGATAGTCCAGGGTTTCGATCTTGCCCAGGTAACATAGTTGACATAGCCTATCCCAGATGGATTTGTTAATGTTCCCTTCCCCCCTTTTTGCTGTCCCACCCCCTCAATGCAAACAAACAATGGAAAATCATATTAAACAGCAAAAATAGCAGAAACAACTTTTTTTTCTAATCTTAACACCTTTCTCATCTTTCTTATCCTGGTAAATGGCACCACTGTCCTTGGAGTTGCCAGAAACTCAAGAATCATCTTTGATAGCTCTATCCCTTTGCCCTCCGTATTTAAAACTGTCACAAAATCCTACCAATTCTGTCTTCTACATATATCTCTAAAATCTTGATAGATTCTTCTTTCCATTTCCACTGCCACCCCCATCCTTCTTCAAGTTGCCAAGTCTCTCACTTGGGCCCCTAATATAACTTTCTACGAAGATCCCAGTTCCTTGCTTGGCCCCGCCAATCCTTCATCCAGAACAGATAGGACCGTGTTAGTTCTCTGCACAAAATGTATCCACATACCTGGGACAATTTCCGGAGGCTCTTGGGGCCTTGGACACTTTGCTGGCTTCAGCTTGGGCATCTCTCCTTCTTCCTGCCGTCATACTGGTCTGTTTCTTGAATATCCCAAGCACGTCCCCCCTGTGCTTTTCCAGTCCAAGCTGTACTCACCCTTTGGGCCTCTTTGGTCTCCTTTGCTCCCTAACCCAAATCTCCCATCACCCTTCTACTTGTTTCCAATAGCACTTAACCTCAACTTGCAATTTTCTGTTTGTTTGGCTGTTTAGTATCTGTAAGCTCTGAGATGGGCAATTGTTTTGTGTCTTTCATGTAGAAGATATTTAATGAATGGGCAATGAGAGAAGGCATGAATATTCTTCTTCACTTTCCTGTGCCAATGTAAAGATCTGATTTTTTAGAAATGCTTTTCTTTACCAACTTAAATAAAACTTATTCTGACTTCCACAGGAGTATTCTTGACTTCAACAAATACATCTTTTAAGAACTGATTTTAAGTGAGCAGTTAGGGATTGAGTCAAAATATTTTCTGGCAAGGGAGGCCTTTGTAAAAATGTCAGTCAATAATTATTTCACAGATATTTATTGGGCATTTATATTTCCCATGTGAGGCCCTAGGAAGATGGTGATGAACCAGACTTTTAGCATTTTAATATGAATAATCATAAATAATAATGTTGTATAATAATAATAAATAGTATTGTTTGTTGCGCTTCTGTTAGGTGCTGCATTCTCTTTCGTCCCTATTCCTACTCATTGCTACAGATGGCTCTCTAACCTTTACCAATAGCACAGAACTCAAATTAGATGCACAGCAAATATTTGATGAATTAATAATTGGATACTATTATCCTGGTCTTTCAAAATAGGAAATGTATGCTTATCTGGGGAAAAGAGAACCTGCTCATTTGTAGAGGTACGTGCAATTGCTTTATGAATATATCTAGGTGGGCCTGGTTTACTTTAAAAATTATCCGGCCTGTTGTCTCTGGGGTTAAAACAAGAGACAAATTGCTCTTCATATGAAAATAAGTTCCTGATGTGTTTGTCTCCTGCGGTTGTCAAAATTCTTAAAAACCAGCTGAATTGTTTTATTTGTCCTGTTTAACCCAAGTGAAAAGTGACATAATCTCTCTCACTTAGAGCCCCCTTTGTAATTTTGAATGGCAGGACAGAGTACCATAGGGAAATGAACGTGCTTCAGAGCATGCGAACACAGGTTATGTTTTGGATTTCTAGGGTGGCCTCATTTCATGTCATTTTAGTAGTTGCATATTAAATGCATGCATTTTAGTAGCTGCATAAAAGGTGACTTTTAAAAGTAAATAAAAAGTGTCATTTAATGCATATGTTTAATTCTAACTTTTAACCTAAGCAATGAAAATTCAGGCATTGTATCTTGATTTTGTTTAAAAGCAATGGATCCATAGTTGAGTCAACTAAAACCTAAAGGAACTAAAAGATATTTCAGTAAGATGCTTGGTTATAAAATACATGTTCAACAATCAAAGATTACCTCAAATTCTGGTATTTACCAACTAAAAAATAGAAAATGACTCTGTTCATGAATCCACAAAAATATATATTATCTGGGAAATGTACATAAAATACTTGGAGAAGAAGAGAAATGTCTAAGAACTTATGTGGGGAAGCTATACAATTTTATTCAGACATAAAATAAGAAACAAATGGGAGTTCCCCTTGTGGCTCAGCAGGTTAGGAACCCAACATAGTGTCCCTGAGAATGTGGGTTGGATGCTGGCCTCACTCAGTGGGTTAAGGATCTGGCCTTTACAGCAAGCTGCAGAGAAGGTCACAGATGCTGCTTGGCTCCGGTGTTGCCGTGGCTGTGGTGTAGGCCGGCAGCTGCGACTCTGAATCAATCCCCAGCCTGGGAACTTCCATATGCTGCAGGTGTGGCAGTAAAAAGGAAAAAAAGAAAAAAAAAGGAAATAAAACAAATGAAAACATGCCTTATTCTTGGGTAGAAAGATGGATATATAGATATTGGTTCTCTTTCCATGATCAATTATGTAGTTTTATTGCTTTGGGATTTAGGAAAACTTGCAAAATGATACTAACGTTCATCTGGAAGAATAACTATGACAGTAGTCAAGAAAATTTTAGGAAAGAATATGTAGGGGGATGGAGGTGGATTGCCCTTCTAGAAATCAAAATAAATCTGATCATTGAACTACAATCATTATAGCAGAGTAGTACTGGTGTAAAAATCAATAGATAGCTCAGTGGAATAGAAAAGCCTGGAGATAGACTCAGGGAGTTTTTGGAAACAGAACTGTGATGGAGAAAGCATTTTGAAACCGTGAAGAATATTTGACAAAAGAGTCAAGAAATCGGCTAGGTAGTTAAAAATAATCTTCAACTAAGTAACTCTGTTTACACAATTCAGATTAAATTCCAAATTGGAAAGTTTCTCTGGCAGGTGAGAAAGCCAGAAGAAAATACTTAAATAATTTTAGGGGAATGACTTTTTAATATAAACTTAATGGAAAGAATCACAAGGCAAAAGATAAGTTTGAATATATTTTAAAGCTTTGCATGCAAAAAAATACAGTTTAAAGCAGAAAGTAATCATGGAGAAAAATATTGACACCAACCATGACAGAACAGTGAATATAATAATTGCCCTGAAGAATTCTTGGTTATCAGTAAGTAGAAAATAATACCCTAACGAAATTGTTTAAAAATCTGAATAATTCAAAAGGAAGAAGTAAAAAGGCTAATATACATATTTAGTATTAATAACAGAAATGAAAATTAAAAGAAAAATGAGAGACCATTTTTCATAGATTAAACCAGCATAAATAAAAAATAAATAAAATACTCAGTACTGGCAGAGATACGGTGAGAAGGACACTTGCTTTATGACTGGTGGAAGAATTATATGAGAAACCTTCCTGGAGACCAATTTGAAAATATATGTCAGAAGCTTTT
>PVHT021183543.1:37238310-37297449 GCA_004024745.2 Catagonus wagneri
ATGGATGACATTTTTTTATATCTGTATGAATTTTTCAAAATTTAGTCAATGATAACATATTGTTTTATGAGTTAGAAACGCCCACTGTTTTACAAAGATGGCCATGATGCACATTTAGGTTATAAGTAGTCATTTATGTGACATTCATTGATTATCTTTTATGTCAGGGGCTCTGCCAAGTGTATCAGCAATGATTCTTAGTTTGCATGCAAATGAAAGAAACTCTGTACACTTGAGCAAAAAAGAATTTACTAGAAGGTTATCAGAGAGCTAAAAGAATTGCCAGGAATGGGGGTGTTTCCAAAACACAGGCTTGGAAGCAAACCAGAGCCTAGCCGGCTCCAGCGTCTAGATATGAGGGACTAGAGAAACAGGCTCCAGCTAAGCACAGCCTCCCAGGTTGGGCCACAGGGCAGTGGTTTTTGTACTCAGGGTTCACCCCTCACAGCCGTCTCCCTCAGCACCATGGAGGGGAGGGCACTTTGGTGGGCAGTCCCATTGCCCCTTTTCCAGTGAAGGAACCAAAAAAGATGGGATAGGCGCTGAACAACCCAAACCAAACCAAACCAAAAGAATAAAAATACCCATTAGGGAGTTCCATTGTGGCTCAGCAGGTTAAGAACCTGACATAGTGTCCGTGAGGATGTGGGTTCAATCCCTGGCCTTGCTCAGTGGTTTAAGGATCCAGAATTGCTGCAAGCTGAGGCTTCGGTCACAGATGCAGTTTGGATCCTGATTTGCTGTGGCTGTGGCTTAGTCCAGCAGCTGCAGCCCTGGTTCTATCCCTAGCCTGGGAATTTCCATATGCCCCAGGTGCAGCTGTAAAAGAGGAAAAAAAATAAAGTGGCCCTTAGCTTAGGGCTTGGAGGCCAACAGGATTGACTAGCAGCCATCCACATCTCCCCTCCAGAGGGAACATCCTCTGAGATGTCAGATTGCAGCTAACACAAAGCATATGGTACAGTGTGCATAGTGGTGCCCACACAGGAGATGATGTTTCCTCCTAGAGTAAGCAGGACATGTCCCAAAGAAGCTGCCTTTTCAGACATGATCTTTACCAATGGACAGGATGTTTGAAAGGAAGTTACCATTCTCCGCTGAGACCAGAGTCAGTGACAGGATGACCTGAAAGAAACACTTTAGCAGAAGCGAGAGGTATAGTTTAGAAATGGAGGGCACATCAGCCCATGTCTAAGCTGCTTCTTATTTTGAATTAGCATACATTTAGCAAGCCCTATAGAAATGTTTGAATTTCGTCCACCATGAGGACTGGGCACTTGGTTCAAATAACTTTTGGTATGTAATACTGAAACATCATCCACAGGTCAGTTCGTATTCTTCCTACAGTTCTCAACACAAATAGGAAATGTCTGTGATTGGCCAGGTAATTTAATGCTCAGGTTCACCTCGTTTTTATAACTGTTGATTAACTTTTCCCTGAGGAAAGAAGACTTGCACATGGAAAGCAGAAAAGGTAATTATTCTTTAACTGCATTAAAAACAGGACAGAGAAAATCTTGCATTACCAAAAGGGGCCCCTGAATAGTACATAGTAAAGAGTTCAGCATCTGTGAACCTGTGTCCGCCAACCTCTGCACATGTACAGCTGTGCCTGCCTGTACTACTCAGAGCCTTTGTGCTACCTTGGTCCCCTCTGGGCCCTGTTTGCCTAGCTGGGACCTTGGACTTCTTTTCACATGAGGCTCCTGGGCCTGAGGAAGGTTGAGAAAAGACTGTTTATTAATGGGAAGCGTGGATGGAGCTTATAGTTCACACACAGGACCTGGAGGCAGGGCGGGAGGTGGGTTCTTCTTACTTAGCTATGTTCTGGGATTCAAGTCTTCTAAGTTTACACCTGCTTGCTTGGTTCTTTTGAAGGCATATTTATTTATTTCTAAAAAATTTATTTTATGGAAGTGTAGTTGATTTACAATGTTTTGTAACATTCTGGTGTACAGCAGAAGTGATATATATTCTTTTTCCATTATGATTTATCACAGGATATTGAATGTGGTTCCTTTTGCTATATAGTAGGACCTTGTAGTTTATCCAGTCTATATATAGTAGTTTTGTAATCGCTAACCGCAAACTCCCAATCCATCCCTTCCCCCTTAGCAACCACAAGGCTGTTCTTTATGTCTGTGAGTCTGTTCCACATATAAGTGATATCATATGGTATTTGTCTTTCTCTGTCTGGCTTACTTCACATAATATAATAATCTTGGGAGTTCCTGTCATGGTGCAGTGGAAATGAATCCAACTAGTAACTGTGAGGTTGCAGTTTTGATCCCTGGCCTCACTCAGTGGGTTAAGGATCCAGTGTTGCCATGAGATGTGGTATAGGTTGCAGACGTGGCTCAGATCTGGCATTGCTATGGCTTTGGTGTAGGCTGGCAGCTGTAGCTGTGATTCAGCCCCTAGCCTGGGAACCTCCATATGCCATGGATGTGGCCCTGAAAAGCAAAAAAAAAATGTATATATATATAATGATCTCTAGGTCCATCCATGTTGCTGCAAATGGCATTATTTCATTCTTTTTTATGGCTGAGTAATATTCCGTGTGTGTGTGTGTGTGTGTGTATATCTTGAAGGCATATTTATCAAGCTAGGTAGATAGAACATTTAACAGTTTTTATCTTTACTGATCATATAATCGTATTTAAATATTTAGACATAGTACTGAGAGTCCATTGGTGCTCTTGCTGTCTCAAATGTTAGGACTGAGTCTACTCAGGTAGCTGTTTCAGAAAGGTCATACTCAGTTGTTCATACACATATATACACACACAACTTGCCACTTATGCAACAGCATCATAGCTTATAAGCAAACTAGATAAGCACTCCTGTGATTATAGCTAACATGTTGAACAAGATGTGTTAAGCCCTTATCCAAGTATTTTACCGTGTATCTTTTTTTTTTTTTTTTTGTCTTTTTGCCTTTGTGTAGAGCCGCACCCGCAGCATATGGAGGTTCCCAGGCTAGGGGTCTAACAGGAGCTGTAGCTGCCGGCCTTCACCACAGCCACAGCAACGCCGGAGCCTTAACCCACTGAGCAAGGCCAGGGATCGAACCCGCAACCTCATGGTTCTTAGTCGGATTCATTAACCACTGAGTCACAAAGGGAACTCCTTTACCGTGTATCTTAATTAATCTTTGTAAGAGCTTTATAAAATAGGTTATTCAAGGAAAATATCGTGTAGAGAGTCAAACCTTGCCTCATCTGAGTCCAGTGTACATATATACTGGTTGCTTATGACAACTCAGTAGATAAGAAAAGTTTTGTTTGGAGTCCTTGAACCTTCAATAACTTAAAATCGCTGGATTAATCCACCCACTTTGACTCCCAAATCCTCTGATTTTGCATTTCTGTTCATGCAAATTTCCTTATGAAAGGAAGGTAAATGCATTAACAGCCTTGTTGTGTTCACTATTATGATTAACTAAATGACCAAAATTAAAAATCATTATCTGGTTTCTTGTATAAAAAACAAATTTAGGGAGTTCTTGTTGTGGCTCAGCAGTAATGAACCCGACTAGTATCCAAGAGGATGTGGGTCCAAACCTGGCCTCAGTCAGTGGGTTAAGGATCTGGAGTTGGCGTTGCCATGAGCTGTGGTGTAGGTGACAGATGCGGCTCTGATCTTCGCAGCTGCAGCTCCAATTCAACCCCTAGCCCAGGAATTTCCATTTGCCATAGGCACAACCCTAAAAAGCAAAATAAAAATAAAATAAAATAAAAAAATAAAACTTAACTTACATTTTAAAACATGTCAGTTATGGGATCCCCCTGCTGATTTTCAAGGCAATTGTCATTTATGTCATTGATGATGAAGGCAAATTGGCAGTGAAGAGTCCCTTTGTTTTTCTTATAAAGGACAGTTCATATCCCTATGCCTCTGTTACAGCACTGTCTAACATAATCAAGATGATTTTCTCCCATAGTGATTGGTTCCATCATTCTTTTAATAAATTACAGGCAGAGGGAGGACAGGAGAGAGCTCTGTGCTCACACCTTCAATCCCAAATATAAGGTAAAGTCAGAAGTGGTTAGCTTCATTTTTAAATTCAAATTCAAGGTTGTCATACTGTTTAAGAAACTCCTTCACTGTTTTCTAGATGGAACTTGATCCCTTTGCTTTTAAGGATGGTCATTTGTGTTATGCAAATGGATTTTCCAGCTAATTCTTCTTAACTATCAACTGAGTTGCCTCCTTGCCTAATTTAGCTCCACTGCAATTTACTGACCCAGGAAGAGAGCTTCCTGCAAGGGAAGAGTTAGAAAACTTATATACCTCATTTGTTTAAAAGAAAGCTTCTTCCTCCAAAGCAGGGAAAGTTGCTATGTGGGTATAATTTAACCTCTAAAAATATAAACAGGAGGGACGATTAAAGGGAAGAAAAATCTTAGAAACCGAATGTAGAGCTTTCCTCTTGTGTGGTTTTTAGGACAGTGTTCATTCTTCTCCAGCTTTTGGAGACATGGAAACAAAAAAGGAGTTTTCCAGTATCTGAAGTAAATATTGAATAACTTGAATCAAACCGTAGTTGGTCTTGCTCTTTATGAGAGTTTTTAAAATAACAGTACCTCCAGGTTGCTTCCTCAAGAAGCATCCATGCTCCCTTTTCCTCACAGCCAAGGAGCCCCTTAATCTCATCAACTTAAAACTTTTCTTGTAAGCGCCCTTCCCTGGTGCCACTGCCCCTCCTTTAAACTCTCTGTTAGACATGATGTCAGGTTCCTGTCTGTTCTTGGTCTTCATACCCACCCCCAAAAGAACATCCTATCATCTGATTATCCCTTTTTCACTGAAAATTTCCTACCAGCCACCACTCCACCCCAGATTCTTCCACATGGCTCTGGGAGACCTCGCACAGCACTCATCACAATGTTTTTGCAGACGTTTTCTTCCTTGACTCGTTTCTTGTGCTAGACTGAGAACTCCTGAAGAAGAGATCTTATTTTATTTATTTATTTTTTTTTTTGCCTTTATATCCCTAGCACTTAGCTTTCGTTAGGTTTGCCGAGGGAGGATCGCGCAAGGCCTAGTTAGTAAAGCAAAAGAGATTTATTAAGGCATCAGAGGGGCATGAGCTGAGCTCAGGATGGTGCCATTTCTGACCGGGGGAAGGTGCTAAGCTTGTAAAAGATCTGTAGCTGGAATCTGCAGCTGGATGGAGTTCACAGTGGTGGGAACTTGCGGCAGGAACGATGAAGAAGGAGGGGAAGGTCAAGGGAGGGGTAGGGTGTTGAGTCCCATGACAGAGGGTGGTTAATCCTTGGAGGAGGTTAATCTATGCGGGCAGTTGTTTTCCACAGGCCATTGTTTCTTGCTGCCCAATAGAGAATCCACATTCTGGGAGAGGGTGTCCACAGCGGGTCTCCAAGGTGAACAGCCACATTTAGGGGGTTGGGGAATCTGTCTCCAACCTCCTGGGAACCTATCAGCTTTATGCATACATACATCAAGTCTTTAATAGACCTCATAGTGTTTGTGGGTGAATGGATGTTACCAAGGCTAAAAAATGAGTCCAGATGCAAAGGAGTAAGGCCATGCTTTAAAATTCTGGAATGGAACCCAACAACGTTCTGATCTAATCCATTTTCTTTAAAAAAAAAAATAGTTGTATGCTAATAATTATGTTCTACTTTCTATAAACGAAAGACACATGGAAGGAAAGATTATACTGTTTCTGGTTGGAGACAAATTCTAATATTGGATATGGATATAAAATAGACATTCTCAATACACTGAAAAGTAATGAAGCAAACCATTAGCTCAAAGCCAGCTTTCCAACGGTAGAGTAAATACACTGAGCTTCTTGAAAAGCATTACGAGTAATTATTTGATTACTAGATGCCACTTACACCTACTGCTCTATTGTCCCAAACCCTGATATGAATATACTTGGGTTGGTGATGTGACCCCTGCTTGAATGTCAACTGATTTTTATATTGAAAGCTAGGGTTTTATCCACTTGTACCCTAATCTTTCGTACCGCTTGTTTCCATAGTAGCTGATGCACTATGAAGTGAAAAAAACCAGGAAGTCTTGGGATGGGAATAAATCAAAGTCAGCAGTCCAAGCAAGGGGTTTCTCCAGTGTGGGATCCAGTGTCTCTTCAGGCTTCTGGTCACATGTGTTTGCGGCAGGATTCCTAGCAATAGAAGATTCTAGGGTGATAACTGCAAGGATTTTAAAGGCAGAGTATAGATAGTCTGTCTGATAGCAGTTCGTGTTTACTTTAGCTTGGATTCGTCCTGCAGTACCTGCATTGGCATATAAGCAGGCTACACGGGTTGAAAGGAGCATTTACTGCCAAGAGCCCACTAACAACTAGGAGTCAGGGAACAACATTGGGAGACTTTTACTATCTGTGAAATATGGTTGAGCTGTCCTTTCGAGACTGGAAGGTGTAGGAGAACACTGGGAATTCTCTTAGACACTAAACATTTGACAGTGCTGATTTAGAGCAGAGTTTCTAGTCGTGTGGCCTAGATGTGTGTGTTTGGCACACACAGCGTGAAATTTCTCCTTAAAAATCTAGATCTCGGGCTTCTTTTTAAAAACTCATATATACACAAGTACCACATTTAGTGACACTGACCGTATTTCCTTATGGCAGCCATCCCTTGTGGCTGAGTAGAAACTGCCTTTACCAGGAGTTCCCGTCGTGGCTCAGTGGTTAACAAATCCGGATAGGAACCATGAGGTTGCCGGTTTGATCCCTGGCCTCACTCAGGGAGTTAAGGATTCGGCATTGCCGTGAGCTCTGGTGTAGGTCACAGACGCGGCTTGGGTCTGGCATAGGCCGGCGGCTACAACTCCGGTTAGACCCCTAGACTGGGAACCTCCATATGCTGCAGGTGCAGCCCTAGAAAAAGACAAAAAAAAAAAAAAATAAGGAAGCTGCCTTTACCAGGGACAGTCTTCAATTTGCCACAGTCCCTACTCCTCCCTACTGGATCTTATCAGGCCATTTTACTTGTTTTAAAGTCTTTTTTGGTCCTTGAAGCCTTTTGAATTTGTAATCTTTGGATTAGAGGAGAGGATTGCTCTATGTTTGGGGATCACTTTATCCTTATATGTTGTTCCTTATTAATCCCATTTTCTGAATATATGAACCAGGTTTTTGTTTTTTGCCTTTTAGGGCCACGCCCACGGCATAGGGAGTTTACCAGGCAAGGGTTTGAATCAGAGCTACAGCTGTTGGCCCACACCACAGCCACAGCAATGCCAGATCCAGATCCAAGGTGCATCTGCGACCTACACTACTGCTCACAGCAACGCCAGATCCTTAACCCACTGAGAGAGGCCAGGAATCGAACCTGCGACCTCATAGTTAGTTGGATTCATTTCCACTGCGCCACAATGGGAACTCCTGAACCAAGTTATTTAACTATAGGTGAATGACATTTTAGAAAGGCGCATTTAAAATTCCATCCTAGGAGCTCCCACTTGGCACAGTGGGTTGGGGATCTGGCATTGTCTCTGTGGCAACATGGCTCCCTGGCCCAGTGCAGTAGGTTAGATATCTGGCATTGCCACAGCTGTGGTATCGGTCACAGCTGTGGCTCAGATACAGTCTCTGGCGTGGAAACATCCATATGCCAGGTATGCAGCCAAAAAATAAAATAAAAATAAAAATTCCATCCTAGAAAAAAGTCGGGAGTTAAGCTTCCTGTGCTGGTATGAGATTTATTCAAGAGGATAGAATTTGGGGATATTTGGTGGGAATATTTGCATAGTTAAATAGGCTTCAGCAGCTACCTTTTTCAACATTGGATGACTGTAAAAAAAAATTTCCTGTCTAGCTGAATTAAACTGAAATAGAAAAAGAAATCATACAGTCTTGAGCTTGTGCTGGAGGTAGGGATTATCAAAACTCAAAAAAGACGCCCTCATATTTCATATAATATTATCATCTGGAAAATCTAAAACATTCAGAACGCAAACATGCCCACAGAAGTGAAGTAGAACCTTATAAATGATATGCATTCTATAGAACGACTGGAAAAATCTCAAAATCAATATTGGAATCACCCAGGGTGACAGAGAGTAATGATACCGCTGCACCTTACTAAAAAGTAATGAAAAACAAACGAGAGAGAAAATTCCAGAGTTGTCCCTGGAGTTGATATTTGCTTGAGCTGGAAGAGTGGGAGAAGACTTTAGAAGGTGGTTCTTCCCCGTTTTTTTCCCCTAGACCTCAATTTTATTTTCAACACCAAGCACAGCCCTCCCATCGAAGGCAGTTTTCTACATAGACCAGGATATGCAATGGCTGTAGATGTCCCGGTGAAACAGAAGAGCCTTAGGCCTAAGTTAATCACTTAACTGGTAGGATTAAAATAAAAAAGCTCATTTGATCTCTCTGTTAGGGTGGTGTCTGCTTGCTTCTGCTTTGTCCTTTGACAGGGTAGATAATAAAATAGGAAACAAATATTACAGTGACCATTCCCAACTAGCCATTAATTTAATAGGCATTCATTGTGCACTACTGTGTTTATTTGGGGTGGGCCTTAAGTACGTGGGGGCACGTGAGTGAAACGGTGATAAAAATTCCTCCTGTGCAGGGAGAGACAGACAGTAAACAATAAACATCATAAGTAAGTGGCACAAGAAATCAGAAGGTGATCTGAACTTTGAAAAAATAGAGTGGTTGACAGCGGGGATCAGAAATGCTGAGGTGGTCTCAGGAAAGGTTGCAATTTTAAATAGGGGGAACTGGGCATATATCCAGATAAAACTGTATTCAAAAAGATACACACACCCCTGTGTTAACTGCAGCACTATTCACAACAGCCAAGACTTGTAAACAACCTAAATGTCCATTGACATGAATGAATGAAGAAGATGTGGTGCATATACACAGTGGAATACTACTCAGCCATAAAAAGAACGGAATAATAGCATTTGTTTCAAAATGACGAAACATGGATGCAAGTAGAGATTCTCATGCTACCTAAAATAAGCCAGGAAGAGAAAGACAAATACCATGTGGTATTACTTATGTGTGAAGTCTAAAAATATGGCACGAATAAGCCTATCTACAAAATAGGAACAAACTCGCAGACATAGGGAACAGACTTGTGGTTGCCAAGGGGTAAGAGGGATGGACGAGGAGTTTAGGGTTGGTAGATGCAAATTATTACATTTAGAATGGGTAAGCAATGAGGTCCTACTGTACAGCATAGTGAACTCTATCTAATCTCTTGGGATAGAACATGATGGAAAATAGTATAAGAAAAAGACATATATATATATGTCATTATTCTGTATAGTAGAAAGTGGCGCATATATATGTCATTATGCTGTATAGTAGAAAGTGTCACAACACTGTGAATCAACTCTACTTCGATAATAAATAAATAAATAAATAAATAAATAAATAAATAAATAAAATAGTGGGATCTAAATAGGCCTTATTGGGAAGGTGACATTTAAAGGAGAGGAGGGAAATACCTGTGTAAACGACCCTATGATTCCCACGGAAGAGTCTCACAGGTGGAGGGTGCTCCCAGGTAGGATGGCTGGCTTGTTGAGGAAGTGCAGGCAGGCCATTGGGTTGTAAGGGGGTGATTGAGGATGAGCACAGAAGGACATGAGGTCAGGGAGGTAAAAGGTCAGAGCCAATAGGGCCTTAGAGGCAGAAGTAAACACTTTGGCCTTTTCTCTGACCGAGACAGGAACCATTGGAAAGATCTGAGCAGAGGACAGGATCTGACATAGTTTATAGGAGTCATGATGGCCTCTCTTGAGAAGCGGTAAAGTGTGACAGGGAGATGCTACAATAAATTCAGACTGGAGATGGTGATGATTTGACTAGGCTTGTAGCAGTGAAAGCTGGTAAGTGACCCAGTTCTCCTGTATCTTCAAGGTGGTGTTACCTCAGGATTGGGTATGAGTTAGGAGAGAAAGAGAGGGGTCAGGAGTGATGGCAAGGTTTTTGGCCTGAGCAACTCTAAAAATGGAATTGTCTTCAGCTAAGAAAGGGGAGACTGGGAGAAGTATATATGTCATTATGTACTTCTGGAGGAGAAGTCAGAAATTTCATTTTGGACATTAGACATCCACTGGGATAGGGAAGTGGATCTGTGTACCAGCAGTTGGAGGTCATATGTATTTGGACTAAAAGGGCTCCTGTGTCCATACCTGTTGTCCCCTTAGGCTGTCCCTGCAAAACTTCAGAGATCTTTCAGATGATCTTTCAGACCATATTCTTTGCTAGACAAATGTGAGTGTATTGACTGGACCATCTAGTAGTGTAGACAAGGACAGCACAGGTACAGTGGGTAAAGGGACCTTAGGCCAGAGTAAGCTGCACTCAAAGTCATTTCCAAATGAATGTGATAATATAACTATAGGCACTGAATTGGAGCCTTAGATAATTAAGCATGCAGCTGTTAAATGCATCTAATGTTGAAAAATGGGACAGAAGTAGGGCTACAGTTGACCTTGTGATGAAACAAAGGATAAAATATTCCCCAGGAGTAAATCATTTACCCATGTAATGCAATTGCATTCTTTTAGGGCATGGGTGGACCAATTGGGAAGGCATTAATGGAACTCTGTGTCCCCCATAAAGTGGCTCACGCCATGATCATTTTTTAAGGGAACAGATATCATGAAAGTGGGGAAAGTTGGAGAAAGTATAAATAAAAATCTCATAAACTTAATTTTGAGTCTAAGTCTTGCTAGAAACCCCAAACCAAAATTAATTTTGCATGGAGAAAGAAGAATGTGTAAAGGTATGCTGAGGACAGAGAGACAAGTCTTGGTCATTTTTGTATGTAGATATATAGTAAATGCTGGTGATTTTTTGTTGGGGGGGCGTTGCTGCACTCACAGCATGCAAAAGTTTCGGGGCCAGGGATCAAACCCAAGCCACAGCAGTGACAACGCCAACTCCTTAACCACTAGGCTACCAGGGAACTTGAATTTTAACTGGGTGTTGATATGTACTTGATCAGCAGAAGTGAGGAATGGATATTGGGCAGGCAGTTGGTCGGCCGTTGGAGGATTTCAAAAATAATCCAGATGGTTTCCTTGATGAGAATGGATCAGTTGAGGTGGCTTAGGAGGGTCTGGAAAGTATTTTATTTCTTTTTTGGCTGCCCCATGGCATATGGAGTTCCCGGGCCAGGGATCAGATCCAAGTGGCAGTGGCGACCCAAGCCAATCCTTAACCCACTGTGCTGGGCTGAGGATCGAACCTATAGCTTAGCATTCCCAAGACACCATTGATTCCATTGTGACACAGCGACACAGTGGGAACTCCAGGAAAGTATTTTAAAATGGGCCATCTGCTTCAAACAGTTGCGGGGCAACAATGGAATAAAGTTGCTGAGATCTCATCAGTGATTGCTAATTGGGTATTCAGGTTTAATAGGCCCCTGATCGTTGTGCTTTGAAAATAAAAGCTGTTCATCCTTGGATATGCGATAGGGTTTTGCGAAACTCATCATTGCTGGTATAGCAAGGAGCCCTCTAGATTTTCTCATACTAAACAAGACCTTGGATGCTGGATTTTTCCCACCTGAAGCAGAGAGACCTATAGAGAATCCTTTCGTAAATGCTGGTATCCCTAAAGGAATGAGGAGGAGACATCTGGGGAGAGCCGTCAGAGCCAGTACAAAAGAGTGGTCCTGAGTGGGCTTTGGATCATCAACACGGAGCCCTTTGTTAGTAATCTTTGATGGCTTGAGTCATAGAACTTGAGAATCAGAGTTTTGTCCTTCTCAGTCAGAGCTTCAAAGTTTGCCAACCAGTTCCTTTATATTCAGGACCTCCGTGTTGTAAAATTTCAGGGAGCATCATTCACATCTGGTCCGTGTGAACGGTACCTCTTAGAGTGCTGTAGTCCGCAGTGTGAATGGCCTTCTGCAGTGATTCTGCTTCTACTGCCATGGATTTGGTCCCAACTTTTTGGACCGGATCAGCATGCCTTGTAAGCCTGTGTGTTTCCTGTTTTCTTTCTTCCTCTCCCTCCAGACTGGAAGAGGCTTGACAGTAGAAGCTAGATTTTATGTTTGTAATAAAGCATTTCACACGACACTCTTCACAGAGAGTTGCTCAGTAAATCTTTACTAAATACAGTTGACCCTTGAACAGCATAAAGGTTAGGGGCGCTGACCCTCCCTGTTGAAAATCCATGTAAAACTTGTAGTTGGTCCTTTTGACATGAGTCCTGTGTATTTGATTCAACCGACAAATACTAGGGCTGTGTATTTGCTATTGAAAAAAACAGCCTATAGGCAGCTCATGTTGTTCAAGGGTCAGCTGTCCACGAATGAAGAATAATGTGACTTGACCATGTGCTGGGCTCTCTGTACAATATTTGACCTACTCCAGACCCTTCATCCAAACAATGACCCCCGTGGAGGTACGCACTGTCTTTGTTTCTCCTTTGAGGATGCTGAGAATGGTGAGCAGAAGGTGTATAAGGAGACAAGAGTGTGAAGACAATTATTTCAAGAATTTTGATGTAAAAGATCATAAAGATTAGGACTAGAGGGTATAGCTGAGGGAGAGCCTTTTATATAAAAATTCAGAGGCTTGAGCATGTTTAAATTTGGATAGAATGGATTCAGTTGTGAGTCGGAGATGGAACATGTAGCTGAGAGACTTGAGCACTGATATCATTCAGAGAGGAACCCAGAGGACAGACACATGGATATAAACAAGAGGTTTGTTCTCCTGGGACAGGAATAAAGGGGAGGATGGGATAGATTCAGGGTAACTTGGGGTGAGAAGCTGGAAGTTCCCATCTGAAGCCTTTTCATTTTATCTTTGAAGGAGACAAAGTCATCTGTTCACTTTGAGAAAGGTTGTGGTGATCATGGCCATGGTGACAGTCGCCTTAAGGAGAGTGGAGAGGGTATGAAAGGGTCTCTCTGGAAATTCAGAGACTGAATTAGTTGATCCCGAGACCCCAACATTTCCATGTAGTTCCATCGATTTGTATTAATGAAACTGTGCCTGCAAATTAAAACTCTAAGTACGTACTTTTCTTTGTATCTTCTTTCAGAAGTTTGGCCCATTTTAATTAGAATCTAAAGTAAGAGAGGCCTTCTGCACAGAGCGGTGGTTTGAATTTTATCAAATAAATTAAAGAAAATGAGCTTTTCTTCTCCTAACTTCCACCTCTTGATCGCTTTCATGAATGTTGGGATTATCTGGCGGAGTTCTGGGTGTATTCCCTTTAGGCTAGAGTTGTATTTGCAGCCAGATGGTATGGGAAGTAGAAAATGAATGTCTTCAACAGAATTCTTTTGCTTGAAAAAGCCTCAACTCAAAGATCCAACTCATAGGGTACCAAGAAAGCTAGAAAGGCATTCATCCGTGTAGCTGAAATTGCAGAAGTATTGTTAGATCAGGAGCTCAAACATATTAGCATGGTGCCATTTCTCCCCACTTAGCTCTGCATGCGTCTTTGTGGGCTTCATTTGCAGGCAGATTTTTCCCATTTTGCTGGCAGGATGCTTACCCCCTCCCCCCACCCCTACCCCCCCCACCACAGCTCTAGGTTTAGATCCTACTAATTTCAAAATCCAGAAAATGGTTACCAGCCCAAGAATTCCAAGTCTTGGCATTGAATTTCAGTAGTTCGTGTGTTACCTTCATACGTCACTTGACAGTGCCCATACCTGGTCTAATGAGTGTCCCCTGGGGGCGTATGTTTGTGGTTCATTGACCACTTGGGAGAGAGTCCGAACCCATCCTCGGAGTCAGAAGTCAGGAGAGTTACTTTCTCCCAAACCACCTGGACAAAGAGTGGGGCTACAGGAGACCCATAAGGATGATCAGCATGCTGTTATCAGAAGCAGGAACCGTGGGTATGGTCATGAAAAATTTTTTTTTCTTAAAGTAGATTCAAAAAGTGAAACTGCCTAATGTAATTATATTCTCCACAAAGTTTTCTGGCCCAGTGAAATTTCTTGGATCACAGAGTTTTGGCAGCCCTAATTGATTGGACTGATTGTATTGGAGAATATTTTTCCTGGAAATAGCATCTTCCAAAGACACTATCCATAGATTCTCCTCCCTCCTCCTCGTGATCTTCGCTTTTCATCTTTGTGTCCTAATTTTGCCATTGTACAGCTGCTTCTATTTTGGAACCTCGGTAAGAAATAGATTTGTGTGGCCTATACCGATTTAGTATGAAATTATAATGAAAAGTCTTTTGCATATTCTGAACCTGACTTAATGGGAGGAAAATCGGTGATAATTGCAACCCAAACGTTTCTCAGGGACATGAATTTAGGCGGATGAGTTGGGGGCATGCTGACTGTCATACCAAACCAACATGCAGTGTGTGCCCCCAAGCCCGCAGCTTCTCCTGACAGCTCCTTTTTCTGGTTTCTCACGCAGAATGTATTTCCCTCTCTGATTTGGTGTCACGTTGTCCTGTATAGGTTCGTGTTTTATCGGGTGAGTTCAACTTTAGAATAAGACCAGTTGGGAAGTCGCTTTGGTAAATAACTCTTGTTATCTGGGCTCTTATTATTTAGTTGAAATGATGTCCAGTCCCTTGTTTGTATAATTTCTAGAGTCCTCTCTGCCAGCCTTCCTTCTCTTTTAGTGGGACACACCTCCGATTTTGTTTGGTTTGGGATATTCATGCCTCCTTGGGAAAGTGGCAGACTTAGATATAGCTATCTCATGATTGCCCCCGGTTCCCCTGAAACCATAATGTTTCTAGTCTTTTCCATGGAATAGTATCAGTTATACACGTTGCGATAATTTCATCTGTTCATTCAGAGATTAAATCTTAGTGGCCTTAGGGGCATCAAGGTCTGTGAGGATCTGTCTGGGTGTATTTGCTTTTCCTGACATGGTTGGTGTTGCTGGTTCTTACAGATTGTAGTCTCCTTTAAAACTTGGCTCTGTGGTGGGAATTCCCGTTGTGGTGCAACTTCATGGTATCCATGAGGATGCAGGTTCGATCCCTGGCCTCTCTTAGTGGGTCAAGGATCTGGCGTTGTTGTTAGCTGTGGTGTAGGTCGCAGACGTGGTTTGGATCCTGCATTGCTGTGGCTGTGGTGTAGGCTGGCAGCTATAGCTCTGATTCCCAATTCGACCTCTGGCCCGGGAACTTCCGTATGCTCCAGGTGCAGTCCTAAAAAGCAAAAAAAAAAAAAAAAAAAAAAAAAACAGAAAACAAACTTGGCCTTGTGAGCTGCTGGTCCCTTGTGGATGGATTGACAGTTCAGATCCACCTCTTTCCTTTTACCTCCTTTTGGGTTGCCGTCCTAAAAAATGCATATATTCTACCTAGTTTTTGCTGTGCCATCTCTGGAGCGCTGGGGCACAGGTTCAATCCCCAGGCCTAGCACAGTGGGTTAAGGATCTGGCGTTGCCACAGCTGCATTGTAGGTTGCAACTGTGGCTCAGATATGATCCCTGGCTCAGGAAATTCATATGCCATGGGCTGGCCAAAAAAAAAAGGAAAAAAATACATATATTCCCCCATTTTCTCTCTCAGAAAAGAGAAGCTTTAAGTCTTCCTCTCTTTCCAGAAAAAAAAAAAATGTTTCTTTCCGAGATGATTTTCTTCTAGATCAAAAGGCATAAAAAACAGCAACTAGAAATATATTTGAAGGGAGTGCTCATTCTGGATTTACATTCTTCGTTTTTCTTTTCAAAAGAAACTGTACCTTCTCCAGTTTTCACAGCAGAAGCAGTTAAATATCTCTTTTGGAAATGCCAGCTGAGTTTCATGTGACACAGGTAGCTGATGACCCCAGCTGCTCTGTGACACTGTGGGGAAGATTCTGCTCCTGGAGTCTGGTTGTGTCCAACTCCATCTGGTTTCTGCACTTTTCTTTTGGAACCGACAGCTTTAGAATCAGATATAAATCATAGAGACTGACCTGGTATGTAATTCTGTAGGAGCTGAGACAGTTCTCTAAGCAAATCCTCATATTACAAGAGCAGTTTGCGTCGTGGATAAGACTGTGCGTTCTGTGGCTGCTCTGTGTTTGTCTCAGGCTGGTGCCTGAGTCTTCTATTGCCTGTAAGGGTATACACCTGTATCTTTATTGTGCAGCTTTCTAATTTTTACTAGGCTTTTAGACAATTTCCAATATATACTCGGAAACACTGTCACTTCTGCTGTATGAGAAAATAGAATATGCATTGAAACTGAAATTTCTACCTCCCATGTATACACTATGCCCCCCCCAAAAAAAACCCCAGAAATCTTAAGAATGCAACTGAGCATAAAAGGAGATGAAGATATCATGGATTATAAGAAAGCATGCTTGGCAAAGAAGGTGCTGTGTGGACCTGAAGTCTAAATGATTTCTAAAACACCTGAAGCATAGTAGAAAAAAATCTGGAATAAAATTCCATTTTTTAATGAATTTCTGTGGTGCTGAGTTAAAAAAAAAAAAAAGACTGTGCATTCTGAACTTGGCAGACATGGGTTCCATTCCCTATCTAGACTGTTACTTACTGAGCAAATTGATCCAGTTTATGAGTTACACAAGCATTGATTTCCTAAGCATTAAATTAGAAAAAATAATACTCGTACGGACCTGATTAGGGTTGCTGTGGGTTACCAATGTCCCTGACCCAAAATGTGACTCTGGTTTACTTTCTAAACCTTTTTTTTCGCTGTCTGAGATGACCTTGTTCATCTGTTGATTTCCTTTTTAAGACGGCTTTTCTCTTTATTTTTATTTTTATGTATTTTGGCCACACAGCACGTCCCGGAAGTTCCCTGGCCAGGGCTCGAAACTGCACCACAGCGGTGACAAGGCTGGATCCTTAACTGCTAGCCCACCGGGGTTATAATCTGTCTCCATCATTAAAAATATCTTTCCCACAAGATCAAGAATCTTGTCTACTTAGTGCTGCCCTCTATCTCCACGGCCCGGAAGGAAGGGGTCAGTAAATATGTGTCAGATGGAGAAATGAATGAGTTAGTAGGCATTTTATTAGTGAAGATTTTCATTTGCTGATACCTGAGGCTTCTCTCTGTGTAGAAGAGCAGAAGTTTTTCATTCAGGGAGAATTTTTTTTTAATTGTCCAGATTTCCAGTCACAGAAACTTGAAGGTGTAGTGTTTTTGAGTTTCCTTTCTACCACAAACTGTGATGTTGAGTGCCCGTACTTTTATATTTTTTTAAAGTCATATTGAAACCATGCTTTTGCTTCAGTAAAAGGAATGCCTGAAGTCCCTGTTGTGGCTCAGTGGGTTAAAACCCAACATAGAAGTTCCCGCCGTGGCTCACGGAAACGAATCTGAGTAGTATCCATGAGGACGCAGGTTTGATCCCTGGCCTAACTTAGTGGGTTAAGGATCCAGCGTTGCCGTGAGCTGTGGTGCAGGTCGCAGATGCAGCTCAGATCTGGTGTTGCTGTGGCTGTGGTGGACGCCGGCAGCTACAGCTCCGATTCAACTCCTAGTCTGGGAACCTCCATATGCCGTGAGTGTGACCCTAAAATGATAAGAAAAGACAAGACAAGACAAGACAAGACAAGACAAGACAAGACAAGACAAGACAAGACCCCAACATAGTGTCCATGAGGATGCTGGCCTCACTCAGTGGGTTAAGGAACCGGCATAGCCACAAGCTGCAGGGTAGTTCACAGACATGGTTTGGATCTGACATGGATGTGGCTGTGGTTTAGGCCAGCAGCTGTAGCTCCAATTTGACCCCTAGCCTGGGAACTTACATATGCTGCAGGTACAGTGTAAAAAGGCAAAAAAAAAAAAAAAAGTGCCAGAGAATCAAGAGATTTGTTCAGTCAGGAGCAGTTAGTAGCAGATACAAGATCAAGAGTCCATTTGTCCTATCTGCTTTTCTCCCTTTCCTATAAGTCTGTGGAATGGTCATTATAGTAGAATAATAAAACTAGTCATGGTAATGGCTAACCTTTATTTAACTCTTTTTTTTTTTTTTTTTTTTTTTGCCCTGCCTGTGGGCATGCAGAAGTTCCAGGGCCAGGGACTGAACCCACGCCCCAGAAGTGACCTGTTCACAGCAGTGACAACACCAGATCTTAATCACTTGGCCACCAGGGAACTCCCCATTTCACTATAAATGTGGCAGACAGTATGCTTACAGTAACCTCATGAGATAAGTATGCTTATAATCCCTGTTTTTCAGATGACGAAATTGAGGCTTTAAGAGAAGCTATTTACCCAAGGTCACAGTGCCACTTCTGAACCCCTTGGGTCTCTCTCCAGAGCCTAGCCTCCCAACCACAAAGCAATGCTAAGCCCAGAGTACCAATCTCCCGTGATTCAGAACTTCCATTAAATCAGATTGACCTTCACACTCCAATGATGCAGAATTAGGGAGTTCCACTGAAGTGTGACTTTCGAGCTCCTTGAATGGTGCTTGTCCTTTTTGCTTTGCAAGAGCAATTCTTCACAGTGTACTAGGAGAGGCTGTGTGTCCTGTGTCACGGAAGGGGAACCCAGAGAAGCAGCTTGTTGATTAGGGTTGTTTGAGAGTCAGGCAGGAGCTGTCCCCTGGCATGTGAAATAGAAGCGTACTGGATCTGACTTTTCCCCAGAGTTGGTTTGGTGGGATTGAATTTAAGGCAGAAGAAAGGAAACTTTTCAAATAGGAGAAACAAAAAGAATTGCTGTAGTAGACCTTTCATGATCACAAGCACTTACTGCAGCCCCTAATGACTCAACAATAAGAACAGATCATTTAGGACACAAAGAATTATAGCAGAGACGGGACCATGACCTGAACGAAATTAAACTTGAACAACAGTGTAACATTTGGAATTAACCACTGTTCCTTGGAGGAGTTGTGGAAGGCCTGGCTTAGAGGATGGAGCAGTGAGTAAGGTCTAAACCCGAGCGTGTGAATCCGAGTGCTGCCCTGCGTAGGAGGGATGGCCCCACGGTGTCACCTGGATCCTAACAGTGCCTCTCTTCCCAAAAAACTCCGTGCTCCACAAATGCGTTTCAGTTTTCACTCCCTGTGTTCCTGATGAATGGTGGCAGGTATTGATATTTTTTTCCATGCAGGTGTTAAACTAGATTTACACGGCTGACAGTATAGACAGCAAAAGTATCATGTGATTCCAGCTGGCCTCCATGGTGGCATTGCTGTTGCTTACAAGTGCTTGCCCATGGAAATGAGGGCTTGAGTCCAAAAGTGATTCATAGCTGGAAGATACAAATGGGAAGGCATTTTATTTTATTTTATTATTTTTTGCTTTTTAGGGCCACACTTGTGGTATATGGAGGTTCTCAAGCTAAGGGTCGCATCGGAACTACAGCTGCTGGCCTACACCACAGCCACAGCTGGATCATATCGTAGTTCTATATTTAGTTTTCTCAGGTTATTTCCATACTGTTTTCCTTAGTGGTTGTACCAATTTACATTCCCACCAACAGTGAGGGAAGGTACCCTTTTCTCTATATCCTCTCCAGCATTTGCTGTTTGTTGACTTGTTAATGATGACCACTCTAACTAGTGTGT
Source organism: Catagonus wagneri (assembly GCA_004024745.2). NCBI lineage: Eukaryota > Metazoa > Chordata > Mammalia > Artiodactyla > Tayassuidae > Catagonus > Catagonus wagneri. The sequence goes on from PVHT021183543.1 coordinate 37,257,768, forward strand.
GGTGGTACCTCATTATAGTTTTGATTTGCATTTCTCTAATAATTAGTTATGCTGAGCATTTTTCATGTGCCTACTGGCTGTCTATAGGTCTTCTTTAGAGAAATGTCTATTTAAGTCTTCTGCCTATTTTTCAATTGGGTTGTTTACTGTTTTGTTGTTGAATTGTAGGAGTTGTTTGTATATAAACCTTTTCTTTTTAGGGCAACACCCATGGCATATGGAGGTTCCCAGGTTAGGGGTCAAATCGGAGCTACAGCTGCCGGCCTATGCAACAGCCACAGCAACGCAGGATCCAAGCCGAGTCTGTGACCTACACCACAGCTCACGGCAACGCTGGATCTTTAACCCACTGAACGATGCCAGGGATCGAACCTGCAACCTCATGGTTTCTAGTTGGATTTGCTTCTGTTGTGCCACAACAGGAATTCCTGTTTTTATATTTTGGAGATTAAACCTTTTCCGATGACTCATTTGCAAAGATTTTCTCCCATTCTGTGGGTTGTCTTTTCGTTTTTTTAATGGTTTCTTTTGCTGTGCAGAAGCTTTTGAGTTTTGAATTAGGTCCCATCGGTTTATTTGTGTCTTCATTGTCATTTCTCATGGTTTTAATTCATATTTCCCTAGTGGCTAATGATGTTGAGTATCTTTTTGTGTATTTCTTGCCATTTGCCTATCTTCTTTGGTGAAGTATCTGTCTAAATTTTTGGTTCATTTAAAACACTGGGCTGTTTTTCTTATTGATTATGAGATTTTAAAAATATATTCCCAATAAAAGGCCTTTGTTAGATAAAAATATATCTCAATTTTTTTTCTCTCAGACTCTAGCTTGACCTTTTACTCTCATACCAGTGTATATTTTTTTGGTCATGCCCATGGCTTGTGGAAGTTCCAGTGAGGGATTGAACCCACACCACAGTAGCAACCCAAGCCTCTGAGCCACTGCTGTGGCAAGGCCAGATCCTTAACTCATTGTGCCAAAGGAGAGCTCGAGGTATATTTTGTTTTAATACTGTGACAGCAGGAACTAGAGTATTGGTTAGCACATGTTGGTGCTCAGAATCTTTTCTTCAAAAGCAGACTTAGTGAAAGGTGGTCTCCTAGCAAGCATCTTAGATTCCAAACCATGTTTGACAAACCTCAGAGCCTATCATTTTAATCAATACGTATTATATATATAGGCATGTATGATATAAAAAAAGTACAGTATGTGATCTCTATTGAAGAAATTTCTGGAGTTCCCTTCGTGGCTCAGTGGTTAACGAATCTGACTAAAAACCATGAGGTTGTGGGTTCGATCCCTGGCCTTGCTCAGTGGGTTAAGGATCCGGCGTTGCTGTGAGCTGTGGTGAAGGTTGCAGACGTGGCTCAGATCCCGCGTTGCTGTGGCTGTGGCGAAGGCCGGCAACTGCAGCTCCTGTTAGACCCCTAGCCTGGGAACCTCCATATGCCGCAGGTGCGGCTTTACATAAGGCAAGAAGACAAAAAAAAAAAAAGAGAGATTTCTGAGGTAAAAGAGAAATGATAATAACAAACTTGTTTTGAGTGGTTACTCTGTGCCAGGCCCTTGTCTAAGCACTTTTCACTCATTAAAAAAAAAAAAAATACACACACACGTATATGACATAGGTGCTATAATTGTTATAATCTTATCCCTGTTATGAAGCTAAGGAAACTGGGGCTGATGGAGATGAAATCTCCGTGTCTAAAGTCACCAAGAGGGAAACTGGTATGGCCAGTGTTTGAGCGAGACGTTCTACAGGCCGTGAGAGGTGGGACATCCAGAAGGGCTGTAGAGGGCCAGAGGGAGCTTAGTGACTTTTCTCATTACTCTACTTGCATTGTCTCACTGGCTAAGCATATGACACTTTCTAGTCTTCGAAGGTACTTGTCTCGGGCGTTCCCGTTGTGGCTCAGTGGTTAACGAATCCAACTAAGAACCATGAGGTTGCTGGTTCGATCCCTGGCCTCGCTCAGTGGGTTAAGGATCCGGCGTTGCCGTGAGCTGTGGTGTAGGTTGCAGACGCGGCTCAGATCCCGCGTTGCTGTGGCTGTGGCGAAAGTCGGCGGCTACAGCTCCTGCTAGACCCCTAGCCTGGGAACCTCCATATGCTGCCGGTGCGGCCTTGGATGAGGCAAAAAAGACAAAAAAAAAAAAAAAGGTACTTGTCTCTCTCTCTCTCTTTTTTTTTTTTTGTCTTTTTAGGGCCGCACCTGCAGCATATGGAAGTTCCCAGGCTAGGGGTCCAATCAGAGCTGTAGCTGCCAGCCTACACCACAGCCACAGCAACACAGGATCCGAGCCACATCTGCAGCCTATACCACAGCTCACGGCAATGCTGGATCCTTAACCCACTGAGCGAGGCCAGGGATCGAACACGCGTCCTCATGGACGCTAGTTGGGTTCGTTAACTACTGAGCCACAACAGGCACTCCCAAAGGTACTTGAAGATAATATTTTGGAAGAATGACATGTATTCAGGTGTTGGACTACAGAATTTAAAGACCTAGATAGACATGCAGTTACAGGATTGACTGGGTTTCTAGTTGTAGAGACCAGCTTGGTTGACGGCAGCCATCCATGGTCGTTCAGTTCTCTGAGTCTTCTCTGCTCACAAGGTCATGTCCCCTACACCAGGGCGGGTGGAGTCAGCCTTTCTTTGGTCATAGTGCCACCTCCCCTGTTTCCTCTCTCCATATAGTTGGACCTGGATATCATGAATGGTTTTCACTGTGCCAGCATTTTACTAGGCCATTCTTTTTTTTCTTTGGCTGTGCTCACTGGCATCCTTCTTTTTATTATTATTGTTACTGTTACTATTATTGTTGTTGTTATTATCAGTAGGCTTAGTTTATTTGACTGAAAAAAAAATTTTTTTGTTCATTTTTGGCCACCATGTGGTATATGGAGTTCCCAGGCCTGGGATCAGATCCAAGCCACAGTTGCAACCTATGTCGCAGCTATGGCAATGCCAGGTCCTTTAACCCACTGTGCCGGGCCAGGGATCGAACCTGCATCCTGGTGCTACAAAGACACTGCAAATTGTGTTGTGCCACAAAGGGAACGCCTCCCTTATTTTCCATTAACATGTAGTTGATTTACAGTGTTTGTGCCTAGACCATTCTTTATTAGTAAAAACAAAAGAAAGGCTTCTCTTTGTCTCTATCTGTCTCTTTCCTCTAAATTTTAGGAACGTTTTTCTTTGTGGGGGTGGGTTGTAGAGAAAGTGTGTTTGAATAGCTTTAAAAAGTTACTGGGTGGTCTTTGGGTGTAAGTCTTACCAAAAACTGGATAGCATAAGTACATTTCAAGAAATCAAATTTTATCAGATAAATCTGGGGGCAGATAAATTTGTGAAGAGGGGATCATTGGCCAGCGTTTTGTACACAATCCAGTGCTCGTTTTACTCAGTTTAAATATTCCACAGTTATTAAGAAGATATTCAAGTAGTGCTTAGGCAGCACAGAATGTATGAAAATGCACAGCAAATCATGCTAGCTGTATAAGCTATTATACCGCTCCCATTGCTGATGTGGCTAACCAGATGTCTCTTTTGTGAGCTACTTTTGGTAGTGTTTTCCATATCACGAGAGTTATTTGAAGACTTAAACTTCCTGAATGTCTCCAACTGTGTGTATTTATATGTGAGCACGTATATATATATGTGTGTGTATATATATATGTATATATATATATATTATAACTTAACTTTGCAAACCTTTTGCAAATTTTTTTTTTTGTCTGTGTCAAGAGACGGTGAAACCTGACTTTGCACCTATTTGTTAGTCTGTGTTAAACTGATTCTCCACTAGGGTAATAACAGATAGAGTACAATTTGCCAGGAGATAATTTCTACAACTGTGGGTCAAAGTTTTATTTCAAGTTTGGTGTCAGGAGTCGGAATTATAAATTGTTGTGTCTGGCCAAGTCAAACAAGCAGATATCTGGCAGGTTAAGTATTCTAGTAAGTGATGCCCTTGATAGATTCTTGGTTTGCCTGGCTGATATTTGCGTCTTTCTAAAGGACTAGCTGCCAACTTGGCCACATGCCAGAGTCACCAGGACGCTTTCAAAATACTGATCTCTGGGCTCCATTCCAGGTGATTCTGGTTGATCTGATCTGGGGCTAGGACATCAGGCTTGGTGAGGGCCCTCCAGGTACAGAGGAGGTCAGGAACCATTGACCAAAAGGTGTGAGGAGTATCTATGACTGTAGATTTTGACCAGCAAGGGGAAGGTGGAGAAATGAAACCAGGGAGTCTTGGGAGGAAGGGGCTGTCATTTTAGCATTGTAAGGCAGACCTTCTGTGTCAGGAAAATGCCTATAGAATGGAAAGTCAGGGGATAAATAGGATGCCATGGCCAAGGATTTCCTAAAGTTTGACAACTCAAGTGCATGAAGAGGCTTCCTCAGAAGGAAAGTCTGACCTTGCACCCTTTCAGGCAGTGTTCAAAGGTGGTCCATGTACCATGTGTGTTATACATGAAGACGTCAGGTGGTTGCATGGCCAGACTATTCAAAACTGTTAACAACTATGTCTTTATTTAATATGCGTGAAACCTATAAGAGGCACGTCAGATCTGTGATTTCAAGAATCTATGTGCAGTTTAAAAATGAGTAAATTTTAAATTGGTTTAAATAACATTATAAATAAACAGACAGGTGGTATAGGACAAAAATATAAGGAATATAGGATATGCGTCAATTTAAAAATGTGAGAAACAGTGAGCCAGTAAAGTCAGTGCATTGTAAAAGAATAAAACAACAGCTTAAGAGTTGTAGAGCTCAGAGTTTTGAAGGAATGGTGCTCACCAATGGAAAGGGACCAGGAAAGAATGACAAAATCATGCCTTGGACCTTCAAAAACACGTCAAGCTTTTCTAGAGACTGGGTTTCAAAAAATATGAAGACAGCTGTTAAAAAGCTCCAAGAAATGGTGTCCTCAGTGAAAAGAAAAACCAGGAAAGGAATAAGCCTACTTCTGAAGAGGCAAAGGTTAGAAGGTGGAGGCCATGGGAGAAATCAAGACTATTCAGATCAACGCTGCTCAAGTCTGATTTTTTCCGTCAAGTAGAATGAATTGGAACCAAATAAAAGTCCAGCTTAGATAAAGATGGGATCTAGCTCAGCACCAACTGAATCCCATATGGGAGGGGGTGAAATGAAGTTGTTTTCCTTTCAGTTGTCTCAGCTGTTCCTTGATTTTTCCAAAAGAAGGTCTTTGTGGCACCATGTTATAGTGTTATTTTCTCTTTTGATTTTTTTTTTTTTTTTTTGTCTTTTTAGGGCACATCTGTGACATATGGAGGTTCCCAGGCTAGGGATCGAATCGGAGCCGTAGTCACTGGCCTGTGCCACAGCCACGGCAATGCCAGATCTGGGCCATGTCTGCAACCTACACTACAGCTCACGGCAAAGCCGGATCCTTTAACTCACTGAGCAAGGCCAGGGATCGAACCTGCATCCTCATGGATTCTAGTCAGATTCCTTTCCACTGAGCCACGATGGGAACTCCCCTTTTGAACTTTTTAAACACAGTTATTCCCCAACCCTAAATCGGAGACATCATTATAAGGCTGCCAGAAAACATAACAATTTTGGTTTGCCTCCACAGAAAAGTAACATCCTTCCTTCTCTAACTGGGTTGTTTTTCATGGTCGGTTTTTTCTTCCCAGAATCTCTGATTTGAGAGAACTGGTGTGAGTCCTAATAGCTATATTGTTGTATAAGCATCTTAGGTGTATCTGCTGCATAGTAAAAGTTTAGAATGTTGGTTGAGAACTTGGAGGGGGGAAGGGAATGTGGTTTCTCACATGAGTTGAGGCAGCAGATCTCCCTTCTGGGGTCATATGCAAGGTTGAAAGAATAATAGAATGAACCTTCATATATCCACGACCTAGAATAAGAAATAATTTATTATTAAATAGTCGAACTCCTTCTATGTACTTGTCCCTGGATTGTATTGCTTTCCCTCTCCCCAGAGCTAATCACTCCTCTGATTTTTAAGTAACAGCTTGATTGAGCTATAACTAATATTCTATACAATGTAGTTATTGAGATATAATTAATATTCTATAGTTTATTAATATTATGTCTATATAAAATATTGCATAGAATATTAATTATAGCTCAATCAAGCTGTTAATTAAAAAATTATTCAATTTAATATTGAGACTTGTGAAACCATCACCACAACCCAGTTTTAGAACGTTCTCATCACCCCAAAAAGAAACCTAGAAATCATTAGCATTCATTCCCCTTTCCCATCGGCCCACCAAACTCTCAGCCCTAGACAACTATCAATCTGCTTTCTGCCTCTGTGGATTTACCTGTGCTGTACGTTTCATATAAATAGGATCAATACAATCTGTGGTCCTTTGTGACTTGCTTTTTTCATGGAGCAAAATGTTTTTAATATTCCTTTATGTTACAGTAAATGACTGAAAAACATTCCACCATGTGGATGTACCACAGCTTATCCATTCATCATTTGGTTGACATTTGCGTTAACTTCTACCTTTTGGCTACAGCGAATAATGCTTCAGGGTTTTTTCTTTTTCTTTTTTTTTTTTTTGGTTTTTTTAAGACTGCACCCACAGCATATGGAGGTTCCCAGGCTAGGGGTCGAATTGGAGCCATAGCTGCTGGCCTACATCACAGCCACAGCAACGTGGAATCCAAGCTGCGTCTGCAACCTATACCACAGCTCATGGCAACGCTGTATCCTTAACCCACTGAGCAGGGCCAGGGATCAACCTGCATCCTCATGGATACCAGTCGGATTTGTTAATGCTGAGCCACAACAGGAAGTCCAAATAATGCTTCTTTTATGAACACTTTAATACAAATTTTATGTGACATATATTTTCAGTTCTCTTGGGTGTATACTTAGGAGTGAAATTGCTAGGTCGTATGTTAATACTGTTTTTAGTTTTTGAAGAATTGCCAAACTGTTTTCCAAAGTTACTGTACCATTTTGCATTCCACCCGAGTTCCAATTTCTCCACATTCTCATCACTTCTTGTTAGGGTCTTATTATTAATTCTAGCCATCTTAGTGCGTTACAGAGGTATCTCGTTGTCTTTGGTTTTCATTTCACTGATCACTAATGATGTAGAGCATCTTTTCACATGCTTATTAGCAATTTGCATATCGTCTTTGGAAAAATGTTTATTCTCTTTTAAATTGGGTTATTTGGGAACTCTTACAACTCAATACTTGTTGAGTTATTGAGTTCTTTTTGTACTCTGGATACTAGAGCAGTATTCCATTATCAGATGTATGATTTACAGATATTGTCCATCCCTCTGTGGATTATCTTTTCACTCCCTTGAGAGTATCCTTTGCACAGAAGTTTTTGGTGAAGTCAAATTTATCTTTTTTTTTTCCTTGATTGCTTATGTTTTAGGTGTTATATCTAAGAAACCATTGCCAAGTTACCCTGTATTTTTTTCCTCTAAGAGTTTTAAAGTTTTATGGTGGTTCTTATATTTAGGTCTTTGATCCATTTTTAGTTATATGTACGTTTAGTTTTGTATACGCTGTGAGGGGGTGAGGGTCAAATTCAGTTCTTTTGTTTGTGGATATCTAGTTGTCCTAACACCATTTGTTGAAAAAACTCTTCTTTCCCCTGTTGAACTGTCTTGGCACTTTTCTGGGCATCTGCCCAAGAGTCAAAATCAAGATTTCAAAGAGTTATCTGCCTCCCTGTGTTCATTACAGCATTATTTACAGCAGGGAAGATGTGGGAACAACCTAAATGTCCATCAACAGATGAATGAATAAAGAAAATGTGGTTATGTACATACAAAGGAACATTATTCCACCTAAAAAGAAAGGAAATTCTGCCATCTGTTACAGCATAGGTGAACTCTGAAGATGTTATGCTAAGTAAAATAATCCAGACTCAGAAAACATGCTGTGTGATCCCACTTACATCAGGAATCTAAAGTTGTCAGACTCCAAGGTCGAGAGTGAGTCAGTGACTATTGGGGGCTGGGGGAAGTGGGGACTCAAGAAGGCGTTGGTCAAAGGGTGTGTGGTTTCATCTATGCAAGAGAAGTCCTAGGGACCTACTGTACAACAGAGGACAAATAGTTAACACTATATTGCGTACTTACGAATTTAAGAGGGCAGATGTTATGTTAAATGTTTTTTTAAGTTTTAGAGGTGATGGTTAGGGTTATGGCGTTGTATGTGGTGATGGTTTCATCGGTGTATACTTAACCTTCAAAATCATTAAGACGTAGACATTAAATATGCTTAGCCCTTTTGTATGTTAATCATGCCCCAATAAACAAAAATAAAGACATCAAAAGATTTTTTTTTCTTTTCTAGGGAACACTCCTGCGGCATATGGAAATATGGAACTTCCCAGGCTAGGAGTTGAATCAGAGCCATAGCCACGGCAATGCTGGATCCAAGCCACACCTGTGACCTACACTTAAGCTTGGGGCAACGCCAGATTCTTAACCCACTGAGTGGGGCCAGGGGTGGAACCCGCATCCTCATGGATATGAATCAGGTTCTTAACCTCCTGAGCCACAATGGGAAGTCCAAAAGATAAAATTTTTAAGGAAAAAAGAACTGACTGTAGATTTTTTTCCCCTGGATTCTCATGTATTTCCCATTGATGTATAATCATCCCTCAGTATTCGCGGGGGATTGGTTCTGGGACCCCTCAGGGATACCAAAATCCATGAATACTCAAATCCCCTGTATAAACTAGCATAGTATTTGCATGTAACCTCCACATGTCTTGCTGTGTACTTTAAATCATCTCTATATTACAATACTGAATACAATGTAAATGCTGTGTAAATAGTTGCCAGTGGATGGTAAATTGATGTTTTGCTTTTTAGAAATTTCTGGAATTGTTTTCCAAGTATTTTTGATCTGCCATTGGTGGAATTCCTGGACATGGAGGGCCGGCTGCATGTCTGTCCTCTGTGCCTGATTTGAAAGATTACTGGGAAGTGTTTAACGCAGCTACATGGCTGATCCCTGGAGAGTTAGTAAGTCTGAGAAGGTGCTTGGAAATCTGTGTTTTGGGGAGTTCCTGTTGTGGCTTAGCGGAAACGAATCTGACTGGTATCCATGATGATGTGGGTTCAATCCTTGACTTCGCGAAGTGGGTTAGGATCCGGCATTTGGGATCTGACATTGCCATGAACTGTGGTATAGGTTGCAGAGACAGTTGGGATCCCATGTTGCTGTGGCTGTGCTGTAGGCTCGCAGGTGTAGCTCTAATTTGACCCCTAGCCTGGGAACTTTCATATGGATGTGGATGTGGCCCTAAAAAGAAAGAAAGAAAGAAAGAAAGGGAGAGAGAAAGAAAAGAAAGAAGGGAAGGAAGGAAAGAAGGAAGGAAGGGAGAAAGAAAGAATCTGCATTTTATGTAAGCACCATCAGGTGACACTGGGGTGGGACTTGAGAAACCCTGATAGTGCTTCTCAAACTTCCATGAACACATGACTTCCTAGGGCTCTTATTAAATGCAGATTCTGATTCAGTAAGTCTGGGCTGGGGTCTGGGACTGGCATTTTTCTAACAGGTCCCAGGTGATGAAGGTGCTGCTGGCCTTAGACCACACTGTTAGTGGCTAGAGCCCGGTAGGTCTCCCACAATAGCTATGACCCATGCCCTCCAGGTGGCCTCTGGAGGCATTGGTAGGCTTAACTAGAAATATAAATTTTTTTCCATATTAGTCTTTGCTTTCATTTTAACGCAACCAAGATAATGAATTTCTCCAGCCAATATAAGATACTCTCGATGTCAGATTTGGGGATTAGTTTTTGAAAAGGCTTCAAGATTTTTTGGCGGGGGTGGGGGTAGGGCTTCAAGAAAAAGTCATTGAGTTAGGAATGTTTATTAGTTTGTTTTTTGTTTTTGTTTTTGTTTTTGTTCTTTTCTGTTTAGGGCCTCACCCGAGGCATATGGAAGTTCCCAGGCTAGGGGTCGAATTGGAGCTGCAGCTGCCAGCCTACGCCACAGCCACAGCAATGTGGAGTCTGCAACCTACACCACAACTCATGGCAACGCCGGATCCTTAGCCCACTGAACGAGGCCAGGGATCGAACCCGCAACCTCAAGGATACAAGTCAGGTTCATTACTGCTGAGCCACGACAAGAACTCCCTGGAGTTAGGAATGCTGAGTGAGAGAGGGGCTCACTGGTTTCTGAACAACATACTGAGCATAATGTTCCCACTTATTTTAATTCTACTTTTTCCCAGAAGGTGTCTTTTTTCTGGTTACTTTTCTCTTCCAGTTGATACTTTAATGCAGGTATAATTACATCGTGTTTGACTAAAAAACTGGTTTAGGTAAATGACAGGTGCTAGATGACATCGGTTTTTCTGACCTGATCTGCCTCTATTTCAGAGATGGTCTTTTTTTTTTTGGCTTTTTGGCCTTTTTTTTTTTTTAGGGCCACACCTGTGGCACATGGAGTTCTCAGGCTAGGGGTCAAATTGGAGCTACAGCTGCCTGCCTCCACCACAGCCACAGCAATGTGGATTCCAAGCTGAGCCTACAGTCTACACCACAGCTCATGGCAACACCAGATCTGTAATGCACTGAGCAAGGCCAGAGTTGAACCCGCATCCTCTTGGATACTAGCTGGATTCATTACTGTTGCACCACGACGGGAACTCCAGACACGGTAAATTTTGAAGCTGGTGTGTTATCCTTAGAATCTTCCTAATTTTTTTTTTTCTGTTTGTTTGTAGTAAGTCATCTTAATTGTGTGTCTACAGAATATCTTTATTTTCACGTAAGGGGCATTTGTCTCTTTCTTCTCTCAAGCAAACTGCTGTTTCTCAAGTGCTGTGGTGAGGCTTGCCCTTTATAGTTCTCCAGTGTGTGCTCAGATGTGCTCTTGCATATGATTTCATGCTCTCTGGCCTTGGTGCAGTAAGTGGACGTTGATTTCCTGGTAAAGGGGTTTTGTCATTTCAGGCACCTGCAGCTGTTAATTCTGGAAAATGAGCTCTTCTTGTGTACAGTGTTTGCTTTCATAACAACAGCAATGTTCTGAGTTAGGAGCACTTGATTAGTTTTGTTGGTTTGTCCTTCATCTTTGCTACATGTTTCAGGAGGCTTTGGTGCTCCTCCGATAATAGTGATTTTCTGATTTAGGGTGAGTGGTGATTTTCTGATTTAAATCATTTTGGTACAGCATCTTAGCGGCTCCGTATTTAGCCTGTAGTTGAGGCATGGATTGGAACTTCTGTTGTTGTTTTTTTTTTAATTTTTACTTAATAGCGTTTTTAATGTGAGTGCTACATACACATGTTTAAAGCATCAAATGACACAGAAGAGGATAAAATGAAATTTAGCCCCCACTTTCTAGCCCATTTCCTTCTGTTGGTTGCCACTTTCCTTTAAATAACATTTTCATGCTCTGGCTCCTTGATTGGTGCATAATCTCTTCAATTATATTATCTCCTAACATTCCTATCCCCTTCAACTCCCACTTTTTCTACTTCCCAAATTGATTTATTTCTTCTTTATGATTTTAGTATAAATGCTTAAATCCTGTTTCCTTTCCAAAGTCAAATTTTTTAAAAAATTATTTGACTTTTGGAATAGGAAAACTTCATACAGATCAAAATCAAAACATAAAAGTATCTGCCATTTAGACTTCTTGCTGAAGTTCCCATCATGGCTCAGTGGGTGAAGAACCCAACACAGTGTGAGGTTGCGAGTTTGATCCCTGGCCTCGCTCAGTGGGTTAAGGATCCAGCATTTCCATGAGCTGAGACGTAGGTCACAGATGTGGTTCAGATCTGGCATTGCTGTGGCTGCGGGGTAGGCCCGCAGCTGCAGCTCCGATTCAGCCCCTAGCCTGGAAACTTCCATATGTTATGAGTATAGCCCTAAAAAATAATAAATAAAAAGAAAAGACTTCTTTCCTTCCTATTCACTTACAAAGTTATGCTCCTCCCACCATAATTTTTTGGGTTCCTTTCCCAATGCTTAAATGTGTGTGAGAGTAGATAGGCATATAGCCCAGCCCCTTCTCCCATATTTAGCGATATTCACATTAAGCCTCGTTTATTTGCAACGTGGCCTCACCTGTCTCTTCTTCTGGTCCCTGCAGTGGCTACCAGCTCATTACAGTCTGCAGCCACCATCTCTCAGATTCAACTTGGCTTCACATAACGTTATGCCAGAGCCATATGCCTTTTTACTCCATTTTTTTAAATGTATTTTTTCAATTTTTAAAATTTTATTGAAGTATGGTTGGTTGACAACTTTGTGGTACTTTCTGCTGTACAAGAAGGTGATTCAGTTATACAAATACAAACATCCACTCTCGTGCAGATTCTTTTCCCATATAGATTATCACAGAATTTTGGGGTAGAGCTCCATGTGCTACACATCAGGTCCCTGCTGGCCAGTCATTCCATCCACTGAGGTATGTGGAGTGAGTGGCCTCCTTCATCTGTATCCAAAACGCAGCACTCCATGAGATCCTACTTATCACACAAAAATGCACAGCAAGAAACATGGGATATCAGTGCTCCAGTGGGTAAATCTTTGATCGATAACAAACACGAGCCAGTTAAATTCTTCCACCAGAGACTGTCCTAAGAAGCAGTGTGGTTTCTCTGAGGGTGGTCCCATACGATCTGGCAACATCATTCACCATTAGGAGTGGCTGGCACCATGAAGTTCTGGTATTGGCTATTTTTGCTCCTTCTTTCCTTCCTTCCTTCTTCCCTCCCTCCGTTTCTTTCTTTCTTTCTCTTTCTTTCTTTCTTCCTTCCTTCCTTCCTTCTTTTCTTTCTTTTTTCTTTCTTTCTTTCTCTTTCTTTCCTTTCTCTCTCTTTCTTCCTTCCTTAATTCCTTTCTATTTTTCTTCCTCCTTTCTTCCTTTTTCTCTCTCTGTCTTTCTCTTTCTCTCTTCTTTCCTTCCTTCCTTCCTTTCTTTCTTTCTTTTTCTTTCTTTCTTTCCTTCCTTCCTTCTTTCCTTCTTTCTTTCTTTTTTCCTTCTTTCTGTCCTTCCTTCCCTACTTCCTTCCTTTCCTTCTCTCCCTCCCTCCCTATTTCCTCCCTCCCTTCCTTCCTTCCTTGGCCCCACACCTCCACATGTAGAAATTCTCAGGCCAGGGTTTGTACTGGCACCACAGTGGTGACAATGCCAGGTGCTCAACCTGCTAGGCCATCAGGGAACTCCTATTTTTGCTTTTCTGCTTTAGTTCCCATGTCCCTCGCCCTTGCTTTCTGAGACCGCATTCGCTGATAAAGCAGCAACACAAAAGCCTCCTCCATGGTGTTTTGGTAGCCTTTAGTTGGAGTGACTTTTACAAATGGAATTAATTAATTTATCTTAAGCTCTTCAGAATTAAGATACTTTAATTCATACTGACCTTCCCTATGTCTAGTCTGAATGAATAAGATTTTATTATATCCAAATGTTGAATTACAAATCTTGCTAATATCCCATTCAATTAAAAATAATCTGAACTCATGTGGGGGTGAAGAGAAGAAATTTTATTTTTTCTGGATGGCAGACCAAGTTTACTGGTTATGTGTCACATAACTACATACATTCACACTTTTATTTTTTTTTACTTAATGGATTTTATTTCAATTATAGGTGTACATAAATCATCGCAAGTCAGTTTTACAGATTTTGTATCCCAAACCCACGGTACATCCCCCCCACCCCCCAAATTGTCTTATTTGAAAAACCAAGGTTTTCCAAAGTCTGTGAGTCATTCTCTATTCTGCAAAGAAGTTCATTGTGTCTATTTAGTTTCCACATGTAAGCGGTAGCATTGGGTGTTGCTGTCTAATTGTCTGACTGGTTTCACTTCGCATGATAATTTCTAGGTCTGTCCATGTTGCTATAAATGTTGGTAATTCGTTCCTTTCAATGGCTGAGCACACTCACACTTTTAAAACATCTATGTTCTCATTGGGAGCTGAGTTTCAGAAATACGTTTTAAGCGATTAAGGAACTCTTTAAAAACCTTTGTCTAAAAATTTACTACTTCCTGAAACACAGAACAGGAAAACCTTCGTGTAGAACACAGTAGGATATTGGGGTAGATAGGGTGTACTAGCTCCTTATTTTTGTCAAATGGAAATTCAGCATTTCCAAGAATGACATTAGCATATACAAATAAGCTATGTTTGAAAACTTGAGACTACTTAATGGATGAGGAGAGAAGAAGGACTTGGCTTGTCCCTCACAAAGAGTAGATGTTTCTAGCTAGTGTCTCTTTTCTCCTTGCGGGTGGTGTTGAAAGAATGAGTGATCACCTAAATTGTGCTTAGCCATGACCTCAAAACCTTCTTGACAGGGGTTATATTTAAGGTTTTTAGGATTTGTTTTCTCACAGAGTCAGTAGTGGTGTTTAAGCCTCTGTCCATATTCTTTTTCTTTTCTAATTCCATACCTTCCCATAAAAATAAATTTAGGAGTTCCCTTTATGGCTCAGCCGGTTAAGAGCCCAACACAGTATCTGTGAGGATGCAGGTTTGATCCCTGGCCTCACTCAGTGGGTTAAGGATCTGGTGTTGTCGTGGCTGTGATGTAGGCTGGCAGCTGCAACTCCAGTTCAATCCCTAGACTGGGGAGTTCCCTTCATGCCTCAGTTGTTAACGAATCCTACTAAGAACCATTAGGTTGCAGGTTCGATTCCTGTCCTTGCTCAGTGGGTTAAGGATCCGGCATTGCCGTGAGCTGTGGTGTAGGTTGCAGACGCGGCTCGGATCCCGCGTTGCTGTGGCTGTGGCGAAGGCCGGCGGCTACAGCTCCTGTTAGACCCCTAGCCTGGGAACCTCCATATGCCGCAGGTACGGTTCTAGATAAAAGGCAAAAAGACAAAAAAAAAAAAAAAAACAATCCCTAGACTTGGAATTTCCATATGCCATGGGTGTGACTATGAAAAGAAAATGAGTTATAAGAGTATAGTAAAAGCTATAAGAAAAACTGTTGTAAGAGAAAACTGGATAATTAGTTATCCTCTTACCTAAACTCACTACTCCCCAGACTTTGAATTTTCAGAATTTGTCTTTACATTCGTTCCTTTCACTATTCAGTTTCTGCAGTGCTTCTCCCATTGGTCTCTGACCTTCCAGAGCTGGATGCATGATGCAGAATGTGTTAACTCCTTGAGGGGGGAGGTGTATCAAAGTGAGAGGTTTGTGATATTAGTTTAGTCTCTTGAGGAAAAGAGCAGGTTGGCAGTAGGTTGCCATTTGTTGACTTAGATTTACTTGGTCGAAAGTAGATTGTGGGGACAGCAAAGGTATTTAGCCCATAATCAGTCATTTCGTCTGCCACAAATATATTGGACGTAAGTCTACCAAAAGAACCAGAACGAACTGCATCATTATAAATTCAAACTCTAGGTCTGGTATTACACATTCATTTCTTACTTGCCGGTCATATTTATCATTCTGTCAAAACTAGTCCTACCTCAAGAATATTGGGAAGTAAAAGGTTTCTGAGTACATTTTTCTTGTCATCCCATAGATACAAAGTTCAGATGGACATTAAGCTACACGATGAACAGTTGTGAATTTAAATTTTTTTTGATAGTGGTTGGATAATAAACTCAAAGTTAAAAAAAAAAAACAAGATGACCTTTAGCTCTGTGCTAAATTAGAAGCTCAAATCCTTTATTTGGAGACCAGGCTACGGTAGTAAATAATAGAAAGGAAGTGAGTGGAAATGGAGTTTGGACCGCTCAGAGCATCCTGAATCTCAAAGTTAAGGAGGTAGGAGTTGCCATTGTGGCTCAGGGGAAACGAGCCCAAAATAGCATCCATGAGTCCTTGGGTTTGAGCCTTGGCCTCACTCAGTGGGTTAAGCATCTGGCATTGCCATGAGCTGTGGTGTAGGTTGCAGGGGCAGCTTGGATCTCGTGTTGCTGTGATTATGTTGTAGGCTGGCAGCTGTAGCTCTGATTCAACCCCTAGCCTGGGAACTTTCAGATGTCATGGGTACAACCCTTAAAAAAGCAAAAAAAAAATAAAATAAAGTAAAACAAAAGGAAAGAAAGAAAGAGAGAAAGAAAGAAGGAAAAAGATTTTCTTTCTAGTCTTTAGCTAATGACAGACAATCTCAGCTTTGAAATCTTAGAACATTTGAGAAGAAAGTGGGTCCTTGTTTGTTTATGCATTTTATATATAGTAGTGTGTATCTGTTGCAAACTCCTAATTTGTCCTTCCCTCCCTCCCCTTTCCCCTTTGGTAACCATAAGTTTGTTTTCTATGTCTGTGAATCTATTTCTGTTTTGTAAATGAGTTACTTTGCATTGTTTTTTTAAAATTCCACATGTAGGTGATATCATATGGTATCTATCTTTCTCCTTCTGATTTATTCCTCTCAGTATGATAATATCTAATTCCATCTGTGTTGCTGCAAATAACATTATTTCATTTTTTATGGCTGAGTAACATTCCATTTGTGTATACGTACTATATCTTCTTTATTCATTCATCATCCAGTGGACACTTAGGTTGCTTCCATGTGCTGGCTACTGTAAACAGTGCTGCACTGAACATTGCCTGTATATTTTACAGTTATAGGTATCAAGTAAAACACTACCAGGAAATTATAGAAAGTTTTCTTCCTTTTCTGTTGTCTACAAAGAACTTGACATCTAACCTTTCCCCTTCAAACTTATCTCTTCTTCTTACAGTCACATAAGTACAAACACTTTGAGGCGGATAACTTGCCCCATGCTTTCATTAAAAGAAAACACTGCAGGGAAGATTCCTAACATCTTATCACAAATCTACAAACCAGCTGGTGTCTAAATCCTGTTTATCCTTTATCTTTCCTCTATTCTGAAGGGAGTAAAAGACAAAATCTCTTCTTTGAATCTCATACTTTCTAACCTTCTCCAGACTTATTTGTTTGCTTGGCTATTCCCTTATTGTATTATTCCCATTAATACACAAAAGTACTCTCGGATTTTCCATTAAAATTATACACATAGCAACAGTTATAAGCCATTTTGATCCTAAGACTCCAACAGTTACTCTACCTTTCTTAGAGACTTTTAAAACATCTTTTTAAATTTTTTATTTTTTTCCATTATAGCTGGTTTACAGTTTTCTGTCAATTTTTCAACTGTACAGTGTGATGACCCAGTTACGCATGCGTATATGGATTTGTCACAGGTGATTAGACATAGTTCCTGGTGCTATACAGCAGGATCTCCTTGCTTTCCCATCCCAAAGGCAAGAGTCTACAACTATTAACCCCAGACTCCTATACCATCCCACTCTCTCTGCCACCCTCATGGCAACCAGAAGTCTGTTCTCCAAGTCCGTGATTTTCTTTTCTGTAGAAAGTTTCATTTGTGCAGTATATTAGATTCCAAATATAAGTGATATCGTATGGTATTTGTCTTTTTCTGATTTACTTCACTCAGTATGAGGGTCTCTAATCCATCCATGTTGCTGCAAATGGTATTATTTTATTCTTTGTTATGACTGAGTAGTATTCCATTGTGTATATATACCACATCTTCCTAATACAGTCATCTGTCAATGGACATTTGGGCTGTTTCCCAGACTTTTTAAAAATATATGTACATTATTTCCAAGGTTTTTCTTTTTTCCTCTTTTCAGGGCTTCACCCATGGCATATGGAAGTTCCCAGGCTAGGGGTCGAATCAGAGCTACAGCTGCCAGCCTACTATACCATAGCCACAACAATGCCTCTGAGCTGCGTCTGTGACCTACACCACAGCTCATGGCAATGCCAAATCCTTAACCCACTGAGCGAGGCCAGGGATCGAACCCACATCTTCATGGATACTAGTTGGTTTCGTTACCACTGAGCCATAATGGGAACTCCAACTCTTTTACAGACTTTTAAAGTGAGACTTCTTGGAGTTCCTGTTGTGGCTCAGCAGTAACAAACCTGATTAATATCTATGAGGGTGCAAGTTCAATTCCCTGGCATTGCTCAGTGGATTAAAGGACCTGGCGTTGCCATGAGCTGTGGTATAGGTTGAAGACTCAGCTCGAATCTGGCGTGGCTGTGACATAGGCCGGTGGCTGCAGCTCCAATTTGACCCCTAGCATGGGAACTTCCATATGCTGCAGATGCTGCCCTAAAAAGACAAAAAAAAAAAAAAAAAGTGAAACTTCTCCAAAGTATTGCCTTCAAATACTTACCCTACCTTCCAATAACCGGTAAACAGGTTCCAGTCTGATTTTGCCTGCCAGTGCCACTGAAATGGGTTTCCTTATCCTCTTCTGAGCTCTCAGCCTAACAGAGTTCTTAATCCTCTTCTCTTAACATTTGACCCAGTTTTTCTCCCCACTGACCCCTTTGCCAGGACAGCCTTCTCTCAGTGATCTCCACAAGTCATATTATTCCTATTCTCTCCACCTTCTCTTCCTATGTAGTCTTTTTTTTTTTTTTTTTTGTCTTTTTAGTGCCCTAGCTATGGCATATGGAGGTCCCCAGGCCAGGGGTCTAATCGGAGCTGTAGCTGCTGGCCACAGCCACAGCAACGCCAGATCCGAGCCAGGTCTGTGACCTACACCACAGCTCACGGCAACGCCGGATCTTTAAACTACTGAGCGAGGCCAGGGATCGAACTTGAAACCTCATCGTTCCTAGTTGGATCCACTTCTGCTGCGCCATGACAGGAACTCCTTCTATGTAGTCTTACTGAAACCTGGCAGGACCCTGTGGGCCCCTCCTGAGTACAAACCCTTTCCACACCCCTGTTTCATGTTTGTAGGAAATAGGCTTGTTCAGCTTCCTAGACCCTACCTAGGCCCTAAGGGCAGATTGCTAATCAGGGAAGAGAGGGGATGCAGAAACAAAAGGAGAAGGGGATGCGGAAACGCCACAGCCACAGCAAGGCCAGATCCAAGCCAAGTCTGACCTACACCATAGCTCACAGCAGCGCTGGATCCTTAACCCACTGGGTGGGGCCAGGGATCAAACCCACGTCCTCATGGATACTTGCTGGGTTTGTTACCACTGAGCCACAACACAAAACAGAAATCTGACTCACAGACATAGAAAACAAACTTATGGTTACCAAAGAGGATAGTGGGGAGAGGAGATGTAAATTGGTTTGGGATTAACATATACACATGACCATATATCAAATAGGCAAACAAGGACCTACTCTGTAGCTCAGGGAATGCTACTCAAAATCTTATAATAACCTATAAGGGAAAAGAATCTGAAAAAGAATATATATGTTAACTAAAGCTCTTTGCTATACACTTGAAACTAACACAACATTGTAAATTAATTATACCTCGATAAAAATAAATTAGTTACCTTAGAAAAGAGACAATACCATGGCCAGAGGACAGGGTCCTGGTTCCTAAATACCTTTGAGTTCTTTGTAGGAACTAAGACCCACCCCCGCAGAGGGTGGTAACTTCAGGCTGAGTATAGCCCTTTTACCTCACTACCAATCAATCAGGGGAAAGCCTGCACACAGTGGAAAATAACCAAGACTTGACCCCCTCTTCTGAAGATTCTCCCTTTAAAAACTTTCATGGCGGAGCAGAATCTTTGGAATTTTTTTTTTTTTAAATCATCACAAGTCAGTTTTATAGATTTGATTCTTTGGAATTGGTTTTGATTTTCTCCACAGGTTGCCAGACTCCTGAATAAAGCAACCTTTTCAAGAGTTCCTATTGTGGCTTAGTGGGTTAGGGACCTGACATTGTTGCCCTGAGGATGAAGGTTTGATCCCTGGTCTCCCTGAGTGGGTTAAGGATCCGGCATTGATGCAAGCTGCAGTGCAGGTTGCAGATGTGGCTCAGAACCGATGTAGCTGTGGCTGAGCTATAGGGCAGCAGCTGCAGCTCCAATTGGGCCACCAGCCTGGGAGCTTCCCTATATGCTGAGCTACAAAGGGAACTCCCCACTCTATGTTTTTTATTGTTTTATTCCTTCAAAGTGTATCTTTGTTTCTATTTTGTGTTACTCAATTGTTCTGTGCTCTGTAAGATTTTGAAATAATAATCTGTGATGTTAGAATTTGGTATTATAATCAAATTTAATTTTGCTATCAATAGTTAATTACATTTGTGGCTGTAAAAGGGCTGGGGGGGAGGGGAAGAGGACAGGGAAGAAAGCAATGTTTTCGTTTCCAGTGGCACTTGTCTCATGAGTTTTGGCTTTCAAGAGGTGAACCTGAGTTCGAAAGCTAACCATCCATAAGCTGATGAAGCTTTTATTTTATATAGAACTCAGACTTTTATGTTGAAATCTGGACTGTCACATTCATTCACACTTACCTAATTGGCATCTCCACTTTGTTGTCTATTAAGCAGCTCAAAATTGATGTATTCAAAAGTAGAACTCTAGGTTTTTCCCCAGCCCGGTATCTCTCCCATTTTCCCCTTATTTCAGAAAACGGTGAGCCTGGTTGCTCACAGTTCCCTATTTTATCTGCCGTAGCTAATCCATCACCAGATTTTGACTTTAAATTAACAGCAAGTCTCCTTGCTTACCTCTTTCCAACCCATTTGCCCCACAGCAGTTAAAGGGATCTTTTCAAAATGCAAATCAGGGCTTTCCCTGGTGGCTCAGTGGGTTAAGGATCCAGCCTTGTCAGCTGTGGCTCAGGCCACTGCAGTTGCTCGGATCTGATCCCTGGCCCAGGAACTTCTGCATGCCATGAATGAGGGGAAAAAAAAATCAGATCATGATGAAAAATTAAATTTTTTTTTGAGCATCCTGTAAGATTCAACCATCTCTTAGCCTCCAACCTGATCTATGTTTTCTGTACCACATTCATTTTCCTTCGGGTTCCTAAAAACAAGATCTCTCACTGGCACCTTTGTATTAAATGTGCCCTCTGCTTAGATGTTCCTCACACCTTGGCAGCCTGCCTCCTTGCCATTTTTTTAGGTCTCAACTTCTTGGTTATGAGACCTTCCTGCCCATTCGGTGTAAGACACTGCCATTTTCCCTCTCCTCCTTCTCTCTCATGGTACCAATTAAGATTTAAAAGGATGTGTTCATTTGTGTTTTCTTGCTTAGAGTCTCCTCTAGTAGTTAATGAACTCTTTGAGGCTAGAGATCTTAGCCGTCTGGTTAACATCTAAATCCCCAGAATCTAGCTCATTGAATGGTACACGGGTGCTCAATAAGTATCTGCTGGGAGACTGAATAATGTTTATTGGAGTACTGCATTTTTTTTCCCCTGCACTCATGGCATATGGAAGTTCCCTGGGCCAGGGATCGAATCTGTGCTGTAGCTCCAACCTACGCCACAGCTGTGGCAACGCTGGATCCTCAACCCGTTGTGCCACAGAAGGAACTTCTGGAGCATTGCTTTGAATAGCGAAAATCAGGCCGCAATGTAAAGGTCCAACAGTTTAAGTTACAGGACAATCCACATGAAACCTTTGTAAAGAGGGAAGTACCTTTGTACGTGCTGACATGGGCAACGTGTTTAAGAACTATTAAGTGGGAAAAGCCCATTGCTAAACATGATACAGACTAATACCAGTGTTTCTTAACTTTTTCATGTTTATACCTGTATGTGACTCTCTTTCTCCCTTCCTATGTCAATTTCCAGGATTTCTACAAGAACTTCTTCCAGGGAATGGTAATATAGAGTAAAAAGAAGTCTTATCCCATCCTTTTATGAAATATTAGATTTCAAAATTTTTATAATTTGTGAATATTCCTTTTATAACATCACAGTCGGAAAACATGAAGGCATTTTGAAATATGTCCTGAATAGTCATTGTCTGTAAATATTCATCACCTATGTACCAGGCACTGCTAGAGTCTTCATATACAGCGAGATTCATCTTTTTTCCATAATTGGGTATCTTTAAAAAAAGGTAAATATTATGAGGGTTTTTCCTTGTGCCTTCTTATTTCCAAACTTTTGATGGTAAACACGATGGGTATGGTAATTGTTATTTTAAAAGGCATTTAAAAGGCATTTAGTATTTCCCATCGTGGCTCAGCAGAAACGAACTTCTGGGCTAGTATCCATGAGGATGAAGGATCAATCCTTTGCCTGGCTCAGTGGGATAAGGATCCAGCATTGCTGTAAACTGTGGTATAGGTCACAGATGCGGCTCAGATCCCATGTGGCTGTGGCGTAGGCTGGCAGCTGCATCTCTGATTCACCCCCTAGCCGGAACCTCCATATGCCACAGGTGCGACCCTAAAAAGAAAAAAAAAGAATTTTTAAAAAAAGGCATTTAAATGCTTCCATGGCAAAATACTCATTCATCATTTTAAAATGGTTCACCTGGCCAGGTGCATACTTTGCACTTTGATGGAAAAATCATTATTTGTATAAGTACCTTTGGTGTAGAGGCAGCTATAAAGATGTGTAGTACTTAGAAAGTTGATGAATCTGCAGTGGTTCCCTGTAGGAAACACAAAACTCAGTCTTGCTTTTCTTTGCCTCAAGACTGACTTCTTTAATGTGGCCTTAGTGAACCTTAGGGTTCATCTTGGAAAATGAGTATCTGGGGAGATGCCGGCTCTCCTAATAGTTCATATTTGTAACACGCACCTGAGGGTATTTATGGAAACCGTTTTGTATCCAGAAGGGCAAAACTCTTGAGGTACTAGGAGCTAGGTTGTAAGTGGAGTGTGTCCTTTGCGTGAATAGGGGATCGAGGGAATGTCACGGTCTCGTGGAGAAAGAAGATTAAAATATTCGGTAGGAAAGGAAAGACCCAGAAAGAGTGGAGGAGGAGGAAAAGCCATCTAGGGAATCTCATATCCTGAAGTCGTGATTCTTCCTTCATTGAGAGTGTGAAACTTGGAGAAAAAGAGAGACGGCTGTTCGATTTGGAGACTGTTGCTTTAAAAGAAAGTCCAAGTGCAGACACCCAGCAAATGGCTTTATGATCAGCTTTCGAAAGACAGTGAAGCACACAGTGTACACATTTCTTCTCCAGTTTCTTGCTCTTCTCTGTTTTGGTGACCTTAACCACACTCTCCCAAGGTCACGCTTTGAATCCTGTCCTGATCAGAAATGGGATCGCATACTTCCTACGCTCTGACCACACCTCGCAGCCTCATTCACCTGCTCTGCCTCCTTCCCTAAGTCCACTTATCTGCGAATCCACATTTTTCTTGCTCTGTAGCCCTCTCCTATTTGTCTTCGTTATTTATGCAAAGAGTCAGCGATTTTCATCCACATCCTTGCTACCTCCATCAACTCTTGTGCCTTTTTCTCCTTCTGAAATTTATAATTTTAGAACACTCTGAGCTGGCCCTCTGGCCACCTTCATGGGTACTTCTAGGTAATCTGTAGGTATAGATAGCCTGACCCACAGGTAGTTTTGTACTAGCATCCATGGATGTTCTTTATTTAAAATCTTATCTTTTGAAAACATTCATGTATTTACTCCTTTGTTTTCTTATGCATTTACTTCACAAGATTAGGCATGTAGTTCACATCGCCAGGAAGGTAACACAATGCCTGCTGCAGAAGCACCAAGAGGTAGAGGAAATAACCACTGTGTTGATTCTTAAACTCTTCTGCCTGGCTAGGACAAAAGAGCATCCTTATCACGTTGGGAAATTAATTTCACAGAAAAAACATTCCCACAGAGTTCCCATTGTGGCTTGGCAGGTTCAGAACCCAACATAGCATCCATGAGGATGCAGATTAAATCCCTGACCTCACTCAGTGGGTTAAGGATCCGGCATTGCTGCAAGCTGCAGCACTGGTCGCAGATGTGGCTTGGATCTGGCTGTGGAGTAGGTCTTAGCTGCAGCTCTGATTTGACCCCTAGCTGAGGAACTTCCATATCCCGCAAGTGTGGCCCTAAAAAGTTCCCTCTAAGTTTTCAAGGTGCTCAGATGATGCAGGAGCACAAGCTTGATTTAGTCCCTTCTCCCTAAGCAAGCATCATCTCAGTTACCTGCCTGTTAGCTTTCTGCCAGCATACTTGACTGATGGAGTCATCCCCTGCCTGATGCCTAGAAGGATTTCAGGTGCCAACTTCCACTTGCTTCAAGGTTAATGAGAGCTCCTATAACCTAGAATCTCTCACCTAGTTTTGTTCTCTGAAAATACTGCCTTGCCGGGATAACTAATATAGCAGGTAGTAAAATATAAATGAGTTATCAGTCATCTCTGAAACGGTAATATATTCTACAGCTCTCAATTCAAATGTGTTTCTTTGGGCTTGTTTCTTTGAGGTCTGTTATTTAGGTGTTCTCAAAGGATTGCCTCCACTTATGTTTCTCGAAAATTAAATGGGAAGTGTGTTCAGAGATGTGTCTGCCATAAATTACCATCCCACTTAAAAGGTTCCCGGCAATCCTTGGACCCATCTTCAGGTGAAAATAACTCGCTGCACTGTTCCTGGGCTGAGGAGCATAATTCCTGCAAACGGCTCTGCAGAAAAGTGCTTGATTAATGGCTCTGCTGCAGAACTGGCGTGACTTCTTGACACGAGAAATTGTCTCAGTCCAGGGGTTTTGTTCACTGTGATTATCAAACCTCTTCTTCCCCTTGGACATGGTGTCTTGGGTTCTGTTACTTTCTTTTTCCTTAGAATGGACCCTTTAGATACTTAATACAGGAGTTCCTGTCGTGGCTCAGTGGAAACGAAATCTGACTATCCGTCCATCCATGAGGACACAGGTTCGACCCCTGGCCTCGCTCAGTGGGTTAAGGAATTGGTGTTGTTGTGAGCTGTGGTGTAGGTCGCAGACATGGCTCGGATCTGGCATTGCTGTGGCTGTGGCGTAGTCCAGAGGCTACAGCTCCGATTCGACCCCTGGCCTTGGAACCCCCATATGATGCGGGTGCAGCTGTAAAAAAAAAAAAAAAAAAAGACAAAAAATATACTCAGTGCATCCTCAGTTGTTTTCCCTGCCCATGTAAAGCTGTCAGAAGTATTTTTTCATGTCATTCACCCATTTATTTATTTGTCCATCTAATGAAAAGCATAACAAACACAGCGTACAGTGGGAGGATCCAGGAATTCCCTGGAGGTGCAGTCGGTTAAGGAACTAGAATTGTCACTGCAGCAGCTCGGGTTCCATCCCTGGCCCAGAAACCTTCCACATGCCATGGGTGTGACCAAAAAAAAAAAACAAAAACTACTGTGGGGGGATCCAAACTAGTCATCAAGGCCTGTCCCGCTCCTAGAGCTGGGCGTAAGGTAGAGTTTTGAGATAGAAAAGATTCTTCCTTCCAGAATGTCTCTGAGTTTCTTCACAGTGAGGAGTGTACAGGCAGAAGCTTCATATAAAGAGGGTTTTCCTTGGACCAAGTCCTTCGAGACACAGCCTTCCAAAGACTGGAAAAGGACAGGCCAGGCCAGGTGGAGCCAGCAGCTCAAACCAAGCCGTGAAGTCAAGAGGGAGGGGCCCCAGGAAAATGGCTTTTATGAGACCCATGCCCCCCCCTTTTTTTTGGCTATGAGCAGAGCATGTGGAAGTTCCTGGACCAGGGATCAAACCCATGCCCCAGCTGTGGCAAGGCTGAATCCTTAACCGGTTGCACCAGCAGAGAATTCCATCAAACGCATTTGTAAAGGAGTCTATCTTTGCTTTATCACCAGCCCACAGGCCTTAGGTAGAAAGCGGGGTTATGCAAAGTGATTATAAGAGTCGTTTTGGTTTATGTGCCAGTGTCTTGTTTAATGCTATATTTTTAAAAAGCACTCTTTTAAAAAGATCAGTGGATTGTTTGTGTCCACACAGCCCACCACCTGGAGGCCTTGCTGTTCTCGGGGGCCAGGACAATCCCCAGTCTCTTGCACAGGCGGGCCAGAGAGAGGCAAGGGTGGCAGGTATTTGGAAAGTCCAAGTGTGCCTGCTTGTGCGCATGTGTGTGAAGTGGTGGAGACAACGCAGAGGCGGCACTCACCTGCCTTGTTGGCTCGTGTTGGAAAGGTGTCCAAGGAGTTCCCGTCGTGGCTCAGCGGTTAACGAATCCGACTAGGAACCATGAGGTTGCGGGTTCGATCCCTGGCCTTGCTCAGTGGGTTAAGGATCCGGTGTTGCCGTGAGCTGTGGTTTAGGTTGCAGACACGGCTCGGATCTGGCGTTGCTTTGGTTCTGGCGTAGGCTGGCAGCTACAGCTCCGATTAGACCCCTAGTCTGGGAACCTCCATATGCCGCACCGCGGCCCCTAGATAAAGACAAAAAAAAAGAAAGGCGTCCAAGATCATTCCCAAGGTTCTGGTTCAGGTGATTGGCTGAGTGGTGGGTCACTCCCCAAATCATGACTGGAAAAGAAGATCCAGAAGATGTATGAGGACCTCCAAGGAATTCAGTGTGGACAGACCTGCATGCTGTGCGGTGTCTGGAGGAGCACTGATGGATTTGTCTTGGGGGGCAGGGAATTTGGGGCATCCGTCTAAGGCATGGAAATGAGGTCTGGACTAAAAATTAAGATCTTTAAGTCATCTACAAAGGAGTCGTGGCTGTCGGCAGCGAACAGATACGACACAGTGAGGAAGAGTAGAGAGAATGATGCCGAATGTGGGATTCCAGCCTCCTAAGGGGAAGGCAACTGAAATGGGGCCGAAAACTGATCTCTACGAGGGAGGAGCAAAAACAGGGAATGGAAGGGTGTGGGAGACAGCCAACTGCAGCCCACC
Source organism: Catagonus wagneri (assembly GCA_004024745.2). Lineage (NCBI taxonomy): Eukaryota > Metazoa > Chordata > Mammalia > Artiodactyla > Tayassuidae > Catagonus > Catagonus wagneri. The sequence continues at coordinate 37,284,328 of PVHT021183543.1, forward strand.
CATCCCCCAGTGCTGCCCAGGGGCCAGGGCACACGAGGCCCAGGTCTCACTGCCTTAGGTAAATGGGGAATCAAAGTCACCCCCCGTTGGAGGAGATGTGTCAAGGGACCGAGGGTGTGGATGAAACAGAATGAGGTGCCCCCACCCCCACACCCCCACTCCCAAAAGCTGTGCATCTGTGGAGCTTGAGGACAAGCAGGGTGACGACCAGACAGGGTTTTGGAGAAAACCAAGAACTCGGTTGATGACATAAAAGGAAATGGAGCGTGTCGGTGCCTCGGGCTCATCATTTCGCCTCCGCAGCAATGCGTATCCAGTCGGAAGCTGCCACCCGGTGCTCGGCAGAGGCTCTTTTCCATTGAGTGTTTACACCTTCATTTCTCTCCCCCTTTTGTCTCGTCCTAGATTGGATCTGAGACCAACTAGAAATTCAGAGTTCAGTTTCAGTGCTCACTCCCCTTTCCTCATCTTCGATCCAAAGCTCACACTATAAAATAATAGAAGCCTTCATCAGTGGCTTATTTTAGCGACCATCCTCCCTTTATGTAACATTCCCACCCCAATCCTTCTGCCTCCCACTCCCTCGGGCCTTGGAATAGGCTTCCTTCTCCCCCATTCTTCCTCTGCCCACGCTTCACCTCCAAATAAAAACTTATCTTTTCTGGGGCCCCTTTTGCACTGCCTGTGAGAAGCAGACACATTTGCTCTGTGTACGATGTCCTGGCTTAAGTAATGGCATAGTTGGCGTCTTCACCTTGGTCCTCAAAGCCTTGAGCCAAAGCCGTTGGTGGCAGGAATTTCAAACCCAACAGCAGAACCGGTAGAGGAAGTTTCATTGCCTTATCATCAGTCACACACTCCTAGCTGGCATGGGAGAGCTGGTAGGAAGCTGGAGGAGAAAGCTATGCGGGGCAAGGAAGTTCCTAAAGTTAAATTCTCTGAAGGCTGCTTCCTAAGCATCTTCAAGCTGCTGCTTAGCATTTGTTTTTATCTTGGGTATGGAGAGACCCCTCCCTCCGCTCCTGATTTGCATCAGCATCTTTTTGTCAATTCCTGTGGTTAGGGTGATGGGGAAATGAGCTGTTCAGGCTTGCGGGTATTTTTCCTGCAGCAGTTTTTGGCTGGTGCTAGCCCATATGGTCCTCAGGAGTGACTCTGCATCAGTCTCTGGAGATCAAGGGAGAGAGGATGCTTTAGTTTAGCTTCTCTGGAGCCTCAGTAGGAAATTCAGGAGATAGTTGCTTGACTTTCCCAAGAAATCCTGGTCTTTCTGGTATTCGCCACACCACCTTATGTGGCACCAGGAAAGGAGGATTCAGGCGTAGTACCAGCAACATCCATTCGATGCAGTGAGTCCTTTATAGTCAGTGCAGAGTCCAGCTTGGGGTGTTATTCTCCAAGTCACCTTTAATGCTGGCTCCAATGATGGCAAGAGTAAAAGCTCCATGTAAGCCGTGTCGGAGGAAAAAAAAGGAATGGCTTAACGGGAACCTTTGTCTTCCTATGGGAAGAATTGAAAGTTAAGTGAGTCTTAAACTTAAGACTGTAAGCACTCACACCTTTAAGAGCCTAGTATTTCACTTTGATTTGTGAGGGCATCTGGTGTGTATTCTGAGTGGAAGTGTAGTTTAAGAGCCATCTGTCCTCAAGAAATACAGCTTGGCAGCAGGATGAAGCAAAAATGGCACCTGCTTGGACCGAGGGCTGTGAATTAGGCATAACTTCTTTCACTTAGAGAGTTCCATAGAGAAGAAAGATAGCAGTAGAGATCTTATAGAAACGTTTAGAAGTATTTGAGTCACCCAGGGGTTGACTGCAGGCAAGTTTGAACATCCTTCTACAAATAGTTGATTCATTCAGTCCAGATTGCATGCTGGGAGCTCTGATACCGTTCAACTATGAATACTCTAAAAGCCTTCCAGAGGCCTTATTTTAGTGGTTTCAGTCTCAGAGGCCACATTGGTGAGTAGACCAAGTGATCTGAGGACAGGGCCTGGGTCTTTGTTCATCTGTATATCCTTCTACATCCTTACTTTGTGATTGGTTGTTGGGAGCTTTAAGACCCGAGGTTTACCTCCTTGGCTGTGACCCCTTGCTTCCAGGCTCAAGGAAGTTGCTGCCACAGCCCTACAGTTAAACCTGCAGCAGTGAAGATTACATTTGATGAAGTCAGTGCTTCCTTTAATTTATGTCTGCTTTGAGAAAAAAAGGCAACACTGTAGTTTCTGTAAATAGCACTGGCTTTGGCTTATCCAGTGGTATGTTAGTGCATTAACCCCCTGCCCCAACACACACATATACACACAGAGCAGTGTTAGACCCAACTCACTTTTAGCCATTATTAAAAATTCATGTAGCTAAATATTACAGTTAAACAGATTTTGTTGGAAAAGGTAACAAACACTCAAAACTTAACGCTTACTCTTCTTTCTCTTCTTCTTCTTCTTTTTTTCTTGTCTTTTTTAATTTTAGGACCAGATCCGTGGCATATGGAGGTTCCCAGGCTAGTGTAGGCCACTAGCCTACACCACAGCCACAGCAATGTGGCATCTGAGCTGCATCTGAGACTTACACCACAGCTCACGGCAATACCGGATCCTTAACCCACTGAGTGAGGCCAGGGATCAAACCCTCATCCTCGTGCATACTAGTCGCATTCATAACCCCTGAGCTACAACGGGAACTCCCAGTTTTTCTATTTTATAAATAACAAACTCAGAGTGTTTAAGTGCCTTGTCCTAGGGACCGTTCTCATCCTTTGATTTCTTCTAACGCCTCCAAATTTAAAGTAAGTACTCCAAGAGAATGATTAGAAAGGCAGAGGCTGCAGTAGATGAGAAGAGCAGAGGTTTGAAGGCAAGTGAGTGCCCTGTGGGAATCTTGGAGACCAGCATTCTGGCGGAGGGTCCAGCCAGATCAAGGGCCCAGAGGCGGGATCCTGCTTACTGTTTCTGGGGACAGTGAGGGTGCTATTGAGGCTAGAGAAGAGAGAGAGAGAGAAGAACTTGAAGGGGTAAGAGAAGAAGGGCTGGATCACTAACCCTTTATGAAACAAGGCAAGGAACTTTCTCTGCCTCATTTGTCTGATCTGTAGAATGGGTCACTTCATGCCTAAGTTGAGAGTCAAGGAGGGCGATGTATGTGAATTTTGTGTTAGCTAAGTCATTGCTAATAAAGCTAAGCCAATGCTACAACTCCATCAGTGCTTTTCTCTTTGGACTTAAGTACAATTGTAAGGAAGAATAAGTTTTTTCTTGCCATTTTTAGCAGCTGCAGCAGGGGTGATTTGGAAACACTTAAATATACCCCATATTTAAATCTGTATAAAATCCACAGTTAAATTTATCAGCTTAAATTTATCTGGGATTGCTAGACTCTATCTTTAGTTGTTGTTGTTGTTTATGGATGCACCCACGGCATGTGGAAGTCACCAGGGACCAAGGATTGAATCCCAGCTGGATCCCTTTGACCCACTCCAGGCCAGGGATGGAACCCACACATCCACAGTGACCTAAGGTGTCGCAGAAGGATTCTTAACCCACTGTGCCGTAGTGGGAACTCCTATTTTTAGCTGTTTTATTGACAATATGATGGACTCCCAACAGGATACTCTTTTGTGACACTTTTGAAATGGCCAATACAGATCCAGAAGGAAGGAAGGAAGGAAGGAAGGAAGGAAGGAGGGAGGGAGGGAAGGAAGGAAAGAGAGAGAGAAAGGAAGGAAGGAAGAAAGGAAGGGAGATATTCTTTGAAAATCCAGGTCTTTTGATTTTTACTAGGCATTTATTATTCGTAAAATAGGTTATTAAGTCATCTTACCCACGTTTGGATTACATAGGCGTATCTTAGATTATAGGTAAAGGTATAATATAAAAGTAATGAGCTTTTGAAGTTACCATCGTGGTGTAGCAGAAACGAATCCGACTAGGAACCATGAGGTTACAGGTTCGATCCCTGGCCTCACTCAGTGGGTTAAGGATCCAGTGTTGCCATGAGCTGTGGTGTAGGTCACAGACATGGCTCAGATCTGGTGTTGCTGTGGCTGTGGCATAGACCAGCAGCTGTAGCTCTGAGCTCTGATTGGACCCCTAGCCTGGGAACCTCCATATGCCGCGGGTGCAGCTCTAAAAAGCAAAAAAAAAAAAAAAAAAAAAAAAAAAAAGGTAATGAGCTTTTGTGGCTTTGACCACATTCTGTTTCTTTTTACAGGAGTGTGTTGAGTTTATTATTAAAACAGCAGGTTGTACACTTAATGTTTTATGCATTCCTATATGCATGTGTGAGGCACTGCAGTTTTAAGAATTTTCTTAAAAAATAAGTAGGGTTTCAACAGAGGGAAATGTGTTTGCTTCCCTGGACCACGCAAGCAAGGCACAAAAAGAGATGGGGTCTGAGTTAGGATGGACATGGCATGTGTGTGTCACGCAGAGGGGACTGATTATGACACAATATGTAAGTATACATTGAGCACTTACTATGTCCCAGCTGGAAGATGCAATGGGGTAGCTACTCTAAAATGATTCATAATCTACTTCTCCCCGGTCTTCCTTTTCCATCAAAGTTGGCAAGATCAATTGCAGCTAGGTATGGCTATCTGGAGTTATTGAATGGGCTTCTGGAAGTGCCTTTTGTAAACGTATAGACTCACTGAGCATAACCCCTAATCTTCCTGTCTTTTGCCTTTTCTTTTCTTCATCCTGCTGGAATGGGGCCATGGTCCCTGGAATCTGTCAGCAATCTTTCAATCCTCACATGACAAATGTTATGACAGTGACCCGTGTACTAAGAATGGAGGATGGACGGATGAGATGGGTGAAGTTCCTTGGACCCCTGTGACTCACAGGCAGGTTGGGTGGGTCAGTCTATTTAGGACACTGTCCTTCTGATCTTTGGGCTGCCCCCAAAGTTGCCCTTTGGGAATTTTGACACACTCTATAGACATTTTCCGAGAATTATCTTGGCATTTGTTTTGACGTATGGGACCTACTCATGCAAGCAACAACCCATGGTCACTATTAACCAGTTTTGTTGATCGCCGATTTTTTTCTAAGTTACTCAGAGTTTTTGCTGATTCACTTTCCTCTGCCACTTCTTGGACTTTTTTTTTTTTTCCTGTTAAGATATTAATCTTAAGTCATCTTAGTCTTGGAACAATTCGTTATAAAATGAAACATTTTCAACATTTCCATATCTGGAGAGAATAGTCTTTTTTACTTAGAGGCTTGATACTTTTCCAAGGAGATATATTCGGAGGGGAATGGAGAGACTGGAAAAGAATTTGATAAACTTGAGAAGTTGACAAAATAGATGCTGTGATTCAGCCGAGCTAGCACATTTTATCACAGCCACTTTGAAGCTATAACATTAAAATTCTGCACTCACTGTCACTCATCACCAAATATTTTGTTTGTTTGCATTTTATAGCTGTAATCATAGAAATCATAAGTGAGGATACTAAGGCACAGCAATCATTTAAATAATACAAATATGGTTATATGTTAATTGGCCAACTTGGAGGAGAAAAAACGGATTCAGTCTTTGATTGTGGAAGCATTTTTTACATCTTTGCCAAGCATCATTTATTAATATCAGGAATTCTCAGCGATCCTCAGATACAGACTGGAAAAATATCTAGTGATTATGATATTTAGGGACTCTGATATTTAGTTAAAGCTATAACTTTATGTGTTTTGAAAGCCAGACGATAACAGTGACCATTAAGGTGAATCTAGTATAATGAAGACTTACTGACATAAAATAAAGAAAGTGTTCATGTGAAGCTAAGCTGCTTCTAGTTCAGTTTAACATGCATTTGATCAGTCTGTTCTTTTATTCATTTGTAAGAGCAACAGAGTTTAGGAAGGAATACTGGGAAGCTCCAAGCAGTGGTGGCTACATGTCTTTTAGTTTCCTTCTTGCTTCTTGTGTCTGGTCCTGCCTCCCACTTCAGAGAGAGTGGAGCCCATCTGTGATTGGATTCTCTGCTCCCTGAGACTCTTATATTAATAACCTCAACCTCCTTCAAACCCTGAGCCTTTGATCTCATGCACTCCCGCCTGATCTAGGACTTGGCAAATCCAGGTAAGCCCCATGTTTTACTGGTGTATTCAGTGTCTTCCTTAACCTTCTTGTCCTCAACCCACAAACACTATCAAGTGTCCCCGTTATTTGCCTTTCCCCTCGGGCAACTGCCCTCTCTACCCCTTTTCTTTCAAACATCTTAAAATGCTCCTGTTTTCTCACATTGTCTCTACAGCTTAGGACAAGTCTTTTTTTTTTTCTCTGTCTCCCTTCCAGAACTCTTTCTGCAGCCACCCCCACCCCCACGACGGTAGAGTTCTTAGCAAATGTGAAAAAAACAACCTAAAAATTCACCCAAATCATTTTAATCTGCAGTCCATCTGTCCTCCCAAGAGCCTCTATCCCTATCTTCCTTTGCAACTCTTTCCTCCGTAACTATACCCTTACGGTTTTCTTCACTCTCACTGGAGAGAGTTTTCTCTGTCTTTCTCCATGGGTTACTCTCTCCCTCTGGGATTGTGTACGGCCTGATGGATCTCTCAATGATCTCTGCAGTGTTGATCACCAAATCATTGTCTCCAACTCCAGCTTTTCCTCTGAGCATCAAAGCTGTATTTCCAACTTGTGCTGGAGGTCTCCATCTGGGTGATAGCTTAAACTATGTATATGAAACTGGATTTATTTTCCACCTGCCTCTCATCTTTGAAGCCAGGCTCCAACCCCCAATCCTGTATCTCAGCAGTGGTAGCCCCAAAGCGGAAAATTAAACCAGCTTCTGTATCGTCATGTAGAAATTCGACGGGAACATCAGTCCTTTTCAGTAAAGTTTAAACTAGTAAAAACCTGTGCTATCTATTTTGGGATTAGTCTGGGATTCTTGTGGTTGGTTGTAGCTATTGAGGGGACACTGGCATCTGCTACTTAATTATGTTTTACCTTTTCATGGGACTTAAATTATGAGTCAATGTAGAATTCTCATTGATTGATATACCCCCTACTTGCCAAAGTCTTACATCATGAATAACTTGACTCATGCATTGAATGGCAGTTGGCATAGTTTGAAGCATTTTACAGATGGAAGGTTCTTAGCATGATTACATCCATTAAACAAGGAGATGAAAGCTGTTGGCCTTCAGAATCTTTGAGAGTGTGGTGTTAAATGAGACTCAACTGACAGAATGTTTCTAACTCTTCTTTCTTACAGAATGTTATAACATTGTACTGTAAATTAAAAATTAAGTCTCAGAGTTAGTCAACTTAGACTTGATTTAGGTTGTCATATATATGGTTTTTGTGTGTGTGTATAAAATGATACTTTAGTTGGATATATTATTTTTTGCCTCATGTCAGTACTATGGTTTGTCTCAATTTTACACTTTAGGGGGGAAAAAAGAAAAAGTAGACAACAATGCATACTTTCTCTTTAGCGTTTTAAGTGTTTGATGTTTGTGGTTGGGGCACTCCTTTGAAACTGTGTAATCATCATAGCAGTTAGCACATTGTAAATCAATTTCTGATTTATAATCACACTTCCTACTGGATGGAAAGTTCCTTTTGAGAGCAGTGCTGTTTATTACTGAATTCACAGTGTCTAATGCAGAATTCCCAGAAAAGAACTGTTTAGTGAGTGAATGAAAATGGGGGTCAGAACTTAGACTCCACAGTGGCTCCCCTCTTGTCAACTTGTTGTAAGTTGTCTATAAGACATAAGGATTGATACTCTCAAAGTACTGCCTGCCTATCACCCATATGTCATTGATTCTCAGGTACATGTGTTTTCAGATTTTAACATCCCTGAAATCAATATGTATCTTATAACCAATGGCATCTCATAGTTTGGCATATTGAGTGAGGATGATGTATGAATGAGTCACAATTGATGGTGTCTGAAATTCGGTGAAATATGTTGGAAGGTGGTAAGATCTGCGTAAATGAGGACAGGGTAAGAGGCGTTAGGTGAATTGGGTTGGAGTAGAATGGGGGAAGTGCTGGCTACAGTTAAATAGGATGGTATAATTGAGAAGATGAGATTTGAGAAAGACTAGAAGGAAATGAAGAAGGAATATCAGGAGGAAGAGTTTTCCAGGAAGAAGGAATGTTTTCCATTATGAAGGCACGAGGGCATCTGACATCCAAGGAACCCATCAGGCAGGAACTGTGGCTGAGCAAGAGGCATACTAGCAGGAGATGATTTCAGAGAGAGAATGGAGGAGGGAGTGGGCAGGAGATCATGTAAGGTTCTGAAGGTCTTTGTAAAGACTTAGACTTTTACTCTGAGTGACATGTGGGAGCTGTAGCCGCCAGCCTACACCACAGCCACAGCCACGTCAGATCCAAGCCGCGTCTGCAACCTACACCACAGCTCACGGCAACGCCAGATCCTTAACCCACTGAGCAAGGTCAGGGATTGAACCTGCATCCTCTTGGATGCTAGTCAGATTCGTTTCTGCTGAGCCACGACGAGAACTCCCAGGCAGGGTTCTGAGCAGAAGTTTAACATGATTTGATTTACATTTTTGTTCTTGTTTTTAATGTATTCTGCTCATTGACTGAGAACAGACAAAGGGAGAGACTAGGGTGACTGTTCTGAGATTTTATTTTGATCCGGGGGAGAGTGGATGGTGGCTCAGGACACCTGGTGACAGTGGAGGAATCTGGATGTCTACAGGGCTGAGGGACTCCATCTTCCAACTAGCTGTTGCTGTGAGAGAAGGAAAGGGTCAAGGATAGTGCCGAGATTCCTGACTTGAAAAATTGAAAGGAAGGAAATACCTTCATCTCGGTGAGGACCGCTGTGGGCAGAGCTGGCTGGGAGAGACGATCAGGAGTCCAGGTTTGGACTTACTGACTTTGAGTTGTCTGTTGGACAACTGATGGCTAGTGATCCAAAGGATGTGGAGGAGGCTGCTGGGCGTAAAATTCCTGGTGTTGGGAAAGAGGTCTAGACTTAACGGCAACATGCTGATTTAAGAATATATAATATGTAGTATCTGTGATATCTGCTGTAACTTCCTTTCCTGTCTTCATAACAAGCAAAGACAGTATCCTCTTTAACTTTCCACTCTCATGAGAGCCTTCAGTGGGGGTGCTGTCATAGTTACACCCGACCCACATAAGCTTTTCTCAAATTTTCCTTCCATTTCTTTACACCTTATTTTATTATTTAAATTTTTTTGCTGCCATTTTTAAAGGTTTTTTGAAGTATAATTGATTTACAGTATTGTGTTAATTTCTGCTGTAAAGCAAAGAGTTTGTTTTTATACATATATATTCTTTTCATATTCTTTTCCATTATTATTTATTATGGGATATTGAATATAGTTCCCCGTGATATACAGTAGCACCTTGTTTACCCATTCTATATATAATGGTTTGCCTCTGCTAATCCCGAACTTCCAATCCTTCCCTCCCCCACGCCCACCAACTACAAGTTCTCCGAGTCTGTGGATCTCTAGCTATATGGATATATAAATCCCACATATAAGTAATATCATATAGTATTTGTTTGTCTCTCTCTGACTTACTTCGCTTAGTATGATGATCTCTAGGTCTATCTGTGTTGCTGCAAATGGCATGATTTCATTCTTTTTTATGGCTAAGTAATATTCGATTGCATATGTGTACACATCTTAATCCATTCCTCTGTCAGTGGACATTCAGGTTGTTTATATGACTTGGCTATTGTAAATAGTGCTGCTGTGAACATGGAGGGGGGGCATGTATCTTTTTGAATTATAGTTTTGTTTGGGTATATGCCCAGGTTTGAGATTGCTGGATCACATGCCAAATATATTTTTAATTTTTTAGGAACCTCCATATAGTTCTCCACAGTGGCTGCACTAACTTAGGTTCCTACCAACAGTATAGGGCAGTTCCCTTTTCTTCAAACCCTCTCCAGAATTTTTTATATGTAAACTTTCTAATGATGGCAGTTCTGAGCAGTGTGAGGTGGTACCTCATTGTAGCTTTTTTTTTTTTTTTTGTCTTGTTGTTGTTTTAGGGCCGCACTTGTGATATGTGGAGGTTCCCAGGCTAGGGGTAGAATCGAGCTACAGCTGCCAGCCTACACCACAGCCACAACAATGCAGGATCCGAGCCGCATCTGCAACCTATACCACAGCTCACGGCAACACTGATCCTTAACCCACTGAGCGAGGCCAGGGATCGAACCCGCAACCTCATGGTTCCTAGTCAGATTCATTTCTGCTGAGCCAGGACGGGAACTCCCCTTGTAGTTTTGATTTGCATTTCTCTAATAATTAGCAGGGATGGGTATCTTTTCATGTGCGTATTGGCCGTCTGTATGTCTTCTTTGGAAAAATGTCTGTTTAGGTCTTCTACACATTTTTTGATTGAGTTGTTGTTGTTACTGAACTATATGAGCTGTTTTTTATATTTTGGAAATTAAACCCTTGTTAGTCATATGTTTTGCATTTTCTCCCATTCTGTAGGTTGTCTTTTCGTTTTTTTTTTTTCTTATGGTTTCCTTATTTTTAGACTATTGTCTTTCCTGTCCCTTGTAAATTCATGAGGGATGGTGTGCACCTTTCTCCCAGGCTTACCCAGTTCTGTTCCTAAAATCCACAATTGAGACAGTGATAGAATCTGTTTATAAATGTAGTCCATTACGATTTAAGATTCTGAAAAGAAGTTATTTCATTTGTCACATGTCAAATACAGCTGTATATGTAAGAATCAGTGATAGCTGCCAACTCAAGACCTTTACATTGCCCATTTCAGTTTTTACCTTTATTTCTGAGGATGCTCTGTCCATATCAAGAAAAAAGACAAAGTCCGAAATCTCTGTCCATAAAAGAAAAATCAGCATCATCATAATACTCAGATAAGTAAAGGAACAAGCACCTTAGGATTTTGGTGTTGTATGAGAAGACTAAGTCATAACATACTACCTGTTTATTACTTTTCTTTTTTTTGTCTTTTGTCTTTATAGGGCTGCACCCGTGGCATATGGAGGTTCTCAGGCTAGGGGTTGAATCAGAGCTGTAACTGCCGGCCTACACCACAGCCACAGCAATGTGGTGTCTGAGCCGCGTCTGTGACCTACACCACAGCTCACAGCAATACTGGATCCTTAACCCACTGAGCAAGGCCAGGGATCGAACCTGTATCCCCATGGATGCTATTTGGATTTGTTAACCACTGAGCCACAACGGGAATTCCCTGATTATTACCTTTAAAGTACATGACTTATGGATGGAGTACACTGTAAGGAAGTTTAATCTCTATCTACATAAAGTTCAAATGGTTATAGCATGTGAAAAGGCTTGTTCATAGAAAGCTGATATTCAGTGTTTGCATGGTTTAGTCTCAAACAGTCTCCAAAGGGGTGTGTGTAAACTAAGTAATATAATGGGTGTAGGAAGAAAATAACCAAGATGTGTGGTTGTACAAAAATTTTTTTACCCACATATAGGAATTAATTTTTCTAACATTAAAATACAGATTAGCACTCATACAAATATGCATTTCTGAATACATGTGGATGGGGTGAAGGTTTATGCCCAGTTTTATTCCATGAAGCTTGTGGCATAAACATCTCAGCCTCCCCCAGGACCTGGATAACATTTTGCTTTTGATGGAGAAAATATTATTTTAGATTCAAATTGGAAGTAAAGCTAGTGGCAGAATGAATAAATTTACTTTGAATAACAGAGCTAAAGAAGCATAAGTTGAGCTCTTTTCTGGAATAAATATTGGCCTTTCTAAGTTACACCCTGTACATCCTATTTCTTTCTGATATAATTTTCCTGATATGATTTAGTGTTTGGAGGAAATGAAGCAAAGGTGAAAGGGGTTCTTGAGGAGTTTTGTTTTGGTTTTGTTTTGGATTTTTAGGGCTGCACACATGGCATATGGAGGTTCCCAGGCTAGGGGTCGAATCAGAGCTGCAGCTGCTGGCCTACGCCACAGCCACAGCAACGCCAGATCAAAGCCGTGTCTGTAACCTACACCACAGCTCATGGCAACGCTGATCCTTAACCCATTGAGCAAGGCCAGGGATCAAACCTGCGTCCTCATGGATACTAGTTGGATCCATTTCTGCTGAGCCATGATGGGAACTCCTTGAGGAGTTTTTTAATGTGTATTTTTCTCATCTGATTTTGCTCCACTCTAATAGTGGAGTTGCCTTTCCCCAACAAGTCCAGAAAAGTCATTGTTAGTATTTCAGTGGCTTGATCTCCAGACAGTGCAGGAAATGTGCCTGCTTATGTCAGTAGACCCATAAGAGCTTCTCTTACAAGTGGTGCTATTGAGAGTTGAAAGTCTAGTTTAGTGCGTGGAAACATGCATTTTACTGTAGGGTATACATGTTGGAATGGATATCAAGTACACATTCTTTTTTGTGTTCTATCGTTCTTTCATTTTTTAAATCACCTATTTTTTAATTAAAGTACAGTTGATTTACAATGTGCAAATTTCTGCTGTGCAGCAAAGTGACCCTGTCATACATATATATATGTTCCCTTTCTTATATTATCTTCCACCATGGTCTATCCCAAGAGACTAGATAGAGTTCCCTGTACTGTACAGTACAAATTCTTATACATATTCACGATTCATGCTTTTTTTGTGCTTTGAGCCATTTGTCAACAACATATGGTTATTGTAACAATTCCTTTTGTTCAGGATGCATGAATACACCTGCCCTTTGCTGCTAATTGAAAACAAAGGTCCTTAGTAGCTAATCTCAAGTGTTTTTAATTATAATAATGACATGGCTTTCTGGGGACTACTATTGATTTCATCTATAGTATTAAGTATGCTATAAGTATAATTTAAAATATGTAAAAATGGATATATATATATACATATTTAAAGAAGATATACAATGGTGGGAATATATACAAAGTGGAGCCTCTCTAGTCCCTTCCCTCATTAATGTCAAGTTCTTAAACTGACAGAATTATAATCTATTAATTTAACGTAATACCAGCCAAATGCTAGTATAACTTTGTTAACTATCAAACCTGATTCTAGAAATCATCTGGATAAGAACATGCTCCCAAAATTGGGGAAACTGTGAAAAAGTGGTAGTAAAGAGGATTAACCCAGCCAGATATCAAAATTTACTATAATAAG
>PVHT021183543.1:37298449-37341148 GCA_004024745.2 Catagonus wagneri
GTGTGTGTGTGTGTGTGTGTGTGTGTGTATTCAGGATACTGGTTACATGTAGAGGAGAGAAAAGTTATAAATAGGAAAGCACATTTGGAGGGCATAGATGGGTTCCCAATACTGCCTATCTGAACTTTATGGTTACCTAAGAGTTTACTTTATAACTATTCATTAAAATGTCTGTGTGTCTTGAATGTCCTCTTGCATGTGTTTTCTGTTTCCCAGTAGAAAGGGTATGGTCAAGACAGAGGAATAGACCAGTATATCAGTAGAAAGAATTGGCGGTCATGAGTCATGAATGGACTCATGTTTATATGAGCGTTTTGTGAAGGTATCATTTCCAATTAGTGTAGAGATCAAGGTGAACAATCAAATAAGTGGGAAAACTGAATATCCTTGAGGAAGATATCCATGCTTCAGTATGTATACTAAAGTAAGTCAGTTCGGTTAAAGAATTAAGTGTAAAAAAAAAAAAATAGAAAGGTATGAAAAGATAACATTAGAGGACTTGTGTGTAACTTACCATGATTTTGAACCTGAAGCATAAGAAGTGTTAAGATGCAAAACCCCAGAGCAATACATTAAAAATTAGAACTATAAATACATAGTTAAAATAAGGGTTTTTCATTGTGGCTTAGTGGGTTAAGAACCCGACATAGCATCTGTGAAGACATGGGTTCCATCTCTGGCCTCACTTAGTGAGTTAAGGATCCAGCATTGCCGCAAGCTGCAGCATAGGTCAAGCTGTGGCTCGGATCCGGTGTTGCTGTGGCTGTGGCTGTGGCATAGGCCTCAGCTGAACTTGCCCTAGCCTTAGGTTATACTTAACTGAGTGTCTTTGGCTCAAGTTCTCTTATGAGGCTGTAGTGATGGAATTGATGAGGCCTGTAGTCTCCTGGAGATTTTAACTGGGACTAGGGGTCTACTTTCAGGTTCATTCACACGGCTGTTGGCAGGAGGCCTCAGTTTCTCACCACGTGGTCCTCTCCACAGCACTGCTGGAGTGTTCTCACCACAGGCCACTGACTTCCCCCGAGCAGATGATCTGAAAGAGGCAGCCACAGCGTGTTATAACCTAGTTTCAGAAGTGACACACCACTTCTAATTTATTCTGTTTGTTACCAAAATCACTAAGTCCAGTCCACACCCAGAGGAAAGGAAATTAAGCTCCGGTTATTGAAAGGAGAATCCAGAGCTCTGTGGACGTAATTTAAAACTGCCACATTCCCAAACAGAATACAAGTTCCAACAGTGCAGGAAATGGGTTGCCTCTCACAGTTTTGTCCTTAGTACCTGAAACAGTAGGCACTTTGATAAACATCTACTGGATGCAGAAGCAGATGGATGTCCTTTTGGGCATGAAAACTATAGGCTGTGGAGTTATCTAGACCTGGAATGAAATCTGGCTCCACCTTTCGCTAACCCTGAACTTCAGGCACATTAATTTCTAGGAGCCTCATTTTCTTCAAGTCACCTATATTATTGTAACACCTGCTTGGCAGGGATGCTCTGAGGATTAAATGAGTTTGCATATGTGAAGGCCTTTCCCCAAGGTTTGGCACAGAGTAAACATTTGAATTTTAGTTTAATTGATTCCCCCCCATTCCACTTTTCCTGACACGTTCAACAGTGACTATTCCTCTACTCTATGATGTCAAAAGTTTAACCCTTCTTATGATGCGTTACTTCTTCAACTTTTAAAGAAAAATCAGTTTACATCAGATTAGAGGAAATTTGGTGCTACTGTATAATCTGTTAGGTCTTCCCAAAAGAATCCTAATACGTACATAGAAGGGAAATTGCATGTGTCAGATGGAAAGACAATTTGTTAGTGGAGGGAGAACAACTGCAGTTTGGACCCAGTATTTTGTCTAAAAGAAATGAATGTGGAATTCCTGTCTTGGCTCAGCGGTATCCATGAGGCTGCAGGTATCCATGAGGCTACAAGTTCGATCCATGAGGCTGTGGGTCCGATCCCTAGCCTCTCTCATGGGTTAAGGATCTGGCATTGCTGTGAGCTGTGGCATAGGTTACAGACATGGCTCAGATCCAGCATTGCTGTGGTTGTGACGTAGGCTGGTGGCTACAGTCCTTTTCAAGCCCTAGCCTGAGGACTTCCATATGTTGTGGGCAAGGCCCTAAAAAGACCAAAAAAATAAAAATAAAATAAAAAAATAAATAAATGTGATAATGTTTTTTACTTGAAGGAAAGTCAAAGGATTCCTCTGTAGTTATGTCATTTGTTGTGTGGGAAATGACAGTTAATTGAATCTCAAACTGCAACAAAGACTTACTTCTCCCTGCTGTCCTGAAACCTGATAACATGTTAGTTGTCTACTGATGTATTTCTCCCTCCCCCCCAAAAAAGTTTTAGGTATAATTTCCATTAAGGACAAGCCCATATCTAGAATTTACAGTTCTTGGAGTTTTCGCTCTATCCCACCTCCAATCAAGAGAGAATATTTGTATCACTGGAGAGTATTCTTTATGCCCCTTTCTTGTCATTCACCAGCAACCCCCAATGCAACTACTGTTGTGTTTTCTATCATCATTAGTTTAGCCTGTTCTGCAAAGTAGGTACTGCCAGGCCTGTTACCATGCCTCTGATGTCCACTGTTGTATGTTATCAATAGTTCCTTCCTTTTTACTTTTTTAAATTTTCTATTTATTTATTTATTTATTTAATATATATTTGTATTATTTTTATTTTGTAATGATTTTTATTTTTTCCATTATAGATGGTTTATGGTGTTCTGTCAGTTTTCTACTGCACAGCAAGGTGACCCAGTTACACATACATGTATACCTTCTTTTTTCTCACATTATCATGCTCCATCATAAGTGGCTAGACATAGTTCCCAGTGCTATACAGCAGGATCTCATTGCTTATCCATTCCAAAGGCAATAGTTTATATCTATTAACCCCAAATTCCCAGTCCCTCCCACTCCTTCCCCTTCCCCCAATGTGTTCTCCATGTCCATGATTTTCTTTTCTGTGGAAAGTTTCATTTGTATCATATATTAGATTCCAGATATAAGTAATGCATAAGGTATTTGTCTTTCTCTTTCTAACTTACATCACTTACTATGAGACTCTCCAGTTCCATCCATGTTGCTGCAAATGGCAATATTTTGTTCTTTTTGATAACTGAGTAGTATTCTACTGTGTATATATACACCACGTCTTCTTAATCCCATCATCTGTCAATGGACATTTAGGTTGTTTCCATGTCTTGGCCATTGTGAATAGTGCTGCAGTGAACACGCGGGTGCATGTGTCTTTTTCAAGGAAATTTTTGTCCGGATATATGCCCAAGAGTGGGATTGCTGGGTTATATGGTAGTTCTATGTATAGTTTTCTAAGGTACCTCCATACTGTTTTCCATAGTGGTTGTACCAGCTTACATTCCCACCAACAGTGCAGAAGGGTTCCCTTTTCTCCATACCCTCTCCAGCATTTGTTATTTGTGAACGTATTAATGATGGCCATTCTAACTGGTATGAGGTGGTACCTCATAGTAGTTCAGATTTGCCTTTCTCTAATAATCAGTGATGTTGAGCATTTTTTCATGTGCTTGTTGGCCATCTGTATATCTTCTTTGGAGAAATGTCTATTCAGGTCTTTTATCCATTTTTCCATTGGGTTGTTGGCTTTTTTTTTGCTGTTGAGTTGTGTAAGTTGTCTGTATATTTTAAAAGATTAAACCCTTGTCAGTTGCATCATTTGAAACTCTTTTCTCCCATTCTGTAAGTTGTCTTTTTGTTTTTTTTTATGATTTCCTTTGCTGTGTAAAAGCTTGTCAGTTTGATTAGGTCCCATTGGTTTAGTTTTGCTTCTGTTTCTGTTGCCTTGGGAGACTGCCCTGAGAAAACATTTGTAATGTTGATGTCAGAAAATGTTTTGCCTTTGTTTTCTTCTAGGAGTTTGATGGTGTCTTGTCTTAACATTTAAGTCTTTAAGCCATTTTGAGTTTATTTTTTGTACATGGCATGTGGGTGTGTTCCAGTTTCACTGATTTACATGCAGCTATCCAGTTTTCCCAGCAACACTTTCTGAAAAGATTTTCTTTTTCCCATTTTATAGTCTTGCCTCCTTTGTCGAAGATTAATTGATGGTAGGTGTCTAGGTTTATTTTGGGGTTCCATATTCTGTTCCATTGGTCCATATGTCTGTTTTGGTACCAGTACCACACTGTCTTGATTACTGTGGCTTTGTAATATTGTCTGAAGTCTGGGAGAGTTATGCCTCCTGCTTGTTTTTTGTTCCTCAGGATTGCTTTGGCAATTCTGGGTCTTTTGTGGTTCCATATAAATTTTGGGGTGGTTTGTTCTAGCTCTGTGAAGAATGTCATGGGTAATTTGATAGGGATTGCATTGAATCTGTAGATTACTTTGGGTAGTATGGCCATTTTTACCTTCCTTTTTACTTTGAGTTGTATTGTGTGTATGGATATACCACAATTTGTTTACCCATTTATCATTTGAACACTTAGATTGTTACTGATTTGGGGCTATTATGAATACTTTTTTTTTTTTTTTTTTTGGTCTATGCCCATGGTATGTAGAAGTTCCTGGGCCAGGGATCAAACCTGAGCCACACTAGTGACAAACCAGATCCTTGACCACTAGGCTACCAGGGAACTGCTTGAATATAATGTTCTATAAACAGTTTTGCACATCTTTTGTTTCTTTAGGGTCAATACCGAGGAAAGTAATTGTGGGTAGTAGGGTTGGTGTTTAATTTTATAAGGAATTGCCAAGCTATTTTAAAAAGTGGGTATAGGAGTTCCCATTGTGGTGCAATGGAAATGAATCTGACTAGTATTCATTTCCTAGTCAGATGCAGGTTCAATCCCTGACCTCATCCAGTGGGTTAGGGATTCAGTGTTGCTGTGAGCTGTGGTGTAGGTCTCAGATGTGGCTCAAATGGATCCCTCATTGCTGTGGCGTAGGCCAGTAGCTGAAACCCCTAGCCTGGGAATTTCTATTTGCCATAGGTGCAGCCCTAAAAAGCAAAAAATTTAAAAAAATGAAAGTGGGTGTACCATTTTGTACTTACACCAGCAGTGCAGGAGATGTCCAGTGTGCTCCCCATCCTCCCCAGCATTGCTGTGGTCATTTCACTTTTAGTGGGTACGATGTAGGTATCCACAGTTGCCCGTATTCAAGTTATGGGCCTGCTCCCATTTGTCTAATCAGTTTTTGCTTTTGAGTCACAGGAGAAATGTTGAATAGTCTCTTCCCCCACCCCATCCCAAGCTCTCCAACTGGGGAGTGTTCCCGAGGGAGGATGAGGTGTTACACTAAAGGATAGGTTCCACCCCAGGGCAGGTCTCCCACTGCCTGGCACTTCTAGACTGGTACTGTCTTTGCACTGCAGTGGCTTCAGCATTTGCCAGAGTAATAGGTCTGACCTTCTGTGTTGCACTGCTTTGTACCTCTCCAGTCTTCTCCTTATGCTTACCCCCATTCTCAGATACAGCCTTCTGGAACATTACTCTCCCTAGCTTTGTCCAGCACAGAGGAAAGAATGATAGAAGGGAGTCATAGCAGAGCCTGGACTCAGGACTGACGGCCTGGGCACACGTCCTAACTCTACTGCTTACCTTGGACTTAAACTCGAGCCTTGTTTTCTTCACCTGCAAAATGGGACAACAACAGTAACGACTTAGGAATATTAATATGGGCATTAAATAATAAAAAGGTGTTACTGTGAGAATAAAGTATGCAGAGCACTTAGCCCAGATAACTCAGTGCTCGCTCAACTCTGCTTTCTGTTAATTACCATGGTTACTGCTAGAAAACTCTCTTGTCGTTGCTGGTATCGACTAACTTTGCTGTTTACTACTCTTTATCCTGACTTAATACCTGACTTTATCTTTTTCTCTTGTCTCTCTGTTCCTTTTCTGGTCTTTTTGTCTTTTTAGGGCTGCATCTGCGGCATATGGAGGTTCCCAGGCTAGGGGTCTCCTCGGAGCTACAGCTGCCGGCCTACGCCAGAGCCACAGCAATGCGGGATCCAAGCCGTGTCTGTGACCTACACCATAGTTCTTGGCAATGCCGGATCCTTAACCCACTGAGCGAGGCCAGGGATCGAACCCTCATCCTCATGGTTGCTAATCAGGTTTGTTAACCACTGAGCCACAACGGGAATTCCCTCTCTGTTCCTTTTCATATACTTCCAGCAGCATCAAATCAATGTGTAATTTAGGCTTTGGGCTTCTCCTTTTCGCTGATGAAACCAGTTATAGAAGTATGACCTCCTGTCAAATGAGAGAGGACACTAAGAAATCATTTACCCCAAACTTGCATGCACCATCTAATGCTTACCATGTACACTTGAAAGAAAAACAGTGTAAGGAATATCCTGGTCTCTATTATTGTGGAATTGGGGCATGGTGGGCTTGCATGAACTTTGGGGCAAGTTGTAGTTCTATGGGCAAAGCCAGCTCGTCTTCCAGACAGTTCCTCATGGGTAGCCTACCATACCTTGTTGAATTCGTCATAGCTCTTATTTGATTTTGAAGGGTGAGGAGTCTGATTTCTAAGCATGCTGACTTACCAGTCTCAGTTTTAGTTTTCCCTGAAGACCCTTGGGGGTCAAGGGTCTGCCTCATTTTCTACACTGAGGGGTGAGGAAGTTGGGAGATTGATCCACCAAGATTTGCATGGTTGAGGGTTGCTCTTAGCTGAAGGTATTAACACCCTGGCAAGTCTTGCCTGCTTTGCACACAGGCTCAGCACCTCTCTCTAACCCATCCTCAGGCCAAGAGGAGCAGGAATACTGTATCAGGTGACGATAGTCTCTGCTAGGGGCACCCAGGGCTGCGCACAGGCACTGACAGCATCCAAGGGCTACCAAACTATTTTTTCCATTATAGTCGATTTACAATGTTCTGTCAGTTTCTACTGTACAGCAAAGTGACCCAGTCACACACACATATACATTCTTTTGCTCACATCATCCTCCATCATGTTCCACCTTAAGTGACTAGATATAGTTCCCTGTGCTATACAGCAGGATCTCATTGCTTATCCACTCCAAATGCAATAATCTGCATCTATTAACCCCAGACTCCCAGTCCACCCCACTCTCTCCCTCTCCCTCCACCCCTTGGCAACCACAAGTCTGTTCTCCAAGTCCATGAGTTTCTTTTCTGTAGATAGGTTCATTTGTGCCAAATATTAGATTCCAGATATAAGTGATATCATGTGGTATTTGTCTTTCTCTTTCTGACTTACTTTACTTTGTATGAGAGTCTCCAGTTCCATCCATGTTGCTGCAAATGGAAATATTTTGTTCTTTTTGATGGTTGAGTAGTGTTCCATTGTGTATATATGCCATATCTTCTTAATCCTTTCATCTGTTGATGGACATTTAGGTTGTTTCCATGTCTTGGCTATCGTGAATAGTGCTGTGATGAGCATATGGGTGCATGTATGTTTTTCAAGGAAAGTTTTGTCCAGATATGGACCCAAGGGTGGGATTGCTGGGTCATATGGTAGTTCTATATTTAGTTTTCTGAGGCACCTCCATACTGTTTACCATAGTGGTTGTACCAATTTATATTCCCACCAACAGTAGAGGAGGGTTCCCTACTGCATTTGAACAACAGTAACTCTCCCTAACTCTCTGGATTCTATCAAGAAAATGCACACAGTTCTTTGGAATTAACAGTCAAGAATCTCCTAAAGAGATTCATTAACAAGTCAACAAACAACACGCATAACATGCCTCTCCAGCATTTATTATTTGTTGGCTTGTTAATGATGGTCATTCTGACTGGTGTGAGGTGGTGCCTCACTGGATTTATTAATATTCAGTGGGAAACATCAGCACCAGAAATCTTGACCTCTGTGTGATCTCACACTACAGCCTCTCTTGTGATCGCATCCCGGTTGGGGGTGTGGAGGGAGCCGGGTTATCTTCACAAAGATTGTGTCTTTCAGAGTGGATGACATGAGCTTGGCTGGTAGACCAATGGCGTCCATCCTCAGGGTAAGCTGTTCCTCTGTGGGAGCAGATGGAGACTCTTGCAAAGAAAGCCCTCTTTCTTGGATTGGACTCTATTTTTCCTTTTATAGGTACCTTACTGACCATTCTCTTTTTTCCTAACAGGCAATGCAATTCCTTAGCCATACACATTTATTTATAATCATAATCCACTTATACCTTTCCCAGGCCACCTTAATTTAGATTTGAGGGTCATACGTAATCTCTTAGTCACAGCACTGGATGGCTGCTCTTATCTCTTACTTTCGCATTCTTTATCATTTCCTTATTGAGGTTAAATTTAACTTTCATTTTAGGAGATTCTTGACTGTTAACTCCAAAAAACTGCATGAATTTTCTTGCTAGAATTCAGAGAGTTAGTAGGGAACAAGTGAGCAACAGTTTTTTTTTTTTTTTAAATCATTGCTTATTCTTGACATTCTGCTGCAATGGAAAGAATGCCAGCATGCATTAGATTGAACGACATGAAAGAGGCAATATTCAACCATTTTATTTTTTTTGGCCACATCCATGGCATGTGAAGGTTCCTGGGGCAGGGATCAAACCCATGCCACAGCAGTGACCCCAGCATTGCAGTGACACTGCTGGATCCTTAACCTGCTGAGCCACTGGAGAACTCCCAATATTCAACCGCTATTTTTTAAGTTTATGATTAATTTTTTTCTTTTTTGGCTACCCTGCAGCATATGGAGTTTCCAGGCCAGGGACTGGGTCAGGGATTAGATCCAAACCTACACAGCAGCTTTGGTAACACCAGTCCTTAATCCACTGTGCCAGGACGGGGATTGAACCTGTGTCCCAGAACTCCAGAGACCACCACCAATCCCATTGCACCATGGCGAGAAATCCTTCAACCACTTTTGACCTATATAAAATGTTAATTTCCTATAGTTTAGCTGACCTGAAGGCAGTAATCTTCCCTTTTAAAGAGCAAGTCAAGATGTCTGCATCATGGCTGTGTGGCTTTTAGGCAAATCCTCCAACCTCTTTAGGTCTTAGTCACTTATCTGTAGAATGGGTTCAGCTGGGTTTTGGCTTTTTTTTTTTTTCCAGCGGTATATGGAGGTTCCCAGGCTAGGGGTCGAATCGGAGCTACAACTGCTGGCCTACACCACAGCCACAGCAATACCAGATCTGAGCCCCATCTGCGACCTACACCACAGCTCATGGCAACACCAGATCCTTAACCCCCTGAGCAAAGCCCGGGACCAAACCTGCAACCTCATGGTTCTTACTCAGATTTGTTTCTGCTGCACCACGAATCTTGAAGGAGGCAGGAGGCTCCAGGATGTGGGTCATTGCTGCAGCTGCCACTAGAAGTTTGTTTCAAGGATGTTTTTCCTTCTTGCTGAGATCTTGCTTGCAAGCATCTACTGTCTCATAAGAGGAAAGGGATGGTCCTAGGTCTATTTTTATACCTGGGAGCTCTCCTCCCCCCGGCCTAATCCTTTTTAATCTCTTCCTTACTAGACAGTTTTATCTTTCCCCTAAGACAGCTCTAGTCTGAGTTGTCTGTTCCCATGGCAGCCTTAAACAATAGGGGGACCATCCCTACTGTTTATCTTTCCTTGACAACTCGCTCCTCCATTTACACTAATATAGGAGCCCCATGTGGCAGTGAGGAGAACTTCTTGAGGGCCCTTGAGCCCTGTAATACCTCAACGTCAACCATGCATCAGCCCCACTGTGGCCTGAAATCCCTTACTCATATCACCTCGTTACCGCTTCTCATCCCCTTCCTGTCCTCATCACCCCTACCCCTGCCGGCCGTGCCATTTTGGATTCCAGCAGCCATAACTGCGGTTCTTCTGGGCACGCCTCGCCCCCTTCTCCTTTCCTTGTATTCCCTTGTAACCCTGATTACATTCAACTCTCCACTCGCTCATTGCCTGCACTTGCTCAGCTAAGCACAGCTGGAGGAAAAACCATCCTGGTGGCTGGTTTCGCTTTCCGTTCTCAACCAGGAAGCACTCATGCGTCCTTGAAGCTGCTGGGGCATCTAATTTCCCTGAGTCCGTTTGCTCACCTGTTCCCTTCAGCCACCACCTTCTCCTCCTTTTCCCCTCCTTCCCACTTGTAGTTGATATTCTTGCTTCTTGTTTCTTGCTTCTTGTTTCACAGAGAAAAGAGATGCCATCAGAGTAGACCATTCCAGTGCCTTCCCCATTACAAGATACTGACCTTGCCTCTGTACCCACGGTCTCTGCCTTCCTTCCCTTTGCTCAGAATGAACTGTCCATGGTCCTATCAAGGTCACAGGGTTGATCCCCTCATCCTTTCTTGTTGGGGCAGCGCTTCCCTCTGACCTGAATCTATGTTGCTTTTCTGTACCACATACGCCTGCTCTTAACTATTTTCCATCTCAAAAAGAAATTCTCTTGACTTTAGAACCCTCCAGCTATCACCCCATTTTCTCCTTCCCTTTGGAGCAGAGCTCCTTGGTAGAATGGGTCATCCATTTCTTCAGGTCACATCATTCTACTACCTCCTAGTTCTGTATTCGTTCACCAGTTACTTCTGGTTTCTTTGTACCATATTTCCTTTTTTTTTTCCTTTATGGCTGCACCTGCAGCATATAGAAGATCCAGGCCCGGGGTTGAGTTGGAGCTGCAGCTGTGGTCTATACCACAGCCGCGGCAACGCCACATCCGAGCTACATCTGCAACCCACGCTGCAGCTTGTGGCAACGCCGGATCCTTAAGAGTGAGGCCAGGTATTGAACCCACATCCTCACAGAGATAAACATCAGGTCCTTAACCCACTGACCCACAATGGGAACTCCCCCTATTTTGTTTCTAAAGAGCTTCTTCTTGAAATATTTCATTTCAGGACCAGAAGTCACGTTGCATGGGGAATGGCTGGGTAGGAGTTTAAAACAGATGAAAAGAAGAGGAAACGCAGCCAAATATTTAAAGAGAATGTGAAGTCATGCCCAGCCATCACCTTTGTGGAAGCGTTTCTGTTTGCTCTGTACCTTGGCTGTGCTCTCTGGCCCGCAGCTGAGCTCAGGGCACCTTAAGTCTGTCTAACCGGGCTTGAAGGAAAGCTTGGAGCCCATTTGTTCTTTTAAATCTTTGCTTTGCAATTGTCAGATTCAATTTTGAGGGGAAGAGTTTCGAGCCTCATTGAAAGTAAAAAAGGAGGGGCAGAAGGCTCTAGCAAATCTGGTAAATTATGTCAAAGTCAAAGATTTTACCCTGTAGCAGTTGCAGCACAGAAGTATTTTTAGGACTGATGGCTGAGGGGCAGCGTCTGTCACAGGGGCACCTGTGTGTTTATGCAACCTGGCAGGGATGTCGCCGGGCTAGGAGAACCCCTGCCTTGTGTTTCAACAGCATGTTTTATTCCATGGGCCGACTTTGCAGATAATACTCAGTCTCCTGATTAAGAGAGAAGAAAGCCTCCTCACCCATCCATGAAAACATGTCCTGCCTCAGCGTCTGTTCTTTCTGCCGCAGATCAAGTCATGTGCTGGATGCTTGTATTTTTCACTTAGATAAGAAATGTTCGTTGTGCCAGATTTGCTGGGCTGAGCTTCTGATGAGTCAGAAGCTCCGGCCTAATAAATTGTTGCTCTGTTTTCTTGCTGGGTTAAAAGGGAGGCTGGTCATCGGGTCATTTTTGAAAATGTTGATAAATTATGGAGGGGTGCCTGGGAAGGTGTCAGTATTTTGGGGAGGCATGGTTTATCATCTTTTAAAAATCCTGAACTTTCCCTCACATTTTAGTGTGCAGAGACACACACACACACATACCACATTATCCAGTGTTTTGTGCAATTCGATAATAATAAATAATTTTCAGTGATATTAACACATTGGCAAATGTGCTCTCTTTATGCCATTTTCAAATGGCTTTGAAATTCCGTGGCCAAAAATAGATTGATCAACTCTTAAGTGACCTTGGCAGAACCTTCCTCATCATTTTAAATGAACTTGTCCTATCCACACAAAAACGCTGCTAGAAGAGAATTAGAAACCGGCAACAAACTAATCAGTTAAATCTATATATTTTGGTTCTTGTTAGGGATTTCCTTCACAATAAACTCTTATTATATTCATTCCCCTGAAAAAAATTAAAAAATAAATAAAAGTCCTCTTCTAAAAAGAGGACGGTGAGATGGCAAGACTGAAATCGCAGGGACTATGTTTAGAACAAAATGAGTTGCCATGGGTGAATCCCAGTGCAAGCAGGACAGGGCCACCAGCCCTCCACCCAGCCTTCCAGCGCCACCAGGCCTGCCTGGTATCCACTTCTGGCAGGAAGACAGAGGGAAGTCGTGGCATGACTGCAGGACACGAAGGAAAAGGAAAACCCAAAACAAGCTGGCAGGTACTGGGTGGCCTGGAGATGTGCGTTCCTTCTCTAATCATAGTTTTTTAAATCGAAGTGTAGTTGATTTACAGTGTTGTGTTAGTTGCAAAGTTGCAGTGTTGTGTTAGTACAGCAAAGTGTGTATATATACACATATACACACACATATGCATATATATGCACACGCACACGTGTATGTATCTGTGTGTGTGTACGTGAATATCCCTTTTCAGATTCTTTTCGCTTACAGTTTATTACAAAACAGTGAGTATAGTTCCCTGTGATATACAGTAGGGTCCTGGTTGGTTGTTTTATATGTAGTGGTGTGTAGAAAGTCATTCCAAACTCCTAATGTATCCTTCCCTTCCCCTTATTCATGTATTTTTAAAACATTTACTAATTGTCCATACTCTGCTGGACTCGGTTTTAGGCCCTAGCAAGGCCAGGTTGAATGAGGTGGAGAAGGTCTCTCCACTCCTGATCTTCTCACTTGTTTTCATGTAGAGCTCGTGTCCTAGCAGAGAAACACATAGATAAATACAGGTGGGCTAATGACAATAAAGGAGGGCAGTCGGAAGGAAACAGGTGACAGGAATGAGGAAATTCGGTTCCTACAGAATTATATAAATAATATTTATATATAAATAGTAAAGGAAAATGGGGTTTTTGATTATTGAAGAGTTGACATTGGCTCAGACACATGAATCCTTAGGGGACCTGACTTCGTACATAGAATAACCAGGGTAACCTGTGCTGTGGCCTAGACGTTTGTAGCGCCCCCCATATGCTATGTTGAAATCCTAAATCCCAAAGGTGATGCAAATGGTTTAGGAGGCAGGACCTTTGGGTAGTGTTCCGCCCTCATGAATGGGATTAGTGTCTTTATAAAGGAGCCTCCAGAGAGCTCTCCTGTGAGAACACAGGGTGAAGGTGCTGGCTCGTGAACCAGAACTGGGCTCTCACAAAAAAGGTACCTTGATCTTGGGCTTCCCAGCCTCCACGGGTGTGAGCAACAAACCTCTGTCACTATGAGCCGCCCCATCTGTGGCATTTTGTTCCAAAGGACTAAGACAACCTTGATCGGAGGCAGTATTGAAAACCATTGGCGAGGTTCAGCATTCTGCTTTGCCATCCTGACACTCAAGTTTTTTCTTCATTTACTACCAAAGGCTGTCTCCCTTCAAAGTCAAAATGAATAAATTTTGATGACACAACTACCTTAGGCCAAAAAAATGATATTATTTCCAAAATAAGAGACCCAGAGGGATGTCCAAGACTGTCACAGCGGTTCAGCGTTGTCCTCCAGAATCCAGCTCTGCTCGCCTTGGTGTGTTGGTTGAGATGGCTGCCACGGTTCTGGGCATCCAGTCTCACATAGACATGTCTCAGTGTAAGAAGGAAAAACAAAGCCTCTGGTCTTTTCTCTCTTCTTTCTCTTACCTTTCTTAATGAAAACCACATTTTATAGAAGTATATTTTGCATACAGGAAAAGGGCACATATTTTAAGTAGACAGCTTGGTATAGTTTCACGAGCTGAATGCATGTGGGATCCAACACCCAGATCAAGAAACAGAATATAATTAGACCCAAGAAGTCTCTTCTAGGTTTCTTTTCTGTAACTACCTTCTCCAAGTGTAAGTGGTTATAAATTTTAAATTTATAACCACTTAAAGTTTAATCTAAGTGGACTCTTTCTCTAGTAAGTCTTGCGTTAGCTTCTTCTACTCATGTTTGTGACATGCTCAGGCATTTTTTGTTTTTAGTTGTAAATTATTATCATCCTCTTTTGGTATTTCATTGTCCCTTCTCCTGTTGATGAGCATTTGAATAGTAACCAGTTTGGGGTTATCATGAAGAATGTTGCAGCGAACATTCTAGTACCTTTCTTTTAGTGACCGTATGCATGCATTTCTTTTGCATATATAGACGGTTTCATTTTTAGTAAGGAGAGAAATCTTAAAGTTCTGTATCCCACGTTCTCTCAAGTCTTATTGGTGAATATTGAGTCATATGCCCACCTCCTATTTTAGGTGAACCTAGGAAAAAACATAACCAGCGATGTGCTGTCTAAATATTCAAGAAATAGCTCTCTGCATGAGGATGAGGGACGTGTGGCATTTGCCAATTCCCTTGGTGTAAATACCCCCTCCGTGGCCAGTTTCGATATACCAAGGTGACAACAACCAGCAAAGCAAAGTAGCTCTCCTAAGAGGGCTCCAGAATACCACTCACTCTCACTGCCATTCTTTATGTTGAAGTTTGGCTGTCAGAGGAAAAGGGGACAGGTGGAAGGGTAGGGAGGGTGGTTTTGTAGATATCCAGTGTTTTTGCCTCCATTGAGTTATTACCGTGGAGAAATGAATAAACCACCATTATTATCCAGAGGCGGTTCTTTTAAATTCTGGAACTATTAATAAAACTCCCCTTTAGAGGTTTTAGGATAGCCTAGATTGTGCTATGGTAGTAACCCCAGATGACAGCAGCTTAGCATATAGCGAGTGTATTTCTCACTCATGCCAAGTTCACTGCAGGGCAAGCAACTCTTCAGGGCACCTGCTTCCGATGCAGTGATTTCGCAGCCTGGCTTTAGCAGTCATGTGTCCTGACTCCTCATTTCATGGCTCAGTCTCCATCGTCCCTCCTCAAGCAAAGAACAGAGATGAGGGTTATGCCTGGATTTCTAGGAGTTCAGCTCAGAAATGACTTGTCACTTCCATTCACAGGTCACTGGTCAGAATTATTTACTTGGTTCCTCCCCACTGTACGAGCCACTGGTAAATGTGGGAAAGCATGTGGCTATTTGATGTCATTAAAATGTCACTGCCATGGAGAGCTTCCAGCCCATTTGTTATTTTTAAAGGGCTTATTTTAATTCATTTTTGTACCTTTCCATGCTTGCATATATCTGAATTATCCTAGGAAAATAACTGACAGCTATACTCACAAAATTATCCACTAGTGATGCATTTCCTCAAAAAATAAAGAGGAAACGGAGCTCCCGTTGTGGCTCAGCAGAAACAAATCTGACTAGCATCCATGAGGACACAGGTTCAATCCCTGGCCTTGCTCAGTGGGTTAAGGATTTGGTGTTGCCATGAGCTGTGGTGTAGGTTGCAGACATGGCTCAGATGTGGCGTGGCTGTGGCTGTGGCATAGGCCAGCATCTACAGCTCCGATTCGACCCCTAGCCTGGGAATTTCCATATGCTGTGGGTACAGCCCTAAAAAGACAAAAAAATAAAATAAAAAAGGAAAAAATTAAGCCATAAAAGATCAATCCTAATGAAGACTATTTTCTATATACACGTTAATAGGTATTTGTATTGGACTGTATCTCCAGTATATATAATGCTTATTTTGCAAACCTCATGGCAATAATTGCTCGAGGTCAGAGTCTCAATGGGTGTTAAAACCACTAGGTTGTATAAGTTGATGGGCAAGAGAATATTCACATAGTCTTTGTGTCAAACACAAATTATCTGTCACTAACAAAGGGGAACAGATACCATTAAAATGGAGAGATTTGGCACATGCTGCCTTTTCCAACTGATCAAATTTAATATTGCCAATTAATGGGATGGTGTGAAACCATATGCCCCTTAAGATGCATTAAGAAAGGATATAATGTCATCTAGGCATTATTTTTGTCAGAACTGTTAAATCTAAATGTAATTATGAGAGAGAAAAATCAGGAAAACCAAACTCAGGACCATCCTTGAAAAATCCGAGCTCTGAAAATGTCACTGCTATGAAGGCCGACAGGTTGTCCCAGATTAAAGGAGTCTTGACTCCTGATGATTAAATGCAGTGCATGGCTCTGCACTGGATCCTGGGAAAATAAAGCTATAAAGGACATTATTGGGAGAATTTGGAGACTCTGACTCTAGACTTTATATTAGATAATATTGCATCAATGTTAAATTTCCAAGATACAGTCAGTATATTGTGGTTGCTAGGGAGATTGGCTTTGGCCTTATGAGAAATCTGCTGAATACTGGAAGTGTCATATCTTCAAGTAACTTTCAAATGATTCTTCAAAAAAAGTATATGCATATATTTACATGTGTACATGTGTGTAAGTATGTGTGTAATCACATGTATATATAGAACACACATACATACAGAAAGAGGCAGAGAAAGCAAATGTGACAAAATGTTACCTTTTGAAAGGTAAGTGAAGGCTCTGTAGGGCATGAACCGTCTACCTTTGCAGTTTTTCTATGGTTTTGAAATGTTTCAAAATTAAAAAGTTTGGGAGATACCATTCATTCCGTTTCTTCTGCAGTTTCACAACTGCATTCATTCTATAAAATTCTGGCCAACTGTTAGTCCTCTTGGGATCAACTTGACTGTATTGTTTAATCTATGTCTACTAACCAGGTAGGAATTGAGCTTTAAGGATTCTTACTATTCTGCCCTGAAGAGATGCCAGGAACAAAAGAAAGAGCACCCCCTAGAAGCAGAGAAGACCTTGTGTGTGTTTGGATTAATATGGTATCAGGCCTAGAGAAGATGTTTCCCCTTTGAGAAACAATAATATCAGGAAACGTAAAGCTAATGCTAACTTCCCCCTTTCTCATTTCAGTCAGTTCAGATCAGCCTGTGATATTACCCAAAATTGGGGGGGGGGGAACCTTTGTCTCATTCTTCAATGACAATATGGTACTTCATATGCTCATGCAATAAGGAAAAGTACTTAACATAATCTGTAATGCTAAAGGAATGAGCTGACGTCTTAGAACAGGCCCTGTAATTTCGGGAGAAGAATATCAATGTCAGATGAGTTGATACAGATGATGAACTTCAAAGAGAAGCTGAACTCAGATAAAGATGCATTTTTCTCTGAACTATGAAAAATCTGAAATCCTGGGACATTTTCTGGCCCGCCTGTCAAAATTGGTCAACGGACTGTTGAGGCAATATTGACACTTAATATGCCTTTTATGAGTCCAAATTCAAATGGGAGAAGAGCAGATCTGTGTGGGATAGTTTTGCTCAGAATTGAAAACAACAGCCATTTGTTCACAGAATGGATTGTTGATTAAACTAATCATTCAGTCTTCAATACTGGGACTTCTGGGGTACAGCATGGGTAAATAAATGATAATGTTTTAAGCTGTTTTCGTTTTTTTTGTCATTGCCCTAAAAGTCTGGAATTAGCTTTTTAAGCTTTTTTCCCCCATGTCGTTTCTTCTCTTTCCTTTTTTTTCTTTCTCTTCTTTTTGTCTTCTTTCTTTCTTTGGGGGGGGGTGATGGAGGGTTCTACTCTTTGAGATAAAAAAAATCCGTGATTATTTGCAGTAAATATGCCTCGTATACCTGGAATATTATGGCTGCAACAGACACTCCATAAAACCACATGGGAAGGGCAACTACACCCTTTGATTTAATTACAAATATTTACCTTTCCATACGAGCCCTGGGGATGAAGTGAGGGCAGAGGGACCATTCCCAGTAGGGTAGCAGCTTATCACAAGAAACTGGGCACTTACCCGAAAGTTTTTGTTTGACTAAATGGTTCATAGGTGGATGTTGAAGAGAGAATGAAACAGTTGGTAGATATTATGACCTGACTATAAACCTTGGATGTAGAAATTCAAATTGTCTCCTGGTGTCTTGTAACATCATCTTCTCCGTGACTCAACATTGTCACCAGGCAGTGTAGCCTTCTTGCCTCTAGAGAGTTCCTCCCAGCATGTTGGTATAAACACTGTAACAGCACTACTGGTGGGCTGTAACAGCCTTGTATGGGACCTCCTTTCTGGACTTCGTACCACGGCATCATTTACCCTTTAAGGCATAGCATGTTGTGTAGAACAGGGCTACTCAAAGTGAGGTCCCTATTACAATAGCATCGCTGTCACCTGGAAACTTGTTAGAGATGCTAATTCATGTGCCTCAGTTATAGACTCAAAATCCCTGAAGGTGGGGCTCAGGAATGGATGTTTTAACAAGCTCTCCAGGTAATTCTGTGAAGTCTCACAATCTTGGATTTCCAATAAGTGTGAGGCAACAATCAGAGGTGTGCTTCTCCCAGAGATATTAATGATAAAATCTGTTCATCCTGCCGAATGGAAGTTGTTTCCTGAAATGCAAATGGATGAATACTTATCTATAAACTGTGTTGAGAAATAGGTTTTTACAATCCTGAATGTGCTACAGAGTAATTTCCTTAAAACAGGGTGTTATATCAGATGTTTAGCACTAAAAGATAGTGAAATAAAGAGGCAAAGCTAGATTCTGCAGCATGGAACTCCCATACTCTTTATATATTGGGGTGGGGGGGTCCCTTTTATATTGTAGGACACAGTGTTAAGTGAAATTTTTGCTATAATGGATGCTTGCTTGCTTCCTCATTAAAAATTCATGGGCACTAAGCAAAGATTACCTTGGTGGGTATCTCCTCAAGGGACTGTCTTGTGACTGGAGTCACAGAGGGTTTGGTCCCTTTTTGGGAAAACAGACCTAGACCTAAACTCAGTGATCCCTGGGACCTGTTTCTTTGCTGGTAAAAGCACCGCTGCCTTTCTCTTCCTTAGACATAGCCTCCAGGCAAAAGACAAAACAGTTCATGAAGAAGGAACCCAAGGGACCCAACTGGGGCATGTTTTGTTCTTATTAGGGCACGGTTTTATCCTGTGTGGATAGAACACATTTGATTATAATAAGCTAAGTTCATATCAGTTCCTCCCAAATTCAGAAGTGTGCAGATAAATGTTTAGCAAGCTACCCTTCAGGCAGGTAAGCCCTGAATAGTAGCTGAGGCTGATTTTTGTTATGTAAATCCTCCCACCATGGGGCCAGTACCCAACTGTCAGGGTGATGTCACTGGAGTGGAGCTGGGGCAACCAGCTGTCGCTATCCTGTGCCAGCTGGCCCCAGCACACATCGCCGCCCAGTCTCCCTTCCCAGCACTCTCCTGAGGCTACAGAAGATAGGAATTGAGCTTGCCCTTGGTGGGCACGGGTAGAAGGGTGGAATCACGGATGTTGTGATCTGTGCGTGCAGGTCAGAAAAAAGAATTTTCCAGTAGAGCCAGGTGAAGAGAAAGAAGAGTATCAAGTCAAGAGATGCTGTTAACACAGCAGGCCAGTTTCCTGAAGATCAGGGAGAGCCAACGCCCAAGTGCATGGTCCTATCTGTTTTTACAGTCCAGGGAGAGGAGAGGTCTTATTATACACCTGCTGATCTGCTGATTGGTTGGGCAAAGAGGGGTCTTACAGTACACTTGCTGGTTGGTTGGGGGTGTATAAGACCCCCATAGGAGTGGGATGAGGAGTGGCTGCATACCTTTCCTAGCAGAGGGCAGGAAGGAGTAGGCAGGATTGCTCAAAGTTGGGGAGGGGACATTACGATGCGATGGGGTGGGGCCGAGCTAAGGGTCTGGTAATTTTTGTCTTGGCCAGAGGCTTTGAGTTCTCTCTCCTTGAAGGGGCCTTGAAGTCCAACAACAGATGCACACACTTGGCGTGTGGGGAGGGAGACAGATTTAGAAGTCTTCAGTAGATGGGAAAATATTTGTGTGTTCGAACCTATGCCTTTCCATGCTGCTTTGTTGGATCCAAGTGCTGGGAAGCTATGAAATGCTGGGTTTCTTGTTTCTGTTAATAGCACAATGAGTTCATCCCAAAGCATGAGGCTTGGAAGGACATCCCATCAGGCTGTTGGAAAAATGACTCAGCAACACCCCTTTTCCCACCTAAGGCAGCCCCCAGAGCAAAAGGCATGCACACACACACACACTTCTTTGTCACAGAAAGCTGTTGCATGCATTTGCTCTCCTTGGAAAGTGTAAAAGAGCCTGCAATCCAGTGAGATTGTGAGCTAGCTCCCAGGGCAGCATAGCTTCGGAAGCAAACTCTTTCTCCTCAAAGAATCCTGTTATTTATAGACCAAGTGCAGCCAATGTCCATGTTTACTTTTCTCAGTACCCAGGTTCAGTGTTTGATTATTCTTATGGCCATAGGGCTTAGAGCCTGGAACACTGCGATGATGGATTATGTGCTATAAGGTAATAAAGATTGGGTGTGTTTTATCTAGGGAACTGACTTATTTATTACTACCAAGTTATTTGGAGAGAAGAGGAAAGGAATTCAAATAAAAGTTTAATAACAGACCAACATGAATGAAGATCAGTAGAATGGGGGACAGAAATGCTCTTGGAAAGAATTCCCTGATGGTCTTGGGGTTAAGGATCCAGCATTGTCACTGTTCAGGCTCGGGTCACTGCTGTGGCACAGATTCGATCCCTGGCCGGGGAATTTCATATGTCAAGGGTGAGGCCAAAGGGGGGAAAAAGCTTTTGAAAAACATAGAATGTGAAAGGTTGATTTTTCTGAATTTGCACGGTTTTTGAAATCAGGCCAACTTACAAGGAAGAAAATGATGGGGCACCTGGCCTGAGGATTTGGATCCATGTTGAAGACAGACAAAGCCATCCATTCAGTCTTAGAATCCTTGAACTCCAGTGTTTCCCTTTAAAAAGTCAGAATTTCCCAAACAGAATCAGAGAGGAGAACAGAGCTATAAAAACCTCCTAAAAGACTGAGTCCAATAAAAGATCTATGAGGAGGAGGAAAAAAAAAAAAAACCCTACATTTAGATTTGGTGGAATTTAACATATGTTTTCTTTTTATATGCATGCGTTTTGTTTTTATCCTGTCTCTGATAAAGAAGGAACAACAGGTGGAATGTCACGAAGGCTTTTACTCTATTGTAGCTTTAAGGGGTTGTTAAGCATGAAGAGTTGAAATAAACCCCCTTGACTGGTATGAAATATGTGCGGCGGGTTCCGTTCTATTTTCTTTGGCTTCCATGTTGTCTTCATCTGAGTTCTCCCAGATGCAGACCTTGAGAGAAGATTCTAATGCAAGTATAATTTCTTGGGGAAATAATTCCAAGAAATACTTTGGTGAAGGAGGTGAGAAGGAGAAGAGAGGCCATTCACTGAGGAATGTCATGGAGGGAGTAGCTCTTGTGGATAGCTGGTGCTCAGTCCTGCTGGGGAACTTAACGAAACATTTTAGATCGTGCCTCTGAACTGTCCCAAATGAAAGTTGAGAAAGCAGGTGAATTTATTCAGCTCGCTCGGCCACTGGTTCAAGGCTACATCCAGGGCTGTTAACTCTTTGATAGGCCCACCTTGTCCAGCCAAAGGGCTCAGCCAGTTCCCATTGCCTGATGGAAGCCCTCTAGGCAGAAGGTACGAGTGTTGAGTCCTTCTGCAGAACTAAGGAGCCGTCACTGTGTAGAGTTGGGACATTCCTTCGTGGTGCACTGGTCCCAAATGATTGTTCCCAGCCACTATGTCGTTTCAAAATTCCCGGGATCCACTTTTAAGAAGTAAAAAGACACAGGTGAAATTAATCTTAATACCTGTTTTTAAGATAGTTCTCGGCCTCTGTCTGCTGGTACAGAATACAGATGCAGAGACAGAGTTTTGGGAGAAGGAGAGAAAGATGGCTTTATTGCTTTGCCAGGCAAAGGGGACCACAGCAGGCCAATGCCTTAAAGACTGTGCCCCACCTTGGGAGAGATTAGAAGGTGGTTTCATAGTTTGGGGAGTGGAGAAATAGGGCCGCAGATAAGGATCAGGGTAGAGGCAAGCTTGCAGTGTTTCTCAGAGCTGGTATTTATGGCCCCAGGACTGATTCTGGTGGACCTCCTACTTTCTGGAATGAAGTATGCTCCATCTTCCATTTGTTGGGGTTTTTAGTTCTGCAGACGGGCTCAAAGATATTGTTATGAGTGTATATTCCCTGAAGAGGAACCAGGACCCTGCCCCGAGACCGCACTCTTGTCGCTCTCCTTTTCTTTTTTTCCTTAATGAATTTTCTCTTGATTGCCCCTCCCTGTCTCTGATTAGAAACTGCCCTTTGGAACTCAGGAAATGTCATAGAGGCTGAAGCTTATAACCTAAAAACAAGAAATGGGGGACACAGAAAGTCTTGCGTGCCTAGGAGCCCCACAGGGCCCTAGCTTGGTTATAGTACCTGCAGGATACTGTCATTTTAACAGGTAGACAATATAAAAGTTATTGACCCTTTTTTTGCCTGGATCTTTGATATTTGGGGTACATTTTACATAGGACAGCGCATTTTGGGTCTCAGTTCAAATTAACCACTTTTCAGGTGCCCAGCAGTCATGGGGCTAGTGGTTACTATACCTGGCTGTGCTGGGAGTGTGCATCAATTATTCTGAGTAACCCCCCACCCCAACTCCAATCAGTTCCACCCAGTAAGTCAAGGAACCAAACATGTGCATTCAACTTGGAGCCCAACTGGGGCTTCACTTTCTCAGCTAAATTATGTTCCTTTGATTTCCAAGATATAAACCAGGAAAGGGCTATCTTCTGCTTATTCTACAAAGTATTTTGATTATTGAGATTTTGACAACTTTAGCCTTTGTAATGCCTTTGCAAATGAATTGCTGCTATTTTTGTTAATATAGCAATATACGGTTTTGTTGGTAAAAATTAGGTCCTCATTTATCTGGTTTTCTCCATCTACCCACCAAATCTTTGTGGAATATCTTTTGGGGGGGGGTCCAGTCACAGTTACAGACCCCGGGACTCTTCAGTGAAGAGATAAAGACTGCTTATATTTTGCTGAGGAGAGCAGACAGTAAACAGAATACCATATAGATATATAGTAAGTGCCATGAAGAACAGGTTCCAAAAAAACCTCTATTTTTTAGAGCAGTTTTAGGCTCACAATTAAGGGGAAGGTACAGATTTCCCATATACCCACACATTATCAACATCCCCACCAGCTATTAAAACTGATGAGCTTGGAGTTCCCATTGTGGCTCAGCAGGTTAAAAACCTGACATAGTCTCTATGAGGATGCAGGTTAGATCCCTGGCTTTGCTCAGTGGGTTAAGGATTCGGAATTGCCACAAGCTAGGCGTAGGGTATAGAGGCAGCTCAGATCTGGTGTTGCCATGGCTGCAGGCCTCAGTTGCAGCTTGTTTGACCCCTAGCCACAGGTACATCTGTAAAAAAGGAAAAAAAATTAAAGTTAAAAAAAATTGTTGAGCCTACGTAGGCACATGACAGTCACCCAAAGTCCATAGTTTACATTAGGAAGAGCAGGTTCTTGGCCAGTGGTTTTTGCAGCTTGTTACCTGGCTTTATCTTACTTCAATCAGATGCTTATGTAAAAGTCAGATATCGTAGGTAAAAATATATAACTTGGCTAGTTGTTATTTAGAAAATCCTCTTAAAAGAGGATTTTTCAGGAGTTCCCATTGTGGCACAGTGGGAACAAATCTGACTAGTATCCATGAGGATTCGGGTTCAATCCCTGGGCCCTCTCAGTGGGTCAGGGATCCAGTGTTGCCATAAACTGTGGCGTAGGTCACAGATGCGGCTTGGATCCTGCATTGCTGTGGCATAGGCCAGCAGCTGCTGCTCTGATTCGACGCCTAGCCTGGAAACTCCCATATGCTGAGGGTGTAGCCCTAAAAAGCAAAAAAATAAAAATAAGGGGGGGGATTTTGCATTTTTCAGAACTTTTTACTTTAGGTTTTAATTGG
Source organism: Catagonus wagneri (assembly GCA_004024745.2). NCBI lineage: Eukaryota > Metazoa > Chordata > Mammalia > Artiodactyla > Tayassuidae > Catagonus > Catagonus wagneri. Next base: position 37,322,304 of record PVHT021183543.1, read on the forward strand.
AGAGAGCCTTGATTTAGGTTCTTGCTTTGAACACATTTACAGGGGACTTCTGGGGATTTACCTGTACTGTCAAATAAGTGGCACGGAGTCTGCTGAGGAGAATATTCACATTGCCATCTTTTGCTTCCTTGGGTACCTAATTGATGAGCAATTCAGACATCCCGCTCCCGCACGGGCTGTCAGCTGCATGGCTGAATCACTGCATGTGCCATCTTTCAGGTGTAAACTTCATAGATCTTTGAAGAGTAGCAGCCAGCAGGGCAGGTCAAAGACTTTACACTTCCGTATTTCCACTTGAACCCTGAGAGGTATTTATTGGAGCTGTTAATGTGAACAAGGCATGATTTCTCTATTAATTAAAATTGTTTTATTCATTGGCTGAGATGTGAAAGCATATAATTATTTAAAGACTTGGGGGGTTTTTCAAAGCATAATTGACTTTTGAGGGTTGAGACCCTAAGGGGGAAAAAATGTTAACTTGAGGCAATGGCACTGACAAAGATCTCACTGCAGTGATGGCAGGATATTTCTGGAGTTATATTAGACTAGGAGGATTCAGGAGAATTTAACTGGCTGAGAATAATAGAGTGTTTTATTACATAATAATTGCTTCTAATGGGTGTGGGTATTTCGTTTGGCTACTGGAATCATTTTAATATAACTGTAATTGGAAAGATTACTTTTACTTTTTAAACATCTTTAACACAGCATATTGGGGCAGTTGATTTAGTGCTTAAGATCGTGCGTTTGGGTTTCCCAGACTTAAATTTCTGGCCTCTCTTGCTTCCTGCCACGTCTCAGGAGACAAAGGTGGCTATTGTCTTCCTTTCTCTAGATCTTATTTCCTAATTTTTTCAGTGATTGTGAGCAAAATAAAAGCTGACACCGACTATCTTAAACAAATAGAAATGAATGTATTGGAAAGATAGTGGGACTGAGAATCGGCAGATGTTTTTAGCCTTGGGCTTCGCAAGCAGATAGGAGTCAAGGGCATGCTAGGGGTAGCTTAGGCTGGAGTCCCTAGAAGCCGAGCCTGCCAGGGGAAGTCTGTGCAGATGACTTAGTGAGGGTATGTTTTTGGAGGAAAGCAGTAAGGGAGGCAGGAAAACAGGACGGGGCAGAAAAAGTTAAGCAAAAAGTGAAGATTCAAGCGAAGTCTACCCTCAGCTTGGTTTCACAGGGGTTCTGATGCTTAAATATCAGAGAATTGTTCCACCTTGAGAAAAAGGGCCAGGCTTTTGTGCTCCTGTATCGGTCAGTCATTGGCAGTGGACTGCCTCTGTTACCCCACTCAAGTGGAGCTGCCTGCTACTCAAAGCCAATAATTTGAGAGACACACGTCAGTAGAAAGGAAAAGTACTTTAATCAGAAAAGCTGGGATCAGGGAAGAAGGTGGACCGACCCCTGTCCAAAGACCAACTCTGATGATTCTGTTTAGCCATGAATTTTTTTTTTTTTTTAATGGTTGCACCTGAGACGTATGGAAGTTGCCAGGCCAGGGGTTGAATTCGAGCTGCAGCTACAGCAATGCCAGATCCTTTAATCCACTGTGCCAGGCTGGGGATTGAACCAGCACCTTCGCAGCAACCCAAACACTGTAGTCAGATTCTTAACTCACTGTACTATATCAGAAACTCCAGCCATGACCGTTTTTAAAGGGAAAAGGGGGTAAGAATCTCAGTGGACCATTGAGGCAGGAGGTTAGGTTCTGCATCCATCTCTATTGCCCTGCTCACTTTTTCTTCAGAGGTTGTTTTGCCGTCCTGATCTGTCTGCGGGATTTCCTGGGGGACTTGGGGGTCGGCTAGAGAACTAATCATTCCTTAACTACTTAGTTCTTCATTCTTCTTTTTATCTAGGAAACGAATCAACAAGTTAAGCAGTGCTACGCTGTGCATTCAGGAAAACACGCATCAGGAGTTTGATTAAATTGCCTAGTGACCTCATTCCTACAATTAGGTTCTCTTAAGGGGAATAGAAATGAGCAAACAGGAAAGAGGCGAAAGAGCTGCTTTCACCTCTGGCTGGAGCATAGCCTCCCGGGCAATGAGGTCCTGGTAAAGTGGCTCTGCAGGGCAGTGGGGAACCAGATTTTATAGCGTTTGCCAATTCCCATGGTGTAAATACCATGACCCCTTTCAAGCTACCAAGATAAAGGTACTGAGGGTGGAGCTCGGAAGAAGTACGCACTTTAAGCTCTTGTGAGCTAGTATGAGCTGGCTGCAGGAAATCACTGTTCCCAGGCAACACCTGGACAGAGGTTCCTGTCTGCTGAGGGCAGTTCTTTGGAGAAAGAGGCAACTGTAAGCTGTTAGTAGCCAATACTCACAGAGCACGGGAAATGTGCACATGCCCATGAAAGATCCAGAAAAGGATCTGGATCCTACCAGAGGCTGACATGATATAGGGAACTTAGAAAGGCTCACAGAGTAGGAAGAGGAAAGTCAGGGATCGGGTTCTCACTGCTGCTGGCACCTCTTAAGTTACCCTCTGTCATTGCTTCACTCACTCAAAAGGCAAAGTCGGAGTTCCTGTAGTGGCTCAGTGATTAAAATCCTGACACTGTCTCCATGAGAATGTATGCTTGATACATGGCCCTGCTCAGTGGGTTAAGGATCTGGCATTGCCACAAGCTGTGGTGTAGGTCACAGATGCAGCTCAGATCCGGTGTTGTCGTGGCCGTGGTGTAAGCCTGTAGCTGCAGCTCCGATTGGACCCCTAGCCTGGGAACTTCCATATGCCACAGGTGTGGCCGTAAAAATAATAATAATAAAAAGAAGAACCTTCAAGGTCCTTGAAAAAACTATAAATTGGTCCTGCCTAAGGCACACGCCCCCACTGATCGTACCAGGAAAGATTTAGTCCCTGGTGCTTCAGCAGTAGAGGAGAAGTACCAACTCCTGCCAAGACCATACAAAATTACGGGAAGGGTGATTCCCAGGAAGGAGGCTGGAACTGATGGGAAGTGGAGGCTGCAAAGTGTCACTGATAATCATTTACCACACATGGAGCAGAAGCTGGCGGAATTACCATGAAGTATAACAAAAGGAACTAGCTTTATTTTTTACTTAGTGCCAAGATTTATTTGTCAGCAGTTGTTTTAGCCTCTCTGTATGCTGTGGCAGAAATGGTTGGTTGCCTCCTCATTAACTTTTCTTCCAAGCTGCCTCCTTGACGGCAGAATCCTAATAATTGCTGGGTACTGATTTTCCCAGCATCCTTTGCCCAGAGGACATGAGCACATGACCCAGTTCTGACCGGTGGGTTCTGAGGGGAAGTCTTTTGGGAGCTGAACCTTCTGGGAAAGATGTATCTTCCTTATAGAGACATGCATAGAGGGAAACCAACACCTTTTCTTCCTGCGTTGAATGAAATCACGTCAGAACCTGATGTTTGGAGCTGTGGTGGCCATCTTGTGATAATGAAAGCAAAGCCCAGAAAAATCACACAAAACCTTACTGTAACTCTGACTTTGTACTGAAACCACCTATTTTTTGGAATTATTATTACATTAGACCTTAAATACTCCTATTACTGCTATTCTTTTATTTGGGAATTCCGTTATTTGATATACTAATTTTATGTGATTTCCCTTCACAATATATATAGTGTGAAGGTTTCACCTGCAGCATATGGAAGTTCCCAGGCTAGGGGTCAAATCAGAGCTGCACCCGCTGGCCTATGCCACAGCCACAGCAATGATGGGATCTAAGCCTCATCTGTGACCTACACCAGAACTCACAACAACGCTGGATCCCTTAACCCACTGAGCGAGGCCAGGGATCGAACCCGTGTCCTCGTGGCCCAGGGTTGGTTACCTCTGGGCCACAGCAGGAACTCTGAGGCATATTTTCTTATTTTCATTTCACATATAGGGAAACTGAGGCAAAAATCAGTAAGTACCTTGACTGAAGTATGACAAAAGTTCAGACTTTTCTGTTTGGCTTCAGAGGCTGAGATCTTTCTCTGTACCAGACTACTTTCTGATATATTAACGTAACACCCCTTGTCAACTGTGTTCTGTGTGACAGAACCCCAGTCAGTTCCTTTTCCTGCTTTGTCCCTTTATTCCCTACAGTGAAAGCTGAATTAACCATAAATCAGTCTGTTTATTTTTTAATTTTTTTTTCTTGACCACCCCGTGGGAGATGGAGTTCCCGGGCCAGGGATCAGATCTGAGTCACAGCTGCGACTTTCTCTGCAGCTGCAGCAACACCAGATCCTTTAACCTACTGTGCCCACTGGGGATCAAGCCTGTGCCCTGCCGCTGCAGAGACACCACTGATCGCGTTGCACCACAGCAGGAACTCCCCGGAAATCAGTTTGGCAGAACTATCAGGCCGAAGGTGAGGATCACATCTCTTTAGGAAGAAAACCAGCTCTGGCGTTTCCATTGTGATGCAAGGGGGTTGGTGGTATCTCTGCAGTACCAGGAAGCAGGTTCGGCCCTAGGCTCTCGCAGTGGTTTAAAAGGATCCATCGTTGATCCCTGGCCTGAGAACTCCATATGCCACAGGGCAGTGCCCCTCAACTCCGCCCTAAAAAAAAAAAAAAAAAACGAGCTCTGATAAATGACAACCCATGACTATTAAATTCCACTAGAATTTTCCCACTGGAGAGTGTGGGCAGCTACTTCCAGCTCAGCTCAAGATCAGCTCTGATCCAGGCAGGAGAAAAGTAATTCATGGAGGAGAGTTTCAGGCTTTAGCTGTGGAGGCTTTCCCTGCTCAGTACCTCTCAGAATTCATGGTTAAAATGAGGAAGTATTGGTACTTGGTGGAAAAGCTCTCATGTTTAGAGAAAGCTCAGTACTCAGTACTCCACTGAACGGCGGACGTCTCCATGATGTCAGCAATCTGAGACTTTCCCATCCCCGAGCACTAGTTCCATAACTTGTTGCCTTGCCTTCTTTGACTTTTGCTCTCGGTTATGTCTTCATTACAGACTGAAAATATCCCCTTTCTTCTGCTTTGGTGTTCAGATTATATAGGTGAGGGCGGGATGACAGTTACTCCTTCTGAGCACATATCCAAAGTTTTTTTTATTTTAAAAAAATTTAAGGAGTTCCCATCATGGCTCAGCAGAAACGAGAATCTGACTAGCATCTATGAGGATGCAGTTTCGGTACCTGGCCTCCATCAGTGGGTTAAGGGTCTGACATTGCCATGAGCTGTGGTGTAGGTCGCAGACGAGGCTTGGATCCCAAGTTGCTGTGGCTGTGGTGTAGGCCGGCAGCTTCGGCTTCAATTTTGCCACCAGCCTGGGAACCTCCATATGCTGTGGTGCAGTCCTAAAAAAGACAAAGGAAGAAAGAAAAAGAAAGAAAGAAAGAAAGAGAGAAAGAAAGAAAGAAAGAGGGAGGGAGGGAGGGAGGGAAGGAAGGAAGGAAGGAAGGAAGGAAGGAAGGAAGGGAGGAAGGAAGAAAATATAAGATAACCTACTGGCGATATGACAATTGTTAATACAAAAATGAAAACATTAGACACTGTCAAGCACATGATTGAAACATCTTTGGCTAGAACTTGAGTCTCACAGAGAAAAGTATTCCAAGGGTGGTGTGATTTTTATGTGCCCACTTTCCCACCAGCTGAGAGTTCAGTCCCCCTCCCACCCTGCACACCTTAAGATGATGACGTGGCTTCTTTTTCATCACATCCATTTTTTTCTGCTTTCAGAAAAGTGTATAAGAACCTGACTTTTTTTCAGTCTCTTTTTGTTCAGGCTGACTCTATCACGGGATTAAACTGAAACAATGTTTTGAGACCCTGAGATTTAACTCTGGAATTTTCCTTAGTGGCTTTATGCTGCATCCCACGTGACCTGTGGATGGATAGGAAAGATCCACGACTGTGGGCCTGTTTTCTAGGCATTGCACTAGGTGGGCGAAAACCTAAGAAACTGAGTCCTTTTACTTATTTATTTATTTTTGGATTATACAGTGTCAGAGTTGGGATTGTCATGAATAGTATATCCCTTTTCTTTTTTTTTTTGTCTTTTTGCCTTATCTAGGGCCGCACCCGCGGCATATGGAGGTTCCCAGGCTAGGGGTCTAACAGGAGCTGTAGATGCCAGCCTTCGCCACAGCCACAGCAACACGGGATCCGAGCTGTGTCTGCAACCTACACCACAGCTCACGGCAACGTCAGATCCTTAACTCACTGAGCGAGGTCGGGGATCAAACTTGCATCCTGATAGATAACTAGCCGGATTCATTACCACTGAACCACAAGGGGAACTCCTGTTTTTTTCACTGAGATTTCTCTTTATGGAGTATCACCTTTCGTGCATTAGGAGAAGCAGATAAGTATGAATGCGTGTGTATGTAAAGTACCCTTACTTGATAAAAGAAGTATATAACTCTGTTCATTGATACCTAGAATTTTTTGGCCACACCCATGGCATGCAGAAGTTCCCAGGCCTGGGATCAAACCCGTGCCACAGCAGCAACCAGAGCTGTAGCAGTGGCAATGCCAGATCCATTGAGCCACCAGGGAACTCCATGATACTTCAAATTAAAAAAAAAAAAACACTTTTCTGTCACACTTGGTACCACGTAAGCTCTTGCATTCTTCCTTGGAATTATTAATTAAGGTGAAATTTAAAGAACAGGAATTTATTGTGTATTTCCTAGTCTGTCATAAGTCTTCATATAGATCCACCCTGCACTGGTACATTATAATAGATGCCTGAGTAGCATGGCCCTTCTCTGATTATAGTATTACCTTAGGACTGCCCATAGAATAAGAAAAAAAAAGTAAACTTTCTCTTTTTTTCATATTCTGTCTTGTTTTGCTTTTTTTTGGCCACGCCTGCAACATGTGGAAGTTCCTGGGCCAGGGATTAAATCCACTTCACAGCAACAACCCAAGCTACTGCAGTGACAATGCTGGATCCTTAACCCACTGTGCCAGAAGCAAACTCCAAAAACAAAAGTAAAATTTTCTTGAGTGGGCCGTTGCAACTTTATATAATGTAAATGTCATACGTGATTCTTTTCTTTCCCATTGTAACCGTAGGTTATTGCTCTGTAACACACTGTACCTCAAAATTTAGTGACTTAAAACAAGCGTTATTTAGCTCATTGGTCTGCAGGTAGTCTGAGCAGTGGTGTAGATCTCAGCGGGTCTTGGTTGTTTTTACCTGGTTGGCTCACAGGAGATCAGCTTGGGTTTGGCTGGTCTAGGGTGCCCTCTGCTGCGATGTTGGGGTGACTGGGCCCTTTTTCCATTTGTCTCCCATATTCCAGAAGGTTAGTCTCAGTGTGTTTTCCCGATGGTGTCAGGGCTCCAAGAAAAGAGCTACAAGACTTTTTGAAACCCTGACTTAGTACTGGTTTGGTGTTGCTTCTTCACCTTGGTCAGTGGCCAAACCACGTCACACGCCCAAGCCCAATACAAAGGCTGGAGAGACAGACTCTGCCTCCTGAGAGGAGGAGCTAGAACGTCACTTTGCTATGGGCTTAGATACAAGTAGTGAGAGGAATCGGTGGTCATTTTCTCAATCAGCCTCATGCTGACTCCCCAGATTGAATCAGTCAGTCATGCCTGTTTTGTCGCTAAAATATTTTAAAAATTCATCTCTCTTTCACCTCCACTAATCCAAGCCACCACCATCCTGCCTGGTTGACCGCAGAAACTGCCTCACTTATCTCCCCAGTTCCACTCTTCGGCATATCTAGTTCTGTGAAGGTGTATGGTGATCTTTTAAAAGTATAATTAAGGAGTCCCCATCACGGCTCAGCAGAAACGAACCTGACTAACTAGTATCTATGAAGATGCGCGTTCGATCTCTCACCTCGCTCATTGGGTCAAGGATCTGGCATTGCCATGAGCTGTGGTGTAGTTCGCAGATGCAGCTCAGATCCTGCATTGCCGTGGCTGTGGCTATGGCCGGCAGCTTAAGCTCTGATTTGACCCCTAGCCTGGGAACTTCCATATACCATGGTGTGGCCCTAAAAAGGAAAAAAAAAAAGTGTAATTAATTCATACTCTTATAATGAATCTCTAGCCCAGAATGTCCCACAGTGAGTTGACTTCTGCCCAGCTCCTGCCTAACCTATGTCTCCTGTGAGTCCTGGAGCATATCAAGCCCATTCTGTCACAGGGACTTTGAAATTGCTGGACCCTCTTCCTGGAACGTTCCTTTTCCAACCTTTCATAAGATTTATTCTCATACAGCACAATCTCCTGGGGCCTTCCGTAACCACCCATGTCAAGTAGGACTCCGCTGATTACTTTCCATTGTCTTGCTCTGCGCACTTTCTGGATGTGTTTGGTTTATCAGTTTACATATTTATTGCCTATTTCTTCCACCAAAATGTGCGCTTCATAAAGTCAAAGGCAGTATCTGATTATTCACATCATTGCACATACTAGTCTCTTAATAAATGTTGATCTCCTACAGAGCAGACTGCATTTTTTTTTTACTAAATAACAAAACTGGGGAATATTCATAACCTTCCTTTTAAAATGTTTTTTTACTTTTCCATATTTTCATAGCAATACACTCAGTTGCACATCATAAATAGTGAACATGACAAATGGTCTTTTCCTTTTTTTTTTTTTTTGGTTTGTTTTTAGGGCCACACCTGAGGCTTATGGAAGTTTTTGGGCCAGGGGTCAAATCAGAGCTATAGCTTGGGCCTACGCTACAGCCACAGCAATGCAGGATCTGAGCTGCATCTGTGACCTTCGTCACAGTTTGTGGCAACACTGGATCCTTAACCCACTGCATGAGGCCAGGGATCAAACCCACATCTTCATGGGTACTACTCAGCTTCTTAACCCACTGAGCCACAAGGGAACTCCTGTTCTTATTGTTTTAAATGATCTTTTATTATGGAAATGGAATTGGGGTGGTTCAAGGAATTAAAAGTGGATACATCTGATGATACGTGTATAGTGATGATATTCACAAAAGCAATGTCTTCGTACCTTGCTTAATACAGTGCCAGTAAACATTTCCAGGGAGGGGTCTTTGCCAGAGACAGGCCTCGGTGTTCAGAGTCTCATTTTCCAAATTGAGAAGAGAGCTCTCTGAAATTGAATTTTATTCATGCTTCAGAGAGAAATGAAATCTCTCCATCATGAAAAATGGTTATCAGGTGCTTTTGATTTCCCTTTATCAGCTGCTAATCGGAAGCGATGAAGAGAGAGAAACAAGCTAATGAAGAAGCCGTTTCATAGGCAGTTGTATTGTAGGAAGCTTTGTGATTGTTAATTAGATGATGGCCTTGGGAAATACACTGGGAGAGGGGGGATCGGAGGAGGAAGTCATAAATTGCAAAGCCTCTCCCTGGATGGATAACATCTAAAAGTGTTTATGCTAAAATGTTTTGAGTCATAAGAACTACATTTTGAGTGAGAGACATCTGGCATTTGGAAGGTGCTAAAGGACCATTTTTGCTTATAGATCCTCTATATATTAGTAATGATTTGTATCTAGACATAAGCAATTATTTGTCATCTCTTAAAATGAATAGTTTAGAGAGATATGGCAATGTACATTTATAATTTGGGAGGGCTGCCAAATAGCTGCCTTCTTTTTCTCTCTGGGGAGAATTCCTTCCTTCCTGAGTCCGTACAAGCCAAAAAGCTGGACACTCAGTTTCCCGGCCTTCTTTGAAGCCAAGGGGCAGAGGCATGTGGTCTGGGCTTGAGCCATCAGATACATGAAATCTAGACTATGTTGTAAGGAGGTGGAGCAGAAGAGAATCTCTTTTGTTGGTAGAGCTAGTGACAGTTGGGGTCACAGGGCCAGTAGGAACTAGTGCAGATGGTCAGATGGTGGGGACATTGCAAGCTATGTGACAATACATGTAATGCCTCATGGGCCAGCGTGGGTGGAATTCTAATCATGGTCCGTTTTAGCCTCCTTTGCCTCTGCTGAATTCTTTTTTCAAGCTTCCCAGCAATTTTATGTTACATATTATCATTTCAGTAGATTCTTTTACATTTTAATAAAGCAGAGTCACTTTTCGTTTCTTGCACTAAGAACCATGGCTAGCTCATTCTAATAAAAAATGGTAACCAAGCAGTGTTTAGTTGTTATAATTCATCAAATAGACAGACAGTTCCGTATATGATTAGCACAGTCATGTGTTAATGTTACCCAGTACCACCCAAATAATGAGAATTTTATTTAGAAGGACTTAAATGTTTTGTTACATTCGTTTCCCAATTCTTCTTTTACTAATAAAAAATTATAACTGTAATTTTAAAATTAGAACTTCTTTAGTCAATGTTATGCTTCTTTCTCTTTAAAAAGATGTCATTGACTAAAGATTTTCATTAAACAGAGTTAATCTATTCAATTTTCTACTGGTTTTCATCGTTCTCCTATGTTTTAGAAGGTTTCAGGGAGGCAGGTATTTGCTGCTTCCACCAAGAGAGTAATTCTCTCTGATAGAAAGTTTGGGCAGAACCTGATAAAGGTTAGTGTAGTGTGTAGTTGAAAGTTTAGGTGGCTCAGCTATTTGCTTATTTAAAACATTTTATTGATTCCTGCCAAAGCCAGGAATTAATAAGGTACTGGGGAGTCAAAACTGAAAAACACTTGGGTAATTCTTCTTTGGGAAACAGCTCTCAGGAGCTTATAGTCTAGCACAGTGGTACCCAGAATCTGGTCCATGGACCTGTGCATCCATGGACAATGGATTAAAGAAATTGTGTCAGAATGTACATCATTCAGCAAACTTTTTGGTCCAGCTGATGTTTCTTTTCTGTAAGACTTTGAGAATTAGTGACTTAAAGAACTTGCACAAGGATGTAAATTATCTTGTCACTGATCATAGCAGCTTTGTGGATTGACTACTTTGGATCATCAGTATCATAAAAGGCAAGAATGATATGATTACATCAACCTACGGAATAGCAACATATACACTCGTATTAACATTCATTTAAAAAAAAAAACAGTGAAATTAGGCCTTACCTTTTTTCCATAAGTGGACCTTGGGCAGGTGCCACGTACAAAATAATTTTCTGGAGTTTGTCAGATTTACAGAAACATCTAAGACAACCATGGACATCGGGATTTTTAAACCTCGTAAGTGGGAAAAGACATCAAAATTGTGTACATTCAGATGCCAGATATGTTGAATGATCAGGGGTGTTTTTAATAAGAAATATAACATAGAAAGCTCTATGCAGAAATTTTTCTCAGTTTGTGTATGGGAGTTAGTAACTCTCAATATATTTTTCAACCATTTTCCCTGATCAAGAGAGAATTACAGAGTATTAGTAGATAAAAATAAGTATAGGGAGTTCCCACTGTGGCACAGCAGGTTGAGAATCTGGCATCATCTCTGTGGTGGTGCAGGTTCCATCCCTGGCCCAGCAGAGTGCATTAAGGACCCTGCATTGCTGCAGTTGTGGTGTAGATCGCAGCCACAGCTCAAACTTGATCCCTGGCCCGAGACCTTCCATATGTCTCAGGTGCAGTGGAAAAAGAAAAGAAATTGTAATAATAAATGTAATTAGTAATAATAATAAAGTTAGACACTGGCTTTTTTGTGCACAACTAAAGGGTTATCTCCTAATTTCTTCCCATTATTTGATCAAGTAGAGCACCAGCTTTAAGAACTAAAAATATGTTTTTGATCACAGTTAAACTAGAGAAAGCCATAACTAACCTGTGGTACTGGAGGCCAGATGAGGGCTTGTGTTTGGAGAATATCAGCAGGGAAAGGGCATGAGAGAAACTTCTGAGGTGCTGGAAATGTTATAGGCTTGTGCTATCCAATATGGCAGCCGCTAGCCACTGTGGCTATTTAAATGTAAGTTAATTAAAATAACTGCAATTGAAAATTAAGTTCCTCAGTTGCACTAGTCACGTTGGGCATGCCCAGTGGCACCGTGGCTAATGAATTGGGCAGTGCATGATTTTATTTTATTATGGAACCTTTCTATCACTGCGGGAAGTCCTGTTGGGTTGTGCTGTGTTCGATCTTGGTCTGGTTTGTTACTTGGGTGCACAAATTTGTCAGTATTTGTTGAGTTGTACATTTAATATTTGTGCACTTTATTATAGTAAGCTCTTTGTCAATCTGAAAGGTGTTTAAAGAAAAACATTAGCTATTTGGCTCTGTTGGCTTTTCCTCTTAGGCTTAAAGGGTGTTGGTGCCATTCCTGGAGACTGGGAAGCCTGGGCTTAGGAACTTAGTTGATACAGAGGAGATGCATTCCTGAGACCTGCACTGCCATGGGGGAGGTGGCCCCCCCATGGGGCAGGTTTCAAAGGTGTGTCGGGGAGGCCAGGGCAGGGCCCACCTCAGGTCCGCCAGCCAAAAGAGGAGTACCAGTAACACCCAATTAAAAGAAAGACCTTAGTCTTTGGAAAATTAGTATGAGAGAAGTGAAGACCCTACTCTCAAAACGGGAGATCATAAAGTCCTGGAAACACTTTTAATTAACATTGGGCTTGCTCTGGGTCATTTTAAACCTTGCTTCTGCTTGAGGCAGATGTTTACTTTAGGACTGATGTTTAAGGGGTGGGGAAGCTGGGCCAACAGCTAGTGAGAAAACAACATACTGCACTAAACTGGGTTCACCATTTCTTTCTTCTTATGGTTTGGACGTCAACGTTGCCTCTTTCCTTTTTTTTCCTCTTAATTTTCTTTTTAGATTTTGAGGATTTCAGCAGAGTTGACTTACCTTACTGTGCTTTAGTCAGAAATGTCTTGGGAACAGCAGCAAGGGTGTCCCTGGAGCTTGTTAAAATGCACATCACGGGGCCCCACCCAAGACCTGTAGAGCCAGATCTTGCATTTCAAAGGATGATCATTGCAGCTAGAGAATCATGGGTGTGGGAACCTAAAAGTAATGCATGAAGATAATATAGGGCACCCAGCATATTGCCTTGCTGCACTAATATATTAGGTCCATCATTTCGTAGACCATTAGCCAAGATGTGTTGTAGATATTAAATTAACCATCTGTTGTGAGCTAAGTGTAACAGCTGTAAAGGGTTGTTTCCCTCTTGTGGGATTTCTCATTTCACCAAGAAACTGAGTCACTGTCTTGCCGTCCATCTTTTTATAACAGGCATGTGAAATGGCAAACATATTTTATATATTAAAAGTGAAAATTACTTTTTGATGTAGCATCACTCAGCATGAAAAATGGCATATAAAGGGATAAGTGCACCATTTCGAGTCTTCGACTAAATGATGGCAATTTAATAAGAAATAACTTAGTACTGACAGCTTTCAATTAATCTCTGAAATTGAAAGAAGAAAAAGAATTAATAACCACAAATGTTAGATAATTAGTATTACTTATAGGTAGCTTTATATAATGTATGTTCTGCTTACTTTACTGGGAATGGCTTCATTTCAAATCAAATACTAAAGACATACTCGGAAAACCCGACTTGGAAGGAACAAAGGGCCTGTCTAGTTTCCTCTTTATTCCCATTCACCTGCTGTTGGAACTTCCTCAGCTCACATCATAGGCAAATAAAATAGCTATTCCGCAAAAAGCCTCTCAGCCTGGCCAGAATGAGCTAACTTTGCTCAAATCGTAGAAGCGCGGAAAGCAGAACTCGATACTGAGAGTGATGTGGACACAGAACAAGAACCAATGCTGAGTGCCAGGGTCTCACGGACCATGAAATCCAAGGGCAAGATTAGTCTGGCCACGTCACAGTGGAGATAACATTGGTCTTATAAGAACCTGATTCTAGATCCAACACACACACCTACCTCGCAGGCATGAAAGAGTTCTGCTGTGGTGCTGCCTGTCTTCAGGGAGATGGCCAGAATGGTATACCAGTCTTTTGTTCATTCTGTAACCCATTCATCTCTCCATTTAATCACCTGGCATGAACTTGAGTTTTTTACCCTGTAACTCTTCATTTGGTATTATTTCAATTCTACTGTCCATTCCTTGGGCATAGGTTAAAGAACTTCTGTATACTGGAGATGCTGATGTCATCAGAGAAGTTCTTGCTTTTCATAAGCTTACTTGGTTTAGCTCTTGGTCAGATTTTGCCAGGTGAGTGTGCTAAGAGCATCAATTATTCTTAAGGAAGCCATGTTGCCTTCGTTTTTTGTTTCCAGGTAATGAACTGATGTTTTAGGGTATCTTTGGGGTTTGTATTAATTTCCTCTGACTGTCAAGATCAGTCACCACAACTTCGCTGGCTAACAGCAGTAGAAATCCGTTTTCTTCCCATTCTGAAGGCCAGAAGTTGGAAAATCGGGGTCAGGGGTTGCTGAAAAGAAGGTGTCAGCAGGGGTGCACTCCCTTCTGAGCTTCTAGCAGAGGATTTGTTCCCTGCCTCTTCCAGCTTCCAGTTGCTGCAAGCACTCTGACTTGTGTCTACATCGCTCCAGTCTTCAAGGCCAGCATTTTCAAATCTCTCTCTTCTCATGGCCTTCTCCTTTGTGTGTTTATTTTGTTTTGTTTTCTTTTTCAGTCTCCCAGTGGCAGATGGAGTTCTGGGGCCAAGGATTAGATCTGAGCCGCAATTGCAACCTATGCTGCAGCTGTGGCAGTTCTGGATCCTTTAACCCTCTGGGCCAGGCCAGGGTTCTAACCTATATCCTGGTGCTGCAGCAGCACCACTGATATGGTTGTGCCCAGTGGGAATTCCTCCCCTGTGTGTTTTAGTCTCCTTCTGCCTCCCTCTTAGAAGGAAACATGTGATGGTATTTAAAGCCCATCTGACTAATTCAGGATAATCTCCACTTTTAATATCCTTAATCACATCTGCAAAGTCTCTGTCATGTAAGGTCACATTCGCAGGTACCAGGAATTAGGATGTGGATATCTTTGGGGGGTGGGGTCAGCCTCCTGAAGATTGCAAGGAATTAGAGCATTTCCCTTTAAAATGCTGTTTATTCTTCCTTCCTTCCTTCTCTCCTCTCTCAGGGAGGGAGGGAAGGAGGGAGGAAGGAAGGAGAAAAGAAGGAAGGAAGGGAGGAAGGAAGGAAGGAAGGAAGGGAGGAAGGAAAGAAATATTTAAGGAGAACAACTGGTATTCTCTGTCAGTTTAGATTCCTAGTTACTTGAAAGTTTGTTGGAGTTCCCGTTGCGGCTCAGCAGAAATGAACTGAACTAGTATCCATGAGGATGCAGGTTTGATCCTGACCTTGCTCAGTGGGTTAAGGATCCAGTGTTACGGAGAGCTGTGGTGTAGGTCGTAGACATGGCTTGGATCCGCCTTTGCTGTGACTGTGGTGTAGGCTGGCTGCTGTAGCTCTGATTTGACCTCTACCCTGGGAACTTCTGTATGTCACCCACGTGGCCCTAGAAAGCAAAAAAAAAAAAAAAAAAAAAACAGATTTGTTGTTTTTAAAATCAGAACCAGGTTATTGACATTCACCTAATGCTCTTTCATATACCTTCAGATTATTCTTCTTTTTCCACTTGATTGCTTTGAACTGCTATATTTAATGTTGTCTTGGTTCTGAAATATCATTTCTTTCCTGAGATATAATTTCTGAATTTGCAGTGAAATATTCTTTTAATTATCTTTAAATTAATTTTCTAAGATTTTAATTTATAATTTCATATATAGGTATAATGTATGGAACTGTATGCTTATCCATATGTATATGAATGTATAAAGATAAATATAATTTAGTTTTATATGTGTTATCCATTTCAAGGATTTTGAGTTTAGGAATAAAAACTTTAACAATGATAAAAATATAATAAAATGTTGTTTATTCTTAAAGAATAGGTATTGTGTTTAGCATATTGTTCCACAAAGGGTCATGGACCTTATCCAACGTCAAGCATTATTAATTAATCAAAAATATGAGCAAAATGTAAGCACATTCTCAGCATCCCTGCATCTGTTTCTAAGGGGGCCTTGAACCTCAGATGCAGCTTCCTAAAACTCCATGTTTTGGTGTAGGAGTAAGTGACAAATGCTACCTGAATGTATGACACATTAGTTCAGGTGAAGCCATTTATTTATTTTTTTGGTCTTTGTAGGGTCACACCCCTCAGCATATGGAGGTTCCCAGGCTAGGGGTCAGGTCGGAGCTATAGCTGCTGGCCTGCGCCACAGCCAAAGCCACAGCAACTCGAGATCCGAGCCATGTCTGCGACCTACACCACAGTTCGTGGCAACACCTGATCTTTAATTCACTGAAGGAGGCCAGGGATCGAACCTGCGTTCTCATGGATGCTTGTCAGGTTCATTTCTGCTGAGCCTCAATGGGAACTCCAGGTGAAGCCATGTAGATTTAAGCCAGTGTCTCAGGTTTTTTTATACTTGATTAGTCACAGAAGTAGAACACCTTGCAGGACTAACCTTCATTCCCCAGCAGGCTGAATCCCATAAACCCATAAATTCCAGGTTAATGGAGTGAAGCACTCACGGCAGACCAGAAATAACCTGCTAAAACCTTAGACAAGTTCCTGGGTTATCTTCCTGCTAGGAAATCCCCATCACAGGGTTTACCAGAAGGCCTGGTCTTGTCAAGGCCGGTACCTCCTGGAGGACACCCTAAGGAGGGAGGGAGCTAGAATTGATCAGACCCATAGTTAATTCTCTTTTCTCCACACATGAATTATGGCTCAGGTTTAGAGAATGTTCACTTTTGAAACCTTACCATTCGGAGTATGTAAATAACTCAGGAATCAAATTGTTTTCTCAAGTCACTGCCAAAAGGATTGCTTGTGTGTGTGTGTGTGTGTGTGTCTTTTCTATAACACAAATGTAGAGCCAACAGCAAAGATGAAAGGGAACCAGAGTTCCCGTCGTGGCTCAGTGGTTAACGAATCCGACAAGGAACCATGAGGTTGTGGGTTCGATCCCTGGCCTTGCTCAGTGGGTTAAGGATCCGGTGTTGCCGTGAGCTGTGGTGTAGGTTGCAGACGTGGCTCGGATCCCGCGTTGCTGTGGCTGTGGCGAAGGCTGGCAGCTACAGCTCCTGTTAGACCCCTAGCCTGGGAACTTCCATATGCCACAGGTGTGGCTCTAGACAAGGCAAAAAGACAAAAAAAGAAAGAAAGGGAACCATGGAAGGGTCATGGGCGTAATGTTTGCTGTTTGAATAGAACGGGGTGTATTGGCTTATACTGAAGATGCCTTAGGGACTTCCGCTAAGAGAATGATCATCAGCGTGTGTAATTTATTGATGGGCTATGTAGGTGCCATGGCCTGCGATGAAAAACAATTAAAAGCCTACTTCCATCGGATGAATGAGAGAAAGACTTGGATCGAGGAAGGGGGTGCCTATTTTTATTTGTGGGCCTATCTGCTTTAGTCTCCCAGTTAACCTTTGCTGGGGAGATAATAATATGAGTAAGATGATTCTCTTTCCCTCTTTCCTTGGCTTTTGCATGGAAGAAACAGTGTCTGCTTGGCACCTGATATTTACAGTGCCATCTGTCTGTTGGTTTCCTTGCTGTGAACAGATTCACAGTAATGTGTGGGTGTGTGGGAAGGAAATCATTATTAGAATCTTTCCAAAGAAGGTCAACTGCATGGCACTCGGAATGCCCTTGGGCGGTAAGCGTTGGATAACACATTGCTTTATTCAGTTCTCCTTGCTCCGGGCCTTAAGGACACTGGCTCATCATAGGACCACTGCTGGACTTCAACTTGGCTTCATGTCATTAAGGGAGGATTTAAGGGAAGGACAAAAAGGCAGGATCTGAGTAGCTCCTTCTACTGTTGATCTGACATTTTTCTAAGTATTACTTTTAGGAAAAGAAAGAGGGAGGGTTTTTTCCTTTGTTGGATCATTGGGGTCCTACTTAGGGCTGCTTGAAGAAGCCAGAGTATCAAAGATTCCATGCAAGATCTCTGGAGACCCCCAGTCTTTTTTTTTTTTTTTTTGCCTTTTTAGGGCCACACCCGCGGCATATGGAGGTTCGTAGGCAAGGGGTTGAATTCGAGCTGTAGCTGCTGGCCTATGCCATAGCCACAGCAACACAGGATCCGAGCCTAGTCTGCGACCTACACCAGAGCTCACAGCAACACCAGCTCCTTAACCCATTGAGCGAGGGCAGGGATTGAACCCGTGTCCTCATGGATGCTAGTCAGATTTGTTTTCCACTGAGCCGAGATGGGAACTCCCAGGGATTGCCCTCTCAGTCTTAATTTGTTGCTTTATCACCCCCCATCCCAAACAAAGACTTTTGCCCTTAGCAACTATGCTTGTGATAGGGCCTGGCATTTTGTATAGCACCTTAGGGTTTGAAAAGCAATTTTTTAGATGTTATCACATTTCCTCTTGGAATAATCCTCTGAAGTCATCTGGACAAGTATTAATATTCAATTTATAGGTGAGAAAACTGAAGCTAAGAGAGGTCAGGCAGCTTGCCCAAAATCATGTCATTCTTTTTTTTTCCCCATTGGTTGCAGACATTTTATTAGAAGTTGTTTTTTAATTGAAGTATAGTTGATGTACAATATTATACAGGTTACAGGTATACAATAGAGTGATTCACAACTTTTAAGTGTTATACTCCATTTATCGTTATTTTAAAATATTGCCTTATATTCCCTGTGTTGTGCAATATATCCACGTGGCTTATTTTATACATAATAGTTTGTACCTCTTCATCCCCTACCCTTAGCTCACCCCTCCCTCTCCCCTCTTATCCCTGGTAACTACTAGTTTATTCTCTATATCTTCGAGTCTATTTCTTTTTTGTGATGTTCACTAGTTTTTTGTATTTTTTTTATAAATGACAGAAATTTATTTATCACAGTTCCGAAATAATTACATTTTAATATTAATAATTATATCTTTAACTATTAATATTATTAATTAGTAATATTATTTGTTAATAACAATAATAATAATAATGTGGTATGTTGGAGTTCCCAGGCTAGGCATCAAATCCTCACCACAGTTGTGACCTGTGCCATAGGTGTGG
>PVHT021183543.1:37342148-37379317 GCA_004024745.2 Catagonus wagneri
CCAGTGCCCAGTAAATAGTAAAATAATCAAGGAGTATCTGTTACATGAATTGTTTCTAATCGTATAACAATTGGACACTGTTGGGTAGGGAAGGGGTTGCTCTGCATCACCACTCTTCTGTCCATAATCAGCTCAACTTTTATTTCGTCTACATTTTATTTATTTATTTTAGGGCCACACCCTCGGCATATGGAGGTTCCCAGGCTAGGGGTCAAATAGATTCCACGTATAAGTGATATCATACAGTATTTGTCTTTCTGTCTGACTTATTTCACTCACATGATACCTCCAAGTCCACCCCTGGTGTTGCAAGTGGCAAAACGTCATTCTTTTTTTATAACTGAGTTGTATTCCTGTGTGTGTGTGTGTGTGTGTGTGTGTGTGTGTGTGTACACCACATCTTTATTCTTACTAATCAGAATGGAGGTTACTCATTCCTCCAGAAGCTTAATCCAAGTCTTACTGGTTTTCCCCACTAGGCAAAAGTAGAGTGTTCCTGTGAAACCTTTCATAAACCTAAAGGGCATAAAGCAAAACAACAGCTACAATAGGACACATCTGGCTAACAAATGCACAAAATAAATTGAGATAAAGCACGGATGCTCACAGACACAGCGCAAAGCAATGGCGGCTTGATGCCAAGAGCTGAGTATAGTTGCTGGGGAAGGAGCTTAGCGCTGCCCCTCTTGTGGGTGCACAGCTGCTTCTAAGACAGTTCCCTGCAAAACAGATGCTGAATATTTTTTCAGTCTTTGCCTTTTTTTGTAAAAGTGAAAATCTTTGGATTTCTTTTTGTTAGTGAAAACAGATACTAAAGGAGCTCTTTTTTTTTTTCCTTAAAGTATAGTTGACTTAACAGTGTTGTGCCAATTTGTGCTATGCAGCATAGTGACCCAGTCATATATATATATACACACACATATATATATGTATATATATATGGATATATTCTTTTTCTCATACTATCTTTCATCATGTTCTATCCCAAAAGATTGGATATGTTCCCTGTGTTATACAGTAGGGCCTCATTTTTTATCCATTCTAAATGTAAGAAGCTTTCTTTCTTTCTCTCTTTCTCTCTCTCTCTCTTTCTTTCTTTTTTTTTAGGTCCACCTGCAGCATATGGAAGTTCCCAGGCTAGGGGTTGAATAGGAGCTATAGCTGCCAGCCTATGCCACAGCAATAGCAACATGGGATCCAACCCATATCTACAACCTCTATCACAACCCAGGGAAACGCTGGATCCTTAATCCCCTGAGCAGGGCCAGGGATTGAACCCGTGTCCTCATAGATACTAGTCGGGTTCATAACCGCTGAGCTACAACCAGAACTCCAGGAGGTCTTTCTTAAAGTCAAATGGTATAAAGCAAACCTGTGAAAAGCAGGGATACTTGTATTGTTAACCATGACGCATATACTCAAATTCCCTCTGGGACCTGTTGGGAGAGAGGTTTGGTGGGGTAAGAAAAAGAGTGGTGGGCTCAAGGGTGATCTAAATGAGGGTGTGAATTTCTATAGGATATTGTCTTTCAAATTTGCAGGCAATTTGAAGTACATGAAACTTGTAAATGATGCTTATCCAGCAGAGGATCATGCATGAATAAAGTGAACCAGAGGCTTGGTGGCGAGGATTGGTGGTACTGTTGGACAGGAGAGTCTGTGACAGATGTGTCTGAAGTGACAAGGAAAAGATTTTGTTGGGTCAACCTAAGACCTTCAATCACTGAGGCTGAGCTGTATGGGACCAGAGGGGGCCACATACTTAAATTCTTGTTTTCAAGTGTTTCAGAGAGAATGTCTTTTGGCGGCTATCTACTGTCACAAAACTGTATAACAAAACACAGACCTCAGTGAAGGATTGCTCATGAGTCTTGGATCAGCCGGGGGTCAGCTGCATAGCTCTGATGATCTTGGCTGGCTCTTTGCTGACCTTGGCTGGCCTCAGCTGGGAAGGGTGGCCAGCTCAGCCCTGCTCCATTTGTCTCATCTTCCAGCAGGCTAGCTCAGGCTTTTTCCCAAGGTGAGGCAATAGTGCGAGAGCCCAACGGGAAACAGACAAAGTCTCCGAAGACCTAGCCTTGGGGAATTTCCAGTTGTGGCTCAGCAGAAACGAACCCGACTAATATCCATGGGGATACGGGTTCAATCCCTGGCCTTGCTCAGTGGGTTAATTGTCCAGAATTGCTGTGAGCTGTGGTGTAGGTCGTAGACGAGGCTCGGACCCTGCTGTTGCTGTGGCTGTGACTTAAGCCGGCAGCTGTAGCTCCGATTCTGCCCCTAGCCTGGGAATCTCCATATGCCGTGGGTTCATCCCTAAAAAGAACCAAAAGATCTCACCTTGTAGTAGTAAGCTGTTATGCTGTTGGACAAAAGCAAGGCACCTGGGATGAAGAAATATACCTCACCTTTTGGAAGCAACTCCAGAGCCACATGGCCAAAGGTATGGGTAATTACTAAATAATGGCAGTATTACTAAATTTATCAATTACGGTTACCTAACAGGTTAGGGATAGAAATAAGGTAGATCCAGGCCTCCTGTCCCTCTCCCACACTAATGCCTTTCGCATCATTTCCGGAGCATCTCAGCTTGTCTTAGACATGTCCCAACCCCCAAATAAGCCCCAGGTATTTAGAGCCTTCAGTCTGCTGTCAGCCTTCCCTCTGACACCTCCCAGCCCCAGTTTTGCTGGGGCCTTTTCCTCCTCTAACAGTTTCCTAATCCCCACCACAGTATTGACTCAATTTTAATTACGGAGTTTGTGGGTAAGCTCCAGTGGTGGCCCCACCATTTTTACCACCCAAGAACATATATAATTGTTTTTTCTCCCGTGGACTGCATGTTTGGAAATTGTTTTGTATCAGAGTTCTTAATTATTTTTCTCTTTAAAAAGGTGAAACATGTCCAAGTGCCAAATAGAACTTCTGGTTGGTGGCATTCCCTTCATAGCTCAATGGTTAGTGAACCTGACTAGGATCCATGAGGATACGGGTTCAATCCCTGGCCTCGCTCAGTGGGTCGGGGATCTGGCATTGCCACGAGCTGTGGTGTAAGCCACAGACGTGGCTTGGATCCCACATTGCTGTGTCTGTGGCGTAGGCCAGCAGCTATAGTTCTGATTCAGCCCCTAGCCTGGGAACCTCCAAATGCCGCGGATGCAACTCTAAAAAGCAAAAACAAAACAAAACAAAACAAAAAAACCCACAAAAAAACTTCTGGTTGGCATGAGATACTGAAATGAGTCAGAGATAGACAGTAGACAAGGTCATCCATCACTGCTTCACTTAGCGTTTACCTGCATTTGCAGGGGTAAATGCCCAAGCGTAGTTAGGCCTTAATTGACTTTCATCTCTGTCTTCACTCACTTCAGGTTGACCATCATGGTGACAGGTTATGCTTCTATCATGAATATTTTCTTATAACCAATCTGGATACTTTCAAATTAGGCTTAGAAAATTATTAATGACTGTCATACCTCAGAGATACTGCTTGTTTCTTTCCAGGCCATAGCAATAAAGCGAGTCACATGAATTGTTTGGTTTCCCAGTGCATGTAAAAGTTATGTTTATACTATACCATCGTCAGTTAAGCGAGTAATAGCATTATGTCTACAAAGACAAAGTATATACCTTTAGAAAATAATGCTGTTGTTAAAATGGCATGCATAGACTCACTCAGTGCAAGGGTGCCAGAAACCTTCAATGTGTAAAAAAAAAAAAAATGCAATTTATCTGCAAAGTTCAATAAGGTAGAGAACAAGAAAATGAGATATGTCTGTATTCATAAAATATTGATTATTCAGTTTCAATCACAAAGGTCATTAATCTGACCCCAGCTGAGGCAGACGAATGGGTTCACACTAAAAACTGTGATTTAGCTTTTGGAAAAAGACTGTTTGAAAACTGAGAGTGTGGGATAAATTAAAAACGGCACTTTCTTGGGCAGGTAATTTACTTCAACCGTTTTTGAATTTCTGGTGTTTTTAAATTCAACTTCCATAAAATATGCCAAGGGTGGTATTAAAAGTTTTAGCAGCTGCAGTTTAATGCTGTATTTCACAAGCATAAACTGTGCCCCAAATGTATGCATGTTTCCTTTGATTATTGTATCACAGAAAAAGTCAAATATAGAGATCACTTTGTCTGGCTGGAATATTTGGTTCTTTGTATGATTCTAGCCAAGAAGAACAGGCAGTGAGCACTTATAAAGCGGTTGCAAATTTTTGTTTTATTTTTTAAATTTTTTATTATTTTTAAGTTTCTGGCCACACCTGTGGCATGCAGAAGTTCCTGGACCAGAGATCAAACCTGTGCCACAGCACTGACAATACTGGATCCTTAACCCACCACACCACCAGGGAACTCTGCAAGCTGTTGTTTTAAAAAAAAAAACAAAGCAAAACAAAAACAGAAATGATTTGCTTTGATCCAACTGCAGAAAGAATTTTTTTGGCCAGATGTGATATAATGATATTTGAGGGACTTTGCACACATTACAGAGTATTGCAAATAATTCATAAAAGTACTTGAGGCATTTGTGAAAGGAAGAGTAATCCCTGTATGCTTTGTAAAAGTTATCATTCACTTCTATAGTTACAGGAGTTAGAGCAGTGCTGTCTAATAGAACTTTCTGCTTTGATGGAAATGTTTTATATCTGTGCTGACAATACAATAGCATTAATCCTATCAAGTTATTGAGCTTCCCTACATAGTAAGTAAAAATATATTTTTTAAAAAATACAGCTTTATAGCGCTAAAACTGATATACAAGACTACTCATATTTAAAGTGTGCCTTTGTAGGACGTTCCCACGGTGGCACAGTGGGTTAAGGATCTTGCATTGCCGCAGCGTGGTCGCAACTGTGGCTTGGATTAAATCCCTGGCCTGGTAAGGTAACTTCCATATGCCCCAGGTGCAGCCAGATAAATAAAGTGTTCAATTTGATCCATGTTGACATATATATGCAACTATAAAACCGTGGACATCAGTCAAGGCAGTGAACATTTCCATCCTCAAAGTTTTCTTGTAGAGTTTTAAAATCTCTATCATTTCCTTTCCCTTCCACCCCTACCTCTGCCCCCAGGCAACCACTGATTTTATATGTCACCGTTTTTTAGGCTGCATTACTTAGTTTTATAGAAATGAATTCATGTAGTATGAATGCATTGTTGGTCTAGTTTCTTTCACTCAGCACGATTACTCTAAGATTCATCCAGGCTATAGCATGTACCAAGAGTGTATTCCATTTTATTGGTAAGCAGTAGTCTATAATACGACCATAGGTAGTTTGTACATTTACCTGTTGATGGACATTTTGGTTGTTTCCAGTTTTTTGGCTATTACCAGTTAAGGTACTGTGAACATGCATGCACAAGCCTTTGATGGACATACTGCTTTGATTTTTCTTGAGTAAATACTTAGATGAGATGATTGGATCATAGAGCAGGAGTGTGTTTAACCTTTTAAAAAACTGCCAAACTGTTTTCCAAAGCACTTATACCATTTTACATCCTTCCAGGAATATAAGAGGGTCCCAGGCCTTCCTCATCCTTACCAAGACCTGATTTCGTTAATCTTACTTTGTTTTCTTGTCTCATTGCTTTAACTAGACTCTCTAGAACAATGTAGTGAGAGCAGACATCCTTTTCTTATTCTTCTTCTTAGAGGAAAAAACAGTCAATTCTTTTATTATTAAATATGTTAACTATACTTTTCATAAATACTCTTCATCAAGTTAGGTAGTTCCCTTCTATTTCAGGTTTGCTGAGATTTTTTTCATCAGGAATGGAAGTTGGATTTTATTAATGCACTTTATGCCTCTATTGAGAATATATTTTTTGGCTTATCAATATGGTGAATTATATTGATTTTTTTCAAATGAAAACCAGCCTTGCTTTTCTGAAATAAATTCCTTTTGGCCATGATATATTATCCTTTTTATATATTGTTGGATTCATTTGGTAAAAATTTTATTAAAATTTGTGTGTCTTTGTTCATGATGGTTATTATTGTGTAGTTGTCTTTTCTTACAGTATTTCTGTGGGGTTTTTTGAATCGTGATGCTTCTTAATACAATGAGTTGGAAAGAATTCCTTTATTTCCGTTTTTCTGGAAGAGTTTGTATAAAACTGGTGTTGTCTCTCCTTTCAGTGATTGAAAAATTCACTAGTAGTGTTATCTAGACCTAGAGATTTCTTTGTTGAAAGATTTTAAATTATAAATTCAATTTATCTAATGGATACAGTGTTGGTATTGAGTGGGCTTTGGTAATTTATGTCTTTCAAAGAACTTACTATTTCATCAGAGTTCACAAATTCATTGTCATAAAGTTCATAACATTTTTATTATCCTTTTATATTTTAAAATTTTCTCTTGATACCTTCTCTGTCATGTTTTGTATTGGTAAATCAGAAACATCAATGGGTAAATAGAGTCATCTCATATTTCCCAGTCTGTCTTGCTGTCTATTATCAATTGTATCAGTCTTCTCAAGAACCAAATTTTGATTTCATTTATTTTTATCCAGTGTTTCTATGCTTTCTATGTATTGACTTCCATAGTAATATTTATTATTTCTTCTACTTTGGGCTTTATTGCTATTTTCCTAGTTTTGTTAAGGTGGAAGCTGAGATCATTAATTTGAGACTAATTTAGCTATAAAAATCCCCTAGGTACTATTATAGTAGCATCCCACAGATTTTTATGTGCCTTGAAAGGAATTTTTATTTACTTCTGAATACTTTCCAATTTCCATTTTGATTTCTCCTTTAACTCATGGTTTATTTAGAAGTATGTTATTTAGTCTCAAAATACTTGGGAATTTTCCAGAGATTTTTCTTTTAGTATTTTCTTTCTTTCCTTTTTTTTTTTTTTTTTTTTTTTTTTTTTTTTTTTTTTTTTTTTTTTTTTTTTTGTCTTTTTGCCTTATCTAGGGCTGTACCTGCGGCATATGGAGTTTCCCAGGCTAGGGGTCTAACAGGAGCTGTAGTTGCCAGCCTTCACCACAGCCACAGCAACGCGGGATCCGAGCCGCGTCTGCAACCTACACCACAGCTCACAGCAACACCAGATCCTTAACCCACTGAGCAAGGCCAGGGATCGAACCCGCAACCTCATGGTTCCTAGTCGGATTCGTTAACTACTGAGCCACGACAGGAACTCCATCTGTTATTATTTTCTAATTTAATTTCATTACAGTCAGGTAAGAAACTTTACATAACTAAATTCTTTTAAACTAATGGAGAGTTGTTTTATGACTCAGAATATAGTCTAACTTGGTAAGAATTCTCTGGGGTTTGTTTTTTTTTCCTTTTTTTTGGGGGGGGGGTCACACTTGTGGCATATGGTCCGAGCCCTATCTGCAACCTACACCGCAGCTCATGGCAGTACCAGATCTTTAACCCACTGATCGAGGCCAGGGATCAAATTCTCATCCTCATGGATACTAGTCAGTTTCATAACCTGATGAGCTACAACGGGAACTCCCACATTCTCTGTGTTTTTGACAAGAGTGTTTATTCTGCTGTTGAGGTTGAAATAGTCTATAAGTGTTAATTAGGCCAAGTTGGTTGTTAGTGTTGTTCAAGTCTTTTATATGCTTATTGATTTTCTGTCTACTTACTCTATCAGTTGAGATCAAATTGTCTTTATACAATAATTATAACTTACAGATGAAATAATAAAATATTTGTTTATTTGTTGCACTTCTATCAGCTTTTGCTTCCTGTAGCTGAGAATTCCTTTTAGATGTCTAAACGTTTAGTATTATTAAATCTTGATGAATTTTCTCATTTATTATTATGAAATTACCAGTTTCATTCTTTCATTCTTTGCTCTGAAATCTACTTAGTGTGATTTTAATACAGCATTCTAGTTTTCTTTTGATTAGTTGAAGCATATCTGCTTTGATTCTTTACATTCAACTTATTTATGTATCTGTAAAATGCATTTCTTGTAAGCACTATATAGTTTCTCATCCAGTCATGTCTCCCTTTTAATAGGTATTTAGACCATTTACATTCAATGTAGTTAGTTTTAAGTCAATCATCTTGCTGTTTCTTATACATTTGCTGCACCAGAGGTTTTTGTTTTTTTTTTTGGTGGGGAGGGGGGCAGCAGTCCTGAGAATATCTTTATTTCACCTTCAATTTTGTAATATAGTTTTTGGATGGAGAATTCTAAATTGAAAATTATGTTTTTCTTTCACTACTTTAAAGATCTTTACTCCACTGTTTTCTTGTTTGCAGTTTCTGATAAAAAAAAAATACAATATCATCCTCATCTTTGCTTCTCTGTACATACGGTTTACCCCCACTAGCCTCTGCTAGAATTTTCTCTTTATCATTGTTTTTCAGCAATATAATTATGTTGAATCTTGGTGTTGTTTTCTTTTTTTTTTTTTCCTTTGGGCTTCATTGAGCTTGTTAAATCTGTGGATATAGGGAGTTCCCATCGTGGCTCAGTGGTAACGAACCTGACTAGTATACATGCGGATGTGGGTTTGATCACTGCCCTTGCTCAGTGGCTTAAAGATCCGGCATTACTG
The DNA here is from genome assembly GCA_004024745.2 of Catagonus wagneri. Lineage (NCBI taxonomy): Eukaryota > Metazoa > Chordata > Mammalia > Artiodactyla > Tayassuidae > Catagonus > Catagonus wagneri. The sequence continues at coordinate 37,350,692 of PVHT021183543.1, forward strand.
TGGGCTGTGGTGTAAGCTGCAGATGAGGCTTGAATTTGGCATTGCTGTGATTGTGGTGTAGGCTGGCAGCTGTAGCTCCAGTTTGGTCCCTAGCCTGGGAACTTCATATGCCACAGGTGTGGCCCTAAAATGAAAAAAAAAAAAAAAAAAAGAAGAAGAAAAGAAAAAATTGGATATAGAGTTTTCATCAAATTTGGAAAATGTTCAATCATTAGACCTTCAAATATATTTTCTGTTCACTTCGTCTCCACTGGTGAACCCATGTGCACTTATCTTAGGCTACTTGAAATTGCTCCACAGGTCGCTAATATGTTGTTAATGGATTTGGTGTCCTTTCTTTATGTGTTACATTTCTATTACTATATCTCCAAATTCATTAATCTTTCATTCTGTAATTTTTAATCTATTTATAATCCCATCAAGTGCTTTTTCATCTCACACATTGTATACTTTATCTGCAGGTGATTGATTTGTACCTTTTTCAAACATATGGAACAGTATAATTGCTGATTTAATGTTCTTTTCTGCTTATTCTAATGTGTATCAGTTGTGCCTTGGTTTTCGTTAAAGGATTTATTTTCTCCTGGTTATATTTTTCTCTTTTCTTTGCATGCCTGGTAATTGTGAATTGTGGATTGGTTACCAGATATTGTGCTTTATCTTTTTTGGGGTGCTGGATCTGCAGGGTCCTGGAACCAATTCCTATAAACATACAGTGATGCACAATTATTGGGAAACAGTTTGATTTGGGGGGGGGGGGTCTTTACTGTTTATTAGGTTTAACTGGAGTAGTGCTCGATCTATAGCTAATTATTACTGAGTACTGAGGTAAGTTCTTCTGGAGTACTTTACCCAGTCAGTGGCCCATGAATCTTTAGGCTTTCCAGTCTGATCCTGTGTGAAAGCTGTCCATTGTTTCCTCTAAATATTTTGGGTGATTCTTTCCCTAGCCTCAAGTTGTTTCCTCACATGCATGCCCTGAACAGTACAGCTGAATACATGAGAGAGATATTTACAGACTTCAAGCATTCTTCCTTTTTCTTTCTCTCCTCATCCTTCTTCCCTCCCCTTCCCCCTTCTCTTCTTACGCTATGCACTCCCCCTCCCCTCCCTTCCTTCCCTTCAAAAAGCAGTTTTTTTGGAAACTAAAAAATCAATATTTCAGATCCCACGTTGCTGTGGCTGTGGCGTAGGCCAGCAGCTGTAGCTCCGATTAGACCCCTAGCCTGGGAACCTCCACATGCCATGGGTGCAGCCCTAAAACGACAAAAGGCAAAAGGCAAAAAAAAAAAAAAAAATTCATGTTAATCACTTTATTACATTATTTGCTTTGTTGCTGACTGCAACAGACAGTCTAGCCACAGTTAAATTCCCACTGGCGGTGTGCCTACACCGTTAGCGTTGGTTTTGCCATGTCCTGGCGTTGCTCTCCCACTCCCCATCACCCTCTGTGTTTGTGTTTGTGATGCGTCTGTAGTTCTGTCTCCTTATTTTCTCTTTGTATCTGTCTGTTTATATCTTTCCCTTTTGTCCCTCCTATCCCTCACTCTCGCTCTGTTAGTCTGTGTGTCTCTCTCTGTCTCCTTTATCTCATCGTTCTCTCTCTGATCTACTCCATTGCCTACTCACTCTTCCCAAATTGTTTTTACTCTCTTCCGTGGAGGCCAGACTACCTATCTGCCTTATCCCGACTACACCTCTGGCCTTCGTTTGCATATACAAAAGACATTCAGTATATTGCTTCTGCACAACTAAGATTCAAAAACGTCTCCAGGTTTCTGTGCTTCCTAATGCACAATGCTGTTGGAAGCTTTGCAATGACAGCTTTGCTTTTAGCATAGCTAAGACTGGTTTCATAGGTAGAGTGGCTAAGGTAGCATTAAAGGGTGATGTTCCCATATTACTAAAGGAAATCCAACAGGAGCGTCCTTAGGACACTTGTTTTTCACCATGGTGGTCCTTGGAAGGATTTCTGTATTTGTTAAAAGGAGCATCATCTGCATGTAAATAACTCTACTTTAGTAATGCATTCAAAATTTGTTCCTTAAAGCCAGTGTAGGTAATGATACAAATGAACTTGTTTATAAAACAAAAACACACTTACAGATATAAAATACAAAGTTTTGGTTACCAAAGGGGAAGAGGGTAGGAGAGGGACAAATTAGGAGCTTGGGATTAGCAGATACAAACTACTATATATAAAATAGATAAATAACAGAACTATATTCAGTATCTTGTAATAAACTGTAATGGAAAAGAATCTGAAGAAAAGAATATACATATACTGAATTACTTTGCTCTACGCTGGAAACTAATTTGACATTGTGAATAAACTACACTTTGATAAAAAAAATAAAACGAGTATAGAAACTCTTTGTGCAGATCATTCTGTCTCTGCCTCCTTTACCGCAGTGGCATGCTTCTGAGCAGAAGGCTCGGTTTTGATGAAATGGGTAGGAAACCTCCTGAATTCTTGGCACTCTTTCAAACAGGTCATCAGGTCAATAACTAAGATGAGCAGTGGTGTGTTCTTTACCTCAGAATCAATGTCCATTGCCTTCATCACATTGATCCCAATGTGTAAATATGTGTTTGTTTGTTTAACTTTTTACAGACTATCTTCCCTACTAAACTATTACTTCTGCGAGGCCAAAGGACCAAGTCTGATTCATGCACAATTCACTATCCTGCACTGAACCCAAAGTCTACCCTCTTAAGCCCTTAATAAATATTTATTGCTGAATCTAGTTCTGGGAAAGTAGGTTCTTCCAGGCACAAAGTTAAGCCGAGTAAAATAGAACCAAAGGGTATGTTTACACCCAGTATCAGCGTTACTGGTGAGTAGAAGGTGAAAGATGATGTCTCTTCCAGACTGTTCTAGGGTTGTAAATAAGCGAAGTTGGTAATTTGTGTCCCTATTGCAAGCATTTTTTTTTTTAAATAAGAGCATTACAAAGCTTTCAGTTAACTGAATGAAAGAAAAGGTGTTCATAGGCCTTATTATGTGGGTTTTGGAGGTGTGATTGAAGGGGATTGAGTGGAGGGAGGAAAACACAAAGGGATTTGCTGACAGATCAGCTCCAGATTAAAGTGTCCCTGGGGAGTTCCCATCATAGCTTAGTGGTAATGAACCCAACTAGGATCCATGAGGATTCAGGTTCGTTCCCTGATCTCACTCAGTGGGTTAAGGATCCGGGGTTGCTGTGAGCTATGGTGTAGGTCAAAGATGCAGCTCAGATCCCAAGTTGCTGTGGCTGTGGTGTAGGCCGGCAGCTGCAGCTCCAATTCGACCCATAGCTTGAGAACGTCCATATGCCATGGGTGCAGCCCTAAAAAGCAAAAAAGGAAAAAAATTAAATTAAATTAAAAAATAAAGTGCCCCCAAACTCTCTCCAACCTTTGGAAAGGTGGCTCTGTAGGAAAAGTGAGGGAATACATGTACCGAATGGGATTAGCAGATCTATTGGAGGAATCAGATCTATGAAGGAGCCCATATGAGTTTCTTGTATCACAAAGATCTGGCAACAAAAATTTTTAGTATGGAGTTCCCTTGTCGTGCATTGGCTTAAGGATCCAACGTTGTCATTGCTGTGGCTTGAGTCACTGCTGCGGCTTGGGTCACTGCTGCGGTAGATTCAATTCCTGGCCCAGGAATTTTGACATGCTACCCATATGGCCCCCGCAAAAATATGCTAGTATTAGTGTGAATGAAGATAGACTAAATTAGCAGCAATGTCTTGGAGGTGGAATTCTGAGTGATTTTTTTTTCTACTTTGTACTGTTGTGTTTTTCCAGTAGCTCTACAATGACTGCCTGAGCAAAACGTAAACAGAATTTTTGGGGGTTTTTGTTTGTTTGTTTTGCTGTTGTTGTTGTTGTTGTTGTTTTGCCTTTTAGGACCACACCTGCACCATACAAAAGTTCCTAGGCTAAGGGTCCAATCAGAGTTGCAGCTGCCAGCCTACACCTCAGCCGCAGCCGGATCCAAGCCACATCTGTGACCTACACCTCAGCTTGTGGCAACACTGTATCCTTAACCCACTGAGTGAGACCAGGGATCAAACCCACATCCTCATAGATACTAATCTATGTAACCCCCTAAGCCACAAAGAGAACTCCTAATCAGTGTTTTTAAAATGTATAACTTTTGCCATTTATATTTGGTGCAAATTCTCGGTTTGACAGTCTCATGGAATACAAATTAAAATCTACCCTAAGAAGCACACATTCTAACTATACTGAGTTATTAGGTATGTGACAGTTTAAAAGTTTGAAACATTTCATTAAGGTTAGGGTACATAAACTGTTTAAAAACACTTTTCTTAAAACAACTTTCAGGAAAAATTTTAATTTTGTGCATAGCTTTAATTTTGGCCGAAATGTTTTATGGCTTATTAATATGTAACCTGATCTCTACACCCTCTGTTTGATCTAATTTATAGATTTTTTTTAATGAACTCATTTGACTCTGCGGAAAACCCTTACATGTCAATTTTTAATGTAAATGAATTCTTCCCTAAAGACTAATAATTGCATTGCAAGCTGATTATAAAATTGTGCTATTAATTTTGACATTTTATATTCACTTCAGACTTCCTATATTATGTTTTATTATCCAGTGTTGCAAGATGTAAATAAATGTTTCATTATATGCTTGGGATGTTTAACTAAAAGTTAATAGATTTTATTTTGGCATACTTTAGTGTCCAAATAATTCCTCTGCCTCTAAAGTATTTGAGTTTAAGTGAGACGGTTTCCAGTGGTACACTTCCTCTACATTGTGAAGTATCTGCTTTCAAATTGGCATATTTAAAAACTCAGACAAAAACCCAACTAGTCGGTGTCCATTTTTGTATTGCTAGTATCGTTTCTATCAAATTCTTGGAAAATTCATTACAGTTGAAATCTGATCCTTTTCTTGTCTCCTAAGATCTATAAATCATCTCAAAAAGTCATAGAGTATTCTAGATTTGTAATGCCCCATATGGGAACCACTCACTACCTGTGGCTGTTGAGAACTTGAAACGTGGCTACTCCAGATTGAGATGTGCTATAGACATAACATACGCAATGGAATTCAAAGATATTATGAACACATAAATGAAAATATCTCATTGATAACTGTTGAAGTAATATTTTGACTATAGGTTTTAAAATGCGTCATTAAAATGAATGTTACCTTTTTAATACAGCACTTAGAAAATTTTAAATTACGTTTGCAACTCGCATTTGTGGTTCATATTACATTTCTCTTGTACAGTGTTCCTTTAATGCTTGCTTCTTTACCAAGGAGGCGTATTCTACCAAAAACGTTTTGGTGAATGAAGCCCCAAGGTTTTGCAAATAACGTTGAGATTTGGCAAAGTAATATCTACCCAGCTTTCTACCATTATTATATCAGTGTGCAGTGGATCTCATTGATTTACTTCTTGCTATCTAGAGCACAGGAATTTCCCTGTTCTGACCTGTGGATTTTTTCGGGAGGAGGGTTTGTTGTTTTTTTGTTTTGATAAACATTTCCTATCATCCACTGACACGCATGAATCCCAGTCAATTTTCATTGGATGAAGTCAAGTCCCTGTCTAATAGATCAAGTGTTAGCTCGAAAAACCAGATGGTGATAATTTGAACTCAGCAGTAAAGACTGTAGTGAAGTAGACAGTCACTTGCTTGGGCTAACAGTGCCTCCCGGATCTGCATGTGCCCATGTATTCACTCTGTGGGAGTCAGCAACCCAGGTCAGAACACATCCGCATCATATCTTTTCCAGATTTATGTTAAGAGCTTTTACCTTTACGAAGAATCCTCAGAGCCTATGACACTCTTAAGCACACAACATATTTTAACATTTTTTTATTACAGGTTCGTGATGCAGAATGAAATGAAAAGTACCAAAATTCAAAGCATGGGCTTGACATTCTTGAATTTCTTACGTAATGGAGATATTGTTAAAAAACTGAAGTCTTCACAGGAGAAGTGTCTGTAAATTTTTTTTTTTCTGAAAACACAGCGGTGGAGTGCCAGTTATACATAAATTATCTTTGTGGTAATTTTATTGATAAAATCTGCCATTCAGTTTTAAAATAATAAATATAAAGGATCAAACTGAGTTATATTAATTTTTATTGGTGATATAAACTGTTAATTGCTCTTGTGTATTTTATTTATTTATTTGTTTTTCAATTTTTATGGCCACACCCACAATATATGGAAGTTCCTGGGCCAGGAATTGAATATGAGCCACAGCTGCAACCTACACAACAGCTGTGGCAATGCTAGATTTTTTAACTCCCTGTGCCAGGCTGGGGATTGAACCCGCATCTCGGCAGCAACCTGAGCCACTGCAGTTCGATTCTTAACCCACTGCACCATAGCAGGAATTCCATTCTTGTGTATTTTATTTACTAAGTTGTTATATATTATATATTAATATTCACCATATTAATAAAGTCTGCTATTATCATATATGTGTAATTAATTAATTTACATGTACATTATTAAGACAATTTTTAGAAGAATGTGATTACCAATTGTTTGAAACTTCAAATTCTTTTTCTCTCTCTCTGTGTGTGTATATATATATATATATGTGTGTGTGTGTGTATATATATATACATATATATATATATATACATATATTTATGGAAATGGTAGCATGGATTTTTACTCTTTTTTCTAATAAAGTTTGAAGCTAGATTTATACTGCTCTTTTTTAAGAGAAATGTTTCATCTCTAAAGGGATTTCATTGACCTTTTAGCGGCATTGACAGTAAGGGAGGCTGGCATGAACTTAATAAGCTTTAAAATGCTCCCTCAAACCATCATTTCAGTTATTTCCTTGATCTCCCATGGGTGTTTCCACTGCTGTCCTGAGCCAGAGGCCTCCAGCTCAGGTGGCTTGGGTATGGTATGAGTTTACAAAGCAAAACATATAACTGTCCTCTAATATGCTCCCTTTACAAAAAATCCACTAAGTTCAATGACCTTCAGAGTACAAAGTGAGACTGAAAGATCATCTTTCTTCCTCCTTTTGAAAAATGTGGCTTGTAGTGTAGGTCACACATTCAAGTGCTATGGGGCAAGAAAAGTAGACAGCTCATGCCCTTTATGAATCACTTAGGAATTCTATGTGGCTGCAAGTAATACAGACTGAAAATGAGTGATGTAGGCAAGGTGACTTTTTTTCCTTATAAAATTTGACCTTAGGCAAGAGGTCTCAGGCCACAGTGGTGACTCCATGGTCATCAGAGATACAGGTTCTAGATAAGGCCACTATCACTGAAGAGCAGACCACCTCAAACTCAATGTCATAAAACAAGGACAACTAATACTCTAAGTCTACAGATCAGCTAGGAGAATGTTCTGGTCTTGATTAGTGGAAGAATGAGAGAAGTAGAAAATTACCATTAGGCAAATACCACAGTGGTAATATTGCAGACACAATCCACTGATGTACTAAAATGAATGGGCTAACGTTGGTAGAGAACAGTATAATCTCAGAGTATCAGCCTCAAGGTGTTTACTAATTATAAAGGGGGAAAGTAGTTACATTTCCCAATGTGGCAGGTACACCTTAAGCAAATGATCAAGGTTAGCATCACCAATAATAAGACATATCAACATTATGTGCCTCCTATATCAAACATTTTAGATGTCAGTTGGGTTAAACAGTAAGGTTTTACCCTTGTATTATCAGTTTACTGCCTCTACCATGGAGTGTACTGCTGACAATGCCTGATTAGACACAGCTTTGTCATTTCTTAGTTTTTTAAAATAAACTGTATTTTCTTGCCTTGTAGAAAGCATTGTATTTTCTTAATTAGAAAAAAGTTGAAGTATAACTCAGTCACAGTAGGCTAAATGAAGTGTACGTGTGTTTGGTATTCACTGGATTCAAATTCTAGGGTTGGTAGAATTGCCAGAAATAAAATAAAGGCCATACATTTTTAGTACCTACACTAGATTTAAAAAAAAAAAAAAGATACATGCACCAGCATGTTCACAGCAGCACTATTCACAAATAGTCACAATATCCAAGACATGGAAATAACCTACGTGTCCACTGACAGATGAATGGATTAAGAAGATATGGTACATCTACACAATGGAATACTACTCAGCCATGAAAACAATGAAATAATGTCATTTGTAGCAACATGGATGGACCTAGGGATTAATATACTAAGTGAATTAGGTCAGAAAGAGAAAGATAAATATCATATGATATTGCTTATGTGTTGAATATAAAATGTGGTGCAAATGAACCTATCTACATAACGGAAAAAGACTCACAGACATGGAGAACAGACTTGTGATTGCCAAGGGGAGGGAGTGGGTTGGCCTGGGAGTTTGGGGTTGGCAGATGTAAACTGTTACAGTTTGAACCGATAAGCAGAGTTCCCATTGCGGCGCAGCAGAAACAAATCCAGCTAGTATCCGAGGATGCAGGTTTGATCCCTGGACTCACTCAGTGGGACCAGGATCTGGCGTTGCCATGAGCTGCAGTGTAGGTTGCAAATGTGGCTCAGATCTGGTATTGCTGTGACTGTGGCGTAGGCCTGCAGCTGTAGCTACAATTTGACCCCTAGCTTGGGAACTTCCATATGCTGTGGGTGTGGCCCTAAAAAGCAAAAATAAAAAAAAAAAAGCAAAAAAGGAGAGAGATGGATAAGCAATGAAGTCCTGCCATACACCACAGGGAACTATATTCAGTCTCTTATGATAGAACATGATGGAAGATAATATGAGAAAGAGTGTATATGTATGACTTGGTCACTTTGCTGTATGGCATAAATTGACACATTATAAATTAACTACAATTTAAAAAATTATTAGGTAATTCCTATTGTGGCTCAGCAGTTTACAAACCTGACTAGTATCATGAGGATGTGGCTTCTATCCCTGGCCTTGCTCAGTGGGTTAAGGATCCGGCATTGCCGTGAGCTATGGTGTAGGTCTCAGACACAGCTTGGATCTGGTGTTGCTGTGGCTGTGGCATAGGCTGGAAGCTGCAGCTGTGAGTTGACCTCTAGCCTGGGAATTTCCATGTGCTGCAGGTAAGACCTGAAAAGAAAAATAATTTTTCTTAAATAAAAAAGTATTTTAAAAATTCAAGAGGGATCTAAATGGTTACATTTCTGGATCAGTCATGCAAAACTAATAACTTATAATATTGCTATTTTATTGAGTTAGACATAGTCCAGGGCACAGCTATCTATCTATCTATTTATTTATTTATGTCTTTCTAGGGCTGCACCTGCAGCGTGTGGAAATTTCCAGGCCAAGGGTTAAAGCAGAGCTGTAGCTGCCAGCCTATGCCAGAGCCACAGCAACACAGGATCCAAGCCGCATCTGCAGCATACACCACAGGTCACAGCAACGTTGGATCCTTATCCCAGTGAGTGGGGCAAGGGATTGAAGCCAGGTCCTCATAGATACTTGTCGGATTTGTTACCACTAAGCTGCAGTGGTAACTCTGGGGCACATCTCTTTAGTTTTCAGTATATATAGCTCAGTGTTCTGCTTTGGGTACAAACACTTTAAGTACTTGATAAAAATCCATATGTTCTCTTTCAGCCATATCATCGAAGTTCTGTTTATAGTTCTTTGCTTAGAATAATTCCTGTGCTCCATTTTGTCATACATTTGGTTAACATTGGTTTCACTTAGAACCACTTTCCTTTATCAGGATTGCAATTCATTGAAACAAACCACCCAGTTGAAGATGAATTCGATGAGTGAAATTGCTATACAGGCATCACCGAGAGACAGGGTTGCCACAGCTGCTGATTTTTCATGCTGACATTTCTACGTTGACTAATGTATACATTTTAGTTGACTTCTTTTTTTTTAAGATTTTTATTTTTTATATTATAGTTGATTTTCAGTGTTCTGTCAATTTCTGCTGTATAGAAAAGTGACCCAGTCATACATCTATATACATTCTTTTTCTCACATTATCCTCTATCATGTTAGTTGACTTCTTAAATGTAAACTTCTGAGCAAACATTTTGGGGAAAAGTACCCAATGGCTCAGCAAACAAAGATCCATAAACCTGAAGATCTATGACTTTAGAAGGTGTGCCTGTGGTTACAAAATTAGGTAGGAATGTGAATATTTAGGATGACATAAGAATTCATAGAAAGTTACAAAGTTAACAAGATAACAAACCAAATATAACAAAATCAGAAAAGAATATTTTTACTAATTGATTGCTACCCTACCTTTCTAATTCCTTGACCCATATACATTTTGGCTTTTTACCTGTAAATACAAAATTTTTGAAACATCCTCTGTAGAGAAAATAGAAACAACATATAGCTTTTCCTTTAAGATATCTGATTGAGAATATTTGAAACTTATTTTTTACTGACATTGAGGAAAGCTTACTTGGGCATCACATCATATTATCAGTAGTGGCATGTAAATTTACTTTAGAATTACCAAATTTTTGACCACCTCAACCACATGTATTAAAATTTTTTTTTTATTAATTTTTTATAAAATAAAAAGTTAATTTTATTTCAGTGCATTTGGAGTTTGCTTATGCAATAACTAATCTAAATACTCTTTTTAAAAAATTTTATTAAGGTATAGTTGACTTACCATATTGTGTTACTTTCAGGTGGGAATCAGTTATACATATAAATATATCCATTCTTTTTATAGGTTATTACAAACTGTTTTCCTGTGGTATACAGTATGTTCTTACTAATCATCTATTTTATACAGTGGTGTGTGTATGGTATTCCCGCCCTCTTAATTCCTCCCTCCCTTCAAAGGTTTCACTTATGGTAACCATAAGATTGGTTTTGAAATCTGTGTTTTTTCCTATTTTATAAATACATTCTTTTGTATCTTTTTAATCAGATTATACATATCAGTGACATCATGTGGTATTTGTCTTTCTCTTTCTGACTTAACTCACTCAGTATGATAATCTTTAGTTGTATCTATGTTGCTGTGAATGGCAGCAACATAGATACAACTTCGTTATTTTCATGGATGAGTAGTATTCCATTGTATACATGTACCACATCTTCTTTATCCATTCCCCTGTCAGTGGACACTTAGGTTGCTTCCATGTCTTGGCTATCGTAAATAGGGGTGCACCTTAATACTCTTTAAATTGATGAACCACATCAGCAGTGACTGGTCATTGTCTTCTTTGCTGTGACTATGATAAATGTTGCGTTTTTGTAATCTTTGTGTCAAATCAAGAGTTGGAATACTTCCCAGGGAATCATACTTCATATGATTCACTCCCCTTTATTTATTGAATTATTAAGCAAGAACCGATCCATTACTTCTGTTCACACTTTTCCTCCTAATGAATGCTTCAGATGTTGTCTGAAAATTATTTTGGTACAAAAGGCTTCTTAGATAGTTTAACATTATGTTGTGTTTATTTATTGAGATGAAATTCACAAGACATGAAATTAATCAAAGTGAACAACTCGTGGATATTTACTGCATTCATAAAGTTGTATAACCACCATCTCTATCTAGTTCCAAAACATTTCCATCAATCCAAAATAAAGTCTTTTTTTTTTTTTGTCTTTTTATGGCCACCTTTGGCATATGGAAGTTCCCAGGCTAGGGGGTCGAATAGGAGCTGTAGCTGCCAGCCTATGCCACAGCCACAGCAATTCAGGATCTTATCTGCATCTGTGCTTTACTCCTCAGCTCATGGCAATGTCTGATCCTTAACTCACTGACAGAGGCCAGGGTTTGAACCCTCATCCTCATGGATGCTAGTCAGGTTCGTTACCATTGAGCCACAATGGGAATGCCCAAAATAAAATCTTGTACTCATTAAGCAGTTCTGTTTGTTCCCTTGTCCCCCAAGCCCCTGGAAATCACCAGTCCCCTTTCTCTTTCCATGGGTTTTCCTATTCTAGATATTTCATGTACATGGAATCATACAATGTGTGACTTTTGGTGTCTGGCTTCTGTCATTTATCATGTTTTTGAGGTTCGTCCACATTGTAGCAGGTATTAGTACTTCATTCTCTTTTATGTCTGAATAAATAACCCATTGTATGGATATACCGCATTTACCCATCTATCTGTTGATGGACAGTTGAGTTGTTTCCTTTTATTTTTGGTTATCACGAATAAGGCTACTACGAACAGTCTTGTACCTCCATTTGTTCAAGTACCTATTTAATTCTTTTGGGTATATACCTAGAAGTAAAATTGCTGGGTAATCACAGTGGCAAAGTAAGGCTTTACAATACACAAAATAAAACACCTAGGATTATAAAGGAAGCCGATTATGTTGACATTGAGCTATCAAAATATTACATAAAATAAATTTGTGCTATGCTAATATGCATTTCTTTATTCTGAAGTATTAGATCTAGTGGCAGATCTAATAACTGCCATATTTTTAAAGTGGGGATGAATGCAAATGATATTTTAAGGTGTCTGCAGCCGTTATAAAGTGGTGTGTAATGTGATATTTTCCTCATCTCCAATCTTTACAGTATTTATGTATTGTAGGCCAATGAAAATAAAGATGTAATTTCTTTCCCATTCAAATTCGTGAAACCAATGAATTCTGTCTGAATGGGTCCAATGACTTGAAGTTAAGGCCCCCAGTCAAGAACCCCTGCTTTAGAGAGGAGACAGGTGATCAGGATGAACTTGCTGTTGGCCCCTTCTCTCTATGACTTTACCTCTTCCCACTTTCTTCCCCACCACCCCTTCATCTCGTCATCGTCTTCAGAAAGCTCAGCTCTGCAGGCTTAGCTTGAACAGGTACAAATCCACTGAAGTGGAGATCAGACAGTACTCATTTTGTAGACACTTTATCAGCAGGTTTTGAGCTGATATTTATGTTTTCTGCATTAAATTTCTGTATAGCTTAAACACCTTGGAATTAAAATAGAAAAGTTACTTTAATTCCTAGGTGAATTTCTTTTCTTTAAATTTGGCTTTATAAGAGCTCACATACTGAGCTTGAATTTTTCTTGTTATCTCTTAAGTTCTCTCGTGCCTCTCTCTGCTTCCGCTGCTTCACTGTTATCAGGATTGTCCCATATCTTTTCTCTCTGGGGTTTAGAAATGGTATTTAAAAGAGGTCATGTATCTCCTAGACTAACTCCATCCCTCTTAGGAAATCTGGAGGGACAAGCAGCTGGTAGCCAGTGGCCTTGATTATAAAAATCAAAGCCCTGAACCTGATTATAGTTAGAAGAATCCTAGGAATTTAGCTTTCACTCAATTCCGTTGCTGTGTGATTCATGATGATCTGAGACTTTGCATCTGCTTTTCATTTTCTGAAGATTAAATTGGTTGCTATTATCAACAATGTTTAGATTTAAACAATTAAAATCAGTTACATATGTAAAAAATTTAAAAAATAAAATAACTTTTCTAAACCAAATATATATATATATATATATATATACACACACTACCATATATAAAACAGATAATCAAAAGGACCTACTGTATAGAACAAAGAACTATATACTTAATATTTTGGAATAACCTATAAGGGGTAAGAATCTGAAAAGAGATATGTATGTATGTATAACTGAATCACTTTGCTATATACCAGAAATTAACACAAAATTGTAAATCAACTGTATTTCCATTTAAAAATTAAAAAAAAAAAACCTAATGTATAGTGCTTCAGAGTATCTAAAGTTCTTACATCTGCAGCATCTCATTTAATCCTCTGATAATTGTGAGCATGTGCTTTTGCGTGAGTGCAAGCTGACATTACCATGGGTTCAAGACAAGGAGGCCCAAACTATTGCATTTGGAGTAGATAAGCAATGAGGTCCTGCTGTACAGCACAAGGAACTGTATCCAATCACTTGTGATGGAACATGATGGAGGATAATGTGAGAAAAGGAATGTATGTATATGATTAAGTGGGTCACTTTACTGTACAGCAGAAATTGACAGAACACTGCAAATCAACTATAAAAAAAAATTTAAAAAAAAAGGACTAGGAGGCCTAGACACAGAAGGATATAGTCAATCAAGTTCAAAAAGCAAGTACCCATCAGTGTGCCTGCAACCTGGGGTATAAAGCAAATTAAAACTTTTAAGTGCTTTTTCTATTGGGCCAGAAAACCAACATATCCAAATTTAATTGTGCACTTGGTTTTTCAGGACAAAGAACATTTACTCCTAAAATAAAAGCCAATACCTCACAGGCTGCTCTTCCAGATGTAAAGAGCACTAACATGAGAATATTACCAATAGTTCGTAGTCCTGAAAAGCTCAATCCGCCCATTTGTTCAGAGGAAATGTCTCACAGATAGAGGTCAGACATTCAAACAGGACAGTTTCCAGTAGGTGAGTTTTGTGTTTTGTTTTGTTTTGTTTTGCTTTTTAGGGCCACACTCGCAGCATATGGAGGTTCCCAGGCTAGAGGTCAAATCAGAGCTACAGCTGCTGGCCTACACCACAGCCACAGCAACGCGGGATCCGAGCCGCGTCTGCAACCTACACCACAGCTCACGGCAACGCCGGATCCTTAACCCACTGAGCGAGGCCAGGGATCAAACCGCAGCCTCATGGTTTCTAATTGGATTCGCCTCTGATGAGCCACAACAAGAACTCCAGGTGAGCTTGTTTTTAAAAATTAAGTTTTATTATTACCTGAAAAAAAACAAAACAAAACAAAATAGTGCTCAAAGCATATTTGAGGAAATCCAAAGAAAGCAGATAATTCCCCAGGTTCTCAAGACGTTTCCCTGGAGAGAGTTCAGTGCATTCAAACAAGGGTGTAAATAATTACTGCAAACACGCAGTCCCATATGTCACAGTTATCTTGCTTTGAAGGAAAGAACATCTCTTCTTGGCGTGGATGAGGTTTTTCGACTCCTCCCCAAAGTTATTTATTCAAATTTCAGTGTTTTCGTTATGTTGTTTTTCTCTCAAGGAAGCAGAACAGACCTTAGTCCAACAGTGAAGGAAAAGGAAAGGATGCCGGGCTGGGCTATAAATATTTTATTATCGAGAGAGACAGAGATCACAGAGGGCCAGATGAATAGCAGGAAACAAATGTGATGATGTTTTCAACTCCTCGGAGGAGGCTTGTATTAAACTATCTCTGCCAGCTTGGTTTCTACTTGGCTTTTACACTGTCAAGCCTGGTAAGGAAACCCTTTGCGCACCTAGACTTTACCTATTAGATGAGGAACACAGCATCTAGCTGAAAGCATACAGTTATCTCCATTCTAAAGTATATACAAAGAGGGGAGGGATAAATTGTGAGTGGGGGTTAATACATATACACGCTAGAATAGATAACCAACAAGGACCTACTGTGTAGCACAGGAAACTATACTCAGTATTTTTATAATAACCTATTAAGGGAGAATCTGAAAAAGAATATATATATATTCTTTTCCACACACACACATATATACAAGATGTATACATAACTGAATCACTTTGCTGTATACCTGAAACTAACACAATATTGTAAATTAACTATACCTCAATAAAAAATAAAAATTTTAAAGTATACACAAAATGCTATTCAAAATGGCACAGTGGTAGAGATAATATTTTCAAGAATGATCCTTATTAATCTCTTGTGGAAAGGTTCTATCCTAGGTTTTTTTTTTTTTTTAATGTTAAGAAATTAATTGTGCATTAAGTTTTCTCCATGAAATGAATTTGTTTTTCCTCCCACGCCAATGCCTTAGAATTGCTGGAAGATTTAGCCCGATGAGCTTTTGCAGCTCTCATGATTTCCTAACCCATTGGAGTTCCTTTGGCCAAAATTCAATATTAATGAGGCCAAGGTCATACATAGCCTATTATTACAGAGAAAAAAAAAAAAAGTCCTGTTTTTTCCTAACATAATAGCACAGACCACAAATTTGCATTTCTTGTTACTAGAGGAAGTAGATGAAAGGGTAACTGATGTAACAGACAGTCTGTGATTGCAGGCCTGATGGGGCCCACTTCATCCCGGGCCTGAACTACCTTAAAATGCATTTGCAGAAGTGCTTTTCATCTTTGGATGAGAGAAGAAAATAATGTGCAGGGACAGAACTATTTGTTCTAATATGGCTGATGGTAAATCCTTGTCCTGTTTTACATAAAATGGACTGTCAGAGATTTCATGTTTAATGTTATAACACACACATACATATCACAGCATAGAGATGCTTACTTATTTGGTTGGTAAGTCAAAATAGGAGTGAACTATAACTTTTTTTTTTTCAAATTACCCACAAGTGACAGGTCACTATATTTTGGCTTTAAGAGCTAAATTCAATTATCTGCAGTGCTGCTTGGGTTGGTTTTGTACTTAATAAAAGCAAGAACTGACATTTTTTACTCTTTCTTATTGGCCAGGTACTTTCGCTCAGCCATTTTCACTTTATCATGAGGACCACCCTAAGCTCTAGAAAATGATGTCCATCTCCATTTTTCAGGTGAATGAATAAATTTGGGGAATAATTAATAGGCCCAGATCATACAGTTAGTACAAGTTTGGGCCACAGCTGTTGACTGCAAAGCCAACCCCTTCTGCTTAAAGATTGGAAATACAAATATGAAATTTAATTGATATCAGTACCTCATTATTAAGATGTACATTATCAACGGGTTGAGAATGGAATGGCCACTATCTGAACATTAAATTGCTGTTTTTTTTTTAAGTCAATAGTGGCCATATAGCTTTATCATATAAATAAAAGATTTCTTAGTGGGATGCTTAAAGAGAAAGATATTTGAGAGTTTTAGCAACGATCTAGGAACATGTTAAAGTAAGTTAATGGCATTTTTTTTAATTTGATTCTTTGCGGAATAAGCAGAAAAAGAAAACTAATGCTGATTTTTACAATATGAACTCAAAACAAATATTGGTTAATTATATGGAAAATATAACAGAATGGTACTAATAAAGTGTAAAAGTAATATGCTTTTAATTCATTTTATTTTCCTAGATCAAAGGATTACTTTTTTAAAAATATTGAATTATCTTATTGTTATGCAGTACACCTATGTAGCTATATCAGTCCTAAAATTACATTTCCTGATAAGGTGACTTATCTTCTGATACTCTGAAATATATGAAGAGAATCTCACAAGACTTTTTTTTTTTTTTCCTTTTGTCATTTTAGGGCCGCACCCGCGGCATGTGGAGGTTCCCAGGCTAGGGGTCTAACAGGAGCTGTAGTCGCTGGCCTACACCACAGCCACAACAATGCAGGATCCAAGCCACATCTGCGACCTACACCACAGCTCACAGCAATGCCAGATCCTTAACCCACTGAGCAAGGCCAGGGATCGAACCCACAACCTCATGGTTCCTAGTTGGATTCGTTAACCACTGAGCCATGACGGGAACTACCGAGAATCTCACAAGACTTTTAAAGAAATATATATCTACTTATATTTTAGCTGATTTTGAACACATGAGAACTGAGTTTTGAGAATCATCCTTCTGTTTCTTGTTACCTGTGCTAAACATCACTTTCTGCAAATCCTACTGATCTCAGCAATGGTAGCTTAAAACATAGAGCATGCTTTTGTGAAGGTGATTTTACCACCAAAATTACTTTCCATGAGCTGTATGTAAATCAAGGTTAAATTAACCAGTTTAAAATTTTGGAAGTACACTTAATTGGAAAAAATATGCAATTTAAAACATAAATCTGTATTCCTAAGAAAGTTTCAAATGTCCTTCAGATGTGTTCGTAGATGCATAAAATGTGATAGGTTGATTGTTTATGTCACAAAGTATTGACATTCTTATGACAAAAAATGCAAATCTGTTTTAAGTGGGTACATTGTGTACTTGTAGTTAGCTAATGCATATAATAAAATAAAAGCATTATTTCTTCTTATAATCCAAGGAGGAAAGTGGAGCCATCTTCTGGGAGCAGTTTGGGTTGTCCCGTAATGGATAAGGTAGACTCTCAACCTATTGTTCTTTTCAAGGAAATTTTCTTTGGGCTTGTCTGAAAATTGGATGAGCAGTGAGTAATATCAGGCAGAAGAAAAGAACTTCAATCTGGAACTTGTCCTTTTAATAGGATAGGAGAGAATATTGCTCTCAGTTCTTGGATATTTCACGAAGCACAGAAATCTGTATTGGGGAATTCCCTTCATGGCTCAGTGGTTAACAAACCCATCTAGGATCCATGAGGATGTGGGTTCAATCCCTGGCCACACTCAGTGTGTTAAAGATCCAGCATTGCCGTGAGCTGTGGTGTAGGTCACAGACACGGCTCAGATCCTGTGTTGCTGTGGCTGTGGTGTAGGCCAGCAGCTATAACTCCAATTCAACCCCTAGCCTGGTAACTTTCATATGCCACAGGTGCAGCCTGAAAAAGCAAAGAAAAGAAAATCTATATGGGTCTCTTTCTACCCTATAAACATTTATTTTTTAATCATTTAAAGGGCAGTGCTATGCTGAACCATAATATCTATATATAGACTACATGTGATTCACCAGTGTGCATGCAATGGGTCCTCATTATTCATTTGTATTTGCAAACTCATCTTATTATTGCATTTTTTTTTGCATTTCTGTGCTTTTTGTTGATGATTTTGCTGTTGGAAATGCCCTCCACCCCTCACACCAGCATAGTGCTGAAGTGCTGTCTAGAATTTCTAAGGGCGATAAGGCTGTGATGTACCTTAAGGAGAAAATGCCTGTTTAGAGAAGGCTTGTTCAGGTATGAGTTATAGCGCTCTTGGCTGTGGGTTGAGTGTAAGTGAACTAATAATGCATATTAAATGAGGTGTCTTTAAATGGAAACATGTATAAAACCAAATAGCAAAGTCATGCATTGGTTGATTAATGCAGATGTTGGGGCCAGAGACTAGCAGAAACCTAATCCTGTCTTTCCTCTTAGAACAATAGTTCAGCATCACTGATTCAGTGTTGGTGGCAACTTTGCAGAACATGATGACTACAAATAATGAGAATCAACTGTATTAACCTGTATAACTATTAGGCAATGGATGGAGCCCCAAAGATTCATGGGCCAGAGCCACAGTCCTGTCCCCAGAGGGCTCACCGTCCATGAGAGAGATGGACTCCAGTGGAATGATTAGGGAGAGTGCTGTGACAGATGCAGGCAGTGCTAAGGGGAACCTGGCCTTGCCTGGGGGTGCCCAGGTCATAACACGCAGATCAGTAATTGCACGTCCAAGAGTAGGACTGAAACAGTAAAGAAAGGATGTCCAGCATGGAGGAAAATGTGAAGTCAATGAGGGTTTATGTTTATTTTTAAACACAGCATAATGTTGGTGGCGTTCTGACTCATGTTGGTACCATGTTGTTGCAGAAATACACTGTGGCGAAATGCTTCCACTCTCTTGCCAAAATGAACAGTGAGTAAAAATGAAGAACACTGAAGAACTCCAAAGAAAAGTTGCAGAGCAGAAATAGCCACACTCCTCTGGAGTCCGATTCATCCATAGCCATCATAAAAAAGGTAGGGGAATAAATTATGTTATAGTTTTTTTCCCCCTTTAAAATTTTGTTTTACATGTGCCATGGTGAGGAAAACAAAAAGTACCTTTCAATATTTTCATGGGATAACATCTACATGCCTGCACATTGTTCCAGGCACTTAAGGATTCAACAGTGAACAAAAAGGCAGATGTATGGCTTTGAAGGAGCTGACATTCATACAGTGGGAGGATATCAATAAATAGAGTCAGCCCTCCATATCCGTGGATTCCGCATCTACATTGAGTCCATGGGTGGGGAACCTGCAGATACAGAGGGCTGACTTTATTGTGCTATTTTAGGTACAGGACATGAGCATCCATGGATTTTGGTAGCCACAGGCATCCTGGAACCAGTCGCCCCCAGATACTGGGGATGACTATGAATCAGTGCAAAAAAAATTGGTGGCCATTCATAATGTTCATGAACGTGGTAAACAGGTTAATAAAACAAAGGATGATTGAAGGGCTACTTCCGTTTGGGTGTTAGAGCAGACCACTTAGAGAATTTTGAGTTGAATGATGGGAAAGAGCCAGCTGGGTAAAGGTTTGCAGATAGAACCTTGCATGTGCTATGAACCAGGATCCAGATGGATATGTTCAAGGCTCAGGAAGCCATTATTGTTTGGAGAGGGTATTTGGAAAATCGTGATGTAGGGAAGTTGGAGAGGCTTTCAACATGGAAAAGTGTCTTGATTTTATTCCAGTGAAGACAGAAGCCATTGGAGAGTTATTAGCAGTGGAATATATATAAGTGAATTTATATTTTTGAAAGATCATTCTGCTTTATTTAGCTAAGGGTTAGGAGCTCAGTGATAGTGGAAAACAGGGTGCTGTCATCTAAACAAGAGATGCTGGTGAGTTGGCTTAGGGACATGGCATCAGGCATAGATGCACTTAAAATAGATGTGGGCTCTCCTTCAGCTATGCTAAACTAGAAAACTGCCAGTGCTTTTTATGAATCCCCAAGTGTAATTTTAAATTTCATATATAGGGTATGCTTTCATTTGTGTTTTAATGTACAAGAGTTACATGGTTATTTATTTTGCTGTCTCAAAGAACAGCTTATCATATGTATGTTTGTGGCTTCTGAAACTTAGAGGACATTGATGTCACATTGTGAAAAGACATAAAATTCTGCTATGAAATCTCATTTCAAGGCAGGTGTTCTTGCAACACTTGGAGACTTGAGCTTTCCAGATGCTTTTTCAACGACACTCTTCCTTCCTGCCTAGTTCCTGACTTCTGAGAAGAGTGTTATTTACATAACTGATTTAAAATTTATTTATTTATTTACTTATTTATTTATTTAAATGATTGAAGGGTGCCCTTCTGGATAAAAGGGGCATGTGTGTTTTTAAAGGACTAGTGGCTTAGGTTAGTCAAGCATAACTTTTGAATCAAACTTTCCTACTGGATTATTCCTAGGTGGAACATTAAAGGAAAAATGAAAATAATATTTCAAATCGGTGTTTTTAAAAGGACAGCAATATGTAAGAGATTAATTTCCAAAATATATGAATAGCTTATATAGCTCAATATAAAATTTTTTTTAAATGGGCAGACCTAAATAGACATTTCTGCAAAGAAGGCATACAGATGGCCAACAGGCACCTGAAAAGACGCTCAGTATAACTAATTATTACAGAAATGCAGATCAAAACTACCACTTTGAGGTACCACTTCCCACCAGTCAGAATGGCTATCATCAAAAAGTCCACAAATGATAAATGCTGGAGAGGATATAGAGAAAAGGGAACCCTATTACACTGTTGGTGGGATTGTAAATTAGTACAACCACTATGGAAAACAGTATGAAGGTTCCTGAAAAACTGAAAGTAGAGTTATCATATCCAGCAATCCTACTCCTAAGCATACATCAGGAAAAGACAAAAACTATAATTTGAAGAGATACGTGCACTATTTACAATAAGTTCATAGCAGCACTATTTACAATATCTAAGGCATGGAAGCAATCTAAATGACCATCAACAGATGAATGGGTAAAGAAAACGTGGTATATATATATATATATATATATATATATATATAAGCAATGGAATATTACTCAGCCATGAAAAAAGAATGAAATCACGCCATTTGAAGCAACGTGGATGAACTTTGAGCTCATCATACTAGTGAAATACATCAGAGAAAAACAGGTATCATATGAAGTCACTTATATGTGGAATCTAAAAAAAATGACACAAATGACTTATTACAAAACTGAAATAGACACGAAGACATAGAAAACAAATTTATGGTTACCAAAGGGGAAAGGCAGGGGTTAGGGAAGTATAAATTTGGAGTTTTAATTTAACAGATACACACTACTGTATATAAAATGTAACCAACAAGGACCTACTTGTATAACACAGGGAACTATAAAACAGTGTGTGTGTCTGTGTGTGTGTGTGTGAGAGAGAGAGAGAGAGAGAGAGAATCGTTTTGTTGTACACCTGAAACACTGTAAATCAACTATACTTCAGTTTTTAAAAAGAAAAGAATATGTGGATTTAAGCAGTGTTTGCCAGAGAAACTAATGCTCTCTGCAGGCAGTGCCTCATGTATTAGAGTGTGTGACCCTTAGGCAGAGCTCATGGTGGGGGTGATCAGAGATACAAGGAATTATGCAGTAGCCTTGGCAGGTGGACCCAAGATTTCAAGAAGCCCACATGTTGGAGCATAGACCAATCTCAAGTCTGTGTGCAGAAGAGTTTTCATGATAACTCAGCCTACCAACATTTTAAGAGCTTTTCAAAGGACAGATCCCTACTTTCCAAGACTGGCAACTTTCTGAGATGGTTCTAAATCCGGGTGCTATAGGCCCTCCCTTCCTCTACTCCAGACCCCTATCCAAAGAGTTGTCAGAAAAGAGCCTTACTGCATCAGTTACATGGTGTCAGGTAGTTTAAAAGACTTGAGACCCCACGCAAGATACACACATAATGGCAAAAGATAAGGTACAGCAGGAGAAAGCAAGCCCAGCAAACATCCAAGAGGACTGAGGCTTCAGGTATAGCTCCTAGGGCCCTTTCTCCATCACACAGAATGTGATTTGTCTTCTAATCATGAACCAGCAAGATACCAGAGGAGCCAAGGCTCACATTTACTGAGGGGTATTTTATATTCCACAACTCAGGTAGCTAAAAGCAGATTTTAGAAAGAAGTAAACAGGTACAAACCATCCATCCATACAGTTTCAATAAACAGCACACACAAACTGGTACAGGAGGCCTGGGGTGCGTTTGGACTTTTAATAGCACATTATAAATCCTAGCTAGTACATTTCACCTCTGTCTTGGCCAAGAATCAATACCATGGTTTCAGGTGCCCTTCAAGATGAGCACAGAGATACCCAAGATCAACTACAGGTTAACCCTATCCTCTTATACCTAGAGGACTGAGCCATAATGAAGACATCCAAGAAGATTCAAGATAGGACAACAGATTCTATGCCTGGTTTTGTCATCACTGAGCTGGATACAACTCTTTGATTAGCTAGAGAGATCATTAAAAGACTAGACTTTCAAACAGAAGTCGAAATTCCTAGAAGTAATTAGATTCTGAAGCAGTACTGATAAAATAAAACAGAAAGAGTAATATCATTTTAGATTGACTTCCCTAGAATCAGATGGTGATTCTAAATTTGGATACCAGTGTGTATTCGGGGGTGATGCTAGTATATCTTTGTATGAGAGTACGGATGTGAGACGGGGAAGAGACAAAGTGTCTTCTCACTGCTGAGACCAACAGGCACACAACCACATTAGGCAGTTCTGGGATACAGTATAGAACTATGCCTTGGATTTTTCCTGACCAAGGGCAAGGAAATTGGGATAATCAGCTGGCTTCTCCCATCTATCTTGGTTGAGGGCTGTTCCTCTGGGTGGGAGGAAGGGGTGGCCCCTGGCATTTGTGGCCTATAATGTATATGGACCAAGGGGACTCTAGCAGTCAGAGGAAGCCTTGAGGCAGAGTCCCAGTCATTAAAAGCCACCATCAGGTCAGCACACACAGAAATGATGAATGCCAAGGGATGGAGCACCTACAATTTCTCCTACAAGAAGCCACAACAATGACGGTGATCATGATCACGTTAAAGTTTAGTACATCCTATTAATCATTTGGTTGAGTAACTCGAAGCCCCTTACTACACTAAATGCTTTATGTACATGTTATCAGCTGATTCTTAATTGTTCCATACTCATTCCATGCCAGGTTGGGAATATATATCTTATTACCACAGTCCTTCAGCATATGCAATATTCTGTCTTCAGTTTATACATGGGCAGATAAAGCCGAGCGAAGTTAACCAAAATCTCTGGAGCAACACATACAGGAAACAGAGTTGGGATTCAAACTCTGGTTTTCCACCTCTAAAACCGTCGCTTGGCCATCATTGTAATCCTTAATCAACTAATCAATCATTGATGTTTTTCTGACACCCATTTATCAAAAAGTTGGCAGGTGCTATTTAGATTCTGGGATATAAGATAAAAGTTCCCCCTATTTTCAAAGAGCTCAAGCATCGTAGAACACAAAGACAAGGAAATATATAGTGATGTAAGGGCTCTGATGGAAGTACGTTGCAGCTATTAAATAGGATCAAGAAAGAATATCCATTGTTGCCGTGTAACAAATAACCCCATAACTTAGTAGCTTAAGACAATAAGTGTTTATTACTGCTCATTAATCTATGGTTGACCTGAGGATTTCTGGTCTGGGCTAGGTTTGGCTGATCTCAGCTGGATTCACCCATTGTCTGCTGGCAGACTGACTAGAGCATGGATAGTCTGAGATGGCTTCATGCACATATCTGGAAATTGATTGGGAGTAGCTGGGGGACTCAGTTCTCCATCACACTAGTCCAGGCTCACTCACTCACTTGAGCTGAGGAAGGTTTAAGTGAGTAAGTCATAGTATGAGAGGTTTGGAACTAGAAAGTCGTCTCACACTAAGTGAAGTAAGCCAGAAAGAAAAAGACAAATACCATATGATATCACTGATTTGTGAAATCTAAAATATGGAACAGATGATCCTATCTAAAAAAAAAAAAATAAACAGAAACATATCATGGCCAAGGAAAGCAGACTTGGGGTTCCCAGGGCGAAGGGGGAGGGGGTGGGATGGATGGGCATTTGGGAGGTTTTTTTGGATGCAAAGTGTTATATTTGGAATGAATGGTCAGTGGGGCCCTGATGTTATAATACAGGAAAATGTGTGTGATTGGGTCACTTTGCTGTACAACAAAACTTGAAGAAACAGTGTAAATCAACTATAATTAAAAATGTATGAAAGTTTTCTTGTGGTCTAGGCTCAGAATAGACACTTTTACTTCATTATATGGGCCAAAGCAGACTGCAAGGCGAGCCCGTATTTAAGGATTCCACTTCTTGGTGAGAAGAGCTTCAGAGTCACATACAGGAAGGGGAGCTCCAGATTGCCATTTACCAAGAACAGAAACATCTAGATTCCTACTCACCTGCAAGAGGAGTATGTGTTCCTCAGCCAGAGTAAAGTAGGAAGCAAGTTTGAGGCATGGAAGTTAGTACGTGTTCAAAGACACAAAAGAAGATGTCCCATGATGCTGTCAGGTGATTGGAAGTGAAGGCATATGGGGGTGAGGGAACGAGAAGAGGCGAGCCCCATGGTGGGGGGGGCACAAGGTTAAAGAATCTAAATACCTAGGATGTACCAGAATTCAGGGAAATTAATGTTAACTTGCAGGCAGAATAATATATGTTTATGAAAGAATGAAAAGCAAATGTGGATGGATGATCCAAGTCAGGTGCATGGTTGGATGGATGGATGGATGGGTGGATGGACGGATGGGTGGATGGATGGATGGGTGAGTGGACAGTTTGCTATAGCAATAGGGTGAAAACAGACGACTTTTCATTTATGAAAGCTGTTGTAGGGTTTGTGTTTATTTCAAAGAGAGAGAAGGAGGGAGGAAAGGAGAAAGGAAGGAAACACTTTGATGGGTACTTGGAGAAAAAGATGTGGTCCAGAGTGGGCTTGAATGTAAGAAGTTTTCTGTTAGTGAATATGTTTGTGGCTTCAGGGAAGTAATGCAATGATGTGGATTTCATGATAAAAATCTTTCTGTGATGCACCTTCCATAACATTCTAAGTGTAATGAGCGGGTGTTTATCAAAACTAATAAAGAATTTTGGGAATATGGTTCCAAACTGAAATTCCAAGGCCCTAAACTCTGCTAAGGCCAAGTGTATGGGGGCAGGTTTCTGTAACGCAGTGGGCTTCACTGACTTTAGGGATGTATTTGTGGAGAGATCTGTGCATGTGTGTTTCCATCAGGGTGTGTGTGTATTTGTGTTTATGTGCGCACATGCACGTGTGTGTGCATGTGTGTGTGTGAAAAATGGTAATTTTCAGTTCACAGATTTCTTCACTTTGAGATGAAATTACATGAATTAAACAGCAGCCCTAGGGAGTTCCCATCGTGGCTCAGCAGAAACGAATCTGACTAGCATCCCTGAAGACAAGGGTTTGATCGCTGGCCTTGCTCAGTGGGTTAAGGATCCAGTATTGCCATGAGCTGTGGTGTAGGTCACAGACTCGGCTTGGATCCCATGTTGCTGTGGCTGTGGTGTAGGCCAGCAGCTACAGCTCCAATTTGATCCCTAGCCTGGGAACCTCCACATGCCATGAGAGACAAAAAACAAAATAATAAAATAAAATAAAACAGCAGCCCTATTCTGCAGTTTTCCTAAGCTTTTATTGTTCTCCTGGGCCCATGTTTTAAGTGTGATGCTCTCCCAAGTAACCAGGGGCAGCAAATTCTACACGAGTCGTAACAGGCTGACAGTAAATCTCCAGCTCCTTGGAGTCAGAATAGGAACTTGACTATAAAAATAAATGCTTGCATGACCCATAAATGGAGAATCTGAGGTCAAAATACCCACCTGCATTGGCTTGGGAATATGTTACATTCATTTTTCCCTCCCAAATACTATTGTTGACTTTTTTGTTACCTGTTTCTGAAAAGAGAGATAAAGATGAATATTTTTTTAAAAAAAGAGTTTAAAATTAACAGAAAATAACATAGCCAAACGAAAACATCACCATTAAAGCTGACAGCAAAGCTGTAAAGTCCAGTGAATCCTCTCTGAGGATGTAATAATTGATGAGTTAATTAATTTTTCTTTGGGGAGGGGGGACCCTCCCCATTCCATTTCCCTACCTCCCCCCAGAGGTAACCACTAGCCTAAATTCGTCTCCCATTCACCATCTTCTTGCTGAGAAAGAAATTGGACCACACATGAGTTTTTTGCCATGAAACGTTTTATTTTTGCTTCCTTTCGAGCTTTCTAATAATGATCTCATGGTCATATAATCTGCAAAGTTGGATGGTTGTTTCTCTGATTGATCCACATTGTTACATGCGGCTGTAGTGTATTTTAGCAGCTAAAAATGATGACACTGTGTGAATATATCACCGTTTATGCCTTCTCCTGTAGGTTGCCATTACTCCTATTTCAGTTTTCTGCTGTCGTGAAAATACTACGATTATTTTTCTTATACCTCCTGGCGCTTGGGCAAGAACCGTCTAGGGTTACATGTGTAGGAATCAGTTGCTGGGATATAAGATATACAGGTGACTGATCAGCCCAGATTTCCTGGAACTCGGAGTTTCCTAAGGATGCCGGACTTGGCAGTGCTAAAACCAGGACAGTCTCAGGCAGACTGGTATGACTGGCCACCTTAAATATGGATGTGAAAAAAAAAATCAATAAATATGTATGTGTTCAACTTTGCAACATGACACTAAACTCTTTCCCAAAGAGACAGGTGCAATTTACGCTCCTGTCCAGCACAGCAGGAAATGAGAATTCCCCTGGAGGCCCAATCTCCCCGTGCTTGGTGTTCTCGAGATCTTAATTCTTGCCACTCCGTTAAGTGTGAAATAGTATCTTACTGGGATTTGAGTTCCCTGTTTACTAATGAGGTTCAGATCTTTTCATGCTTTGTTCTTCATTTGTGTTTTCTCTTCCGTGAAATGTCTTCCATATCCTCTTTCTTCTTTCTCTTGGTTGTTTTGTCGGCACCGTGGGCACCTCTTCGTATTCTCTTGGCTTTACTGTCACCTGGAACAGGGTTTGTCACAGTAGTATTCATGATGTTTGGACTGAATAATTCTTGTCGGGGAAGGGGGACACTGTCCTGTGCTCTGTAGCAGTTTAACATTATCCTTCGCCTCTACTCATAAGATGCCAATAGCTGCTCCCAGTTGTGACCACAACAAAAATGTTTCTAGACATAAAACTGTCTCTCGTCAAATATCCCCCTGGGGGACAAACTCTACCTGGCTGAAAAACACTGACCTATATCCTGAGCAGCTTGCTCCTGGGGGAGAGAAAAGGAGCAAGGCAGATCAGTACCCTCTCCACCTGTCTCTACTCCATGGTATGTCCCTATACAGCATGTTGAGAGGTGTCCCATGTCACTTAGCAGGTGCATTTGCTGGACTCCTGGCTGCGTTTCTTCCTGGCTTGTAATAATGCAGTCACCAGAACAGTAGCAGAGGACTTGTCTTGCTTCCTATCCTCCCCTGCCTCATTTCTTTTCTCCTTTCTCTCCTACCCTGGGATTGCATATTCCAGCTGAGGCACTAGCCCTTAATGCTTGTCCCCTGGGGAACTGAGCTAAAGTACATGGTCGTAGAAAGGATGCCATGTGGAGAGGCTTTGGAAATTGGATTACTCACCTGTCTGAAGGAAACAGGGACCAAATTTTTTTTTTTTTCGTGATGATTGGAGAACCCTAGTATGTAGCAGCATCACAATTATTTAGGCTTTCATCTAGAGTCAACTGAGATAAGATTTAGGGAGATGGTTAAGTGCTGGGATATCTAATAGCTACATCATACGATGATAATTATACAGATTTTGGAATAAGGTGACCACTTTGTACCTGCCCCGCAAAAAGTAAGACAGAGGGTTATTACTTGCGAACTTTTTTTTTTCCACATATTAACAATGAATTTTATTTCAGTTATAGGTGTACAAAGATCATAAGTCAATACGATAGATTTTGTGTCCCAAACCCACAGTGCATCCCCCCACCCCCCAGATTGTCTTATTTGAAAAACCAAGGTTTTCCAAAATCTGTGAGTCATTGTCTGTTCTTCAAAGAAGTTCATTGTGTCTCTTTAG